>CM056378.1:41468682-41806576 GCA_029718625.1 Synaphobranchus kaupii
ATTGCCAGTTGCATTAAACAGGGCCATTTAAAAAAAATTTATCCACACTCTTTTTAAGTGTTTTTTTCTTTTAAATAAAGTTGATGACTGCTTTCCGGGAGCTTTGTAAGGACGGTTGCCAGATAAGGGAAATGACTTGGCTGTCCATACGAAGAGTCTGATCTCTAATTTACTGTTTGCTTGTGTTTGCCGTGTCAGTAAGGCCTTCTTCTTCACTTGCACTGGGCCTGAAATATTTCAGCAAACATTTACAGAGGTAAAACCCTCGCGGCTGATGATGATGAATTATTAAGTATTAATGAACTATCATTGCAATGTTCTGTGTATTCTTTTGGAGTCAATGGAGGTCCAGCTCTGAGGATAACTACACACATACGCATGTCTGCATACACATCTACACATATGCACCAGCACATATTCACACACACACACACACACACACACACACACACACAATCGCTTTGTGCTCTCCCCCGCTTTCACAGAAGGGTGTGAATCATAATCAGTGCACGTAGTTCGCATATGCAATATGTGTGTGTGTGTACCTGTTTGCGTGTATTTGCTTCTGTGTGTGTGTGTGCGCGTGTGTGTGTGTGTGTGTGTGTGTGTTAGCTGTGAGTGTGAGAAAGTTCTCTCCCAGAAAGCCAATCTGTATCAGTTTCAGGGCTGGGCAGTCGGTTGAGGGGTGGGAGAAGGAAGGATTGAGAGAAAGGGAGAATGAATGGATCTCTATGGGGAATCGAGGGACTGAAAGACTTGCATTATCTGGCTATCTTTGTGCAGCTTTTTGGTGGGGGCTGGAGGGGGTGGGGGGGGTATTGTGATACCACAGCCTCAGGTGAGGGGGTGAACAGGTGAACCGAGTCATTTTGAGAGAATCTGAGCTCCTCTCTCTTACTCACTCTCTGTCTTTCTCTTCCATAATCTCTTCAGGGAAATGTTGGGGTTGGTGTGTGTGTGTGTGTGTGTGTGTGTGTGTGGGTGTGTGTGTGCGTGTGCGTGTGCGTGTGCGTGTGCGTGCGTGTGAGTGTGGGATGTCTGTGTGCGTGTGCGTGTGAGGTGTATGCGTGCATTCGTACGAGTGAGTGTGGGTGTGTGTGTGGTGTCTGTGTGCATGCATGGGTGTGTGTATGTGTGTGCATTTGTGTGTGTGTGTGTGTGTGTGCACACGTGTGTGTTTGTGTGTGTGTGTGTGTGTGTGTGTGCACGTGTGTGTGTGTGTGTGTGTGTGTGTGTGTGTGTGTGTACGTTTATCCTGGAATCACAATATTCTCAAGGTTCCCTCATGAAGGCTTGATTGATTTGGCTGGGATTTGATGGCAAGTTCAGGCCATGAAATTGGCCTGTGATGGTTTCTGAGGGTGGAGATTTAAAAGATTGGGGGGTACAGTTGCCATTCCTATACTTGATGTCCAGATATTACGGATTAGGGTGTGGCTTTGGAATTTTCGGGGGTGGGTGGTAGATGAATGGGTGTTACCATGGAATTATTATTGTGCCCAGTTGGCCGACCATAATCTTAACTAACCTTTGTGATTTTTGTGGTAAAAGAGCCTGTAACTTTGCTCCATATCTATCTACACCAGTGCAGAATGAGAATGAATGCTGTTGTGGGTATGCCAGAAGAATAAATTAAATCTCTCTCTTTCTCTCTCTCTCTCTCTCTGTCTCTCCCTCTCTCTCTCTCTCTCTCTCTCTCTCTCTGTCTCTCTCTCTCTCTCTCATACCCTAGCTCATGTAGTTTGTCAGATAACCAGAGGGGATCATTGGTAATTATCAATATTTTTTACATTAGCACTTTACGCTCTAATCTCTTTCCATTCAATCCTGCCTTTACTATCTATTGAGACTCTTGATGGACCCTGAACCCTGCCAGTGTTTTTCAAGTGTGCTATAAGAATGTAACCTCAGTTTTGAAAGCATTCACTTTAGCATATCCACTGCCTGGCTAGTGTATAAGGGTCTGTTTATCACCACCGTTCCAATGTTTTGCTTTTGTTAATAATTTTAGCCTTGTCCAATTTAGTGTCAATTCAGAGTGGTGTAGCAGTAGCCTCTATGGTTAGCTCTCTTATGTGCTAGCCAATGGTGTGCGGGAGAGGTGTGTGCCAGCCAATGGGGTATGAGAGAGGTGTGTTGCCAGCCAATGGGGGATGACGGAGATACTGAGGGTGCGAAAGGAGAGCTATCCTGCGGGTGGGGGTTGAAAGTGAACACATACAAGGTGAAATAAGTTATGGCTCTTTATACCTGAAGTCCAAAGTCACGTCCACAGTAACAGAAAAGATGAGTGGAATCATTTTTTGGAGTGGGACCGTGGGTAAATCTAAACTTTGACGGCTCCCCGGCTTATCAAAAAAGAAGAATCTCCTGCAAGTCAAATGTGTTTGGTAGAAAAACCAAAACTGCTAATCACATGGAGCCTGCAGTGATAAATTAGCAGGTGTGTTTTAAAGTTCTGACTGAATTTGGCCTCAGGTCAGAAAGTGTGGTTAGAGCTGGAAAAGGCACAGATCTAAGTGTTACAAAAATCTGAGCCTTCAGGCTTTATGTTAATATGAGCATCTGAGGCACGAAATCACGTGTGTCTGTGTGTGTGTGTGTGTGTGTGTGTGTGTGTGTGTGTGTGTGTGTGTGTGTGTGTGTGTGCATGTATATGTGTCCGTGTGTGTGTAAGTTTATGTATATTTTTGTGTAAGTGTGTATATTTGTGTATGCGTATGTGTGCACAAGTGTGTGTGTGTGTATGTATGTGCATATAAGTGTGTGTATGTATGTGTGTATAAGTGTGCATTTTTCTATGTGTGTAAGTTTGTATGCATATGTGTTTGTTTATATAAATGTGCATGTGTCTTTGTATGTATGTATGTGTGTGTGCTTGTGTAAGGGTGCGTGCATGTGTTTGTGTGTGTTTATATAAGAATGTGCATGTGTGTTTGTATGTATATGTGTTTGTTTATATAAATGTGCATTGTGCATGTGCTTGTATGTGTGTGTTTTTATAAGGATGTGCGTATGCGTTTGTATGTATATGTTTATATAAATGTGCTTGTGTTTGTATGTATGTGTGTGTGTGTGTGTGTGTGTGTTTATATAAGGATGTGTGTGTGTTTGTATGTATATATTTGTTTATATAAATGTGCATGTGTGTTTGTAAGTATGTGTGTGTGTTTATATAAGGGTGTGTGTGTGTGTGTGTGTTTGTGTGTATACGTGTTTGTTTATATAAATGTGCATGTGTTTTTGTATGTATGTGTGAGTGTTTATATAAGGGTGTGTGCGTGTGTACGTACGTACGTACGTACGTACGTACGTACGTGTGTGTGTGTGTGCGTGTGTTTGTGTGTGTTTATATAAATGGGTGTGTGTGTTTGTATGTATGTGTGTGTGTGTGTGTGTGTGTGTGTGTGTGTGTGTGTGTGTGTGTGTTTATATAAGGGTGTGTGTGTGTATATGTGTTTATATAAATATGCATGTGTGTTAGTATGCGTGTGTATGCACGTGTGTGTGTGTGTGTGTGCGCGTGTTTGTGTGTGTTTATATAAATGTGAGTGTGTGTTTGTATGTATGTATGTGTGTGTGTGTGTGTGTGTGTGTGTGTGTGTGTGTGTGTGTGTTTATATAAGGGTGTGTGTGTGTATATGTGTTTATATAAATATGCATGTGTGTTAGTATGCGTGTGTATGCACGTGTGTGTGTGTGTGTGTGCGCGTGTTTGTGTGTGTTTATATAAATGTGAGTGTGTGTGCGTGTGTTTGTGTGTGTTTATATAAATGTGAGTGTGTGTGTTTGTGCTTATATAAATGGCTGTGTGTGTTGTCTCTCAGGGGGCTGTAACATGACTCCTGCTCTATTCTGTACAGTGGTGCCGCTCTGTTACCTGTGCATTCCTGCTGCCTGAGAACCAGAGAACACAGGGAGGGCAGGCTTTCTTCTCCCGCCTGCCCTCCTTCTCTCTCACTCCACTCCCCGTCCCCTTTTTTCCACTCTGTCACTCTCCCACGCACATACCTGTGCTCTGACACCGGTGCACACGCACACACACACACACGTACGTAAGCACATACACGCACGCGCACATACATGCAGAGTAAAGAAAAGTGCTAAATCCATTTACGCTTTATCCTTCTGGTTTTGAAGATAAGTTATTCGCCTGAGAGAAAAGTACCCACTGGGATTTTCTGGTTTAATGGTTTCATTTGTGTGCAAATTGGATTGAAATAGAACTTTCTATATTAGAGATATTGGGGGCAATGGGGGGGGGGGGGGGTAAAGAGCTGATCACCTGGGACACACTGCAGAGACATGGATGATGAAACAAGATCTGTGTGTGTGTGTGCATGTGCATACAGTATATTTGAGTGTAATAGAGGAAGTGTAATACATAGCAGAGTGCAGTCACAGATGTCATCCTGTGTCTTTGTACATATTTTTATAGAATTTATTGATGTGTTCCTGCCCAGGATTCCCTGCTTTTCTCCTTCTCTGTCTATCTTTACCCCCCTCTGCCAGTTCTGTCCCTCACCCCCCTCCCTCTTTATTTTTCCTTACTCCCCCACTCTTTTTTTTTAACCTCTGTCCTTGTCTCCCTCTCAGATGGTCTAGGTTCTGCTTTCTTGTCAATCACTGCTCCCCATGTGGCTTGGCTATTTCTGCCTTAAATGTGAACCCTCACAGAGTCACAGACTCAGAGACTCACAGACATACATAGATAGACTGACAAACTCAGACACAGGCTCAAAGAATAACACACACACACACACACACACACACACACACACACACACACACGCATACACGTCTATATTACCAACAGGGGACTATCACTCTATACCTGCCAAGAGGGGACCATAGTTTCTAGACATTGTTTTTTTTAAAAAGGGACATGGAAAATCTTTATTTAAGCTCATTGTTCATACCATTTACTGAGATTTCACTTTTAATGGTTTTTTTAAAAATTAGCCAAGAGGGGACCTGAATGACGTCTACCTAACAAAGAGGGGGCTTAACCAGTCTGCAGGAGGACTATATTATCCATGCTCTCCACAAAGGACTGAATTCTCTCAAGAAGGCATAGTACTTCTTAAATTGCTACAAGATTTTAAGTTTTTCCTAAGATGAAAATCTTTTGAGAATGAATATGCTAAATTTACTTTAGAGTAAATTTATATAAATCACAGTAAAAGTACTCTAAAATTAAAATTACTGTCAGAGAGGGGAAAAACGACATACAAATGTATCTAGTTAGAAATCCATACAAATACAGTGGGGATCCCTCACAGATGGTGTAGGTTCTGCTTTCTTGTCAATCACTGCTCCCCATGTGGCTTGGCTATTTCTGCCTTAAATGTGAACCCTCACAGAGTCACAGACTCACAGACATACATAGATAGACTGACAAACTCAGACACAGGCTCAAAGAATAACACACACACACACACACACACACACACACACACACACACACACACACACACGCATGCATGCATACACACCCATGCTTTTTAAAAGTATGGCATGTGTTTGAGCAGCCAGCCAGACTGGGTCATTTCCTGTTAGAGTCAGTGGGGTCCTGCTATGGCCCAAGGCTGGTGGACAGACAGCCCTGTGGAAGCACATCATTCAGTAGGGCCCAGTAACACTGGGAAGAGCATGACTTAGAGAATAGGGCAGGAATGAAGAATGTGACTGTGGGAAATGGGGGGGGGGGGGGGGGGGGGCTTCATCTGGTCTTGGCTGAGCCCATGAGGGCCTGAGATTAATCAAGACACAAATGAAAGAAAAACAGTAGGAGGACAAGAGTACAGCATGAAAAGAGGGCTAGTGTGTGTGTAATTACAGTGTGTGTGTGTGTGTGTGTGTGTGTGTGTGTGTGTGTGTGTGTCTGTCTGTCTGTCTGTCTGTCTGTCTGTCTGTCTGTCTGTCTGTCTGTCTGTGTGTTCTGTGTGTGTGTGTGTGATTGTGTCTGCGGGGGGGACTGTGTGACAGAGTAGCCGGTACGACCCCACCGTGACCCTGCCAGTTTCGGCTCGATCGGACTCGGTTTCACCCAAACAGAGCTTTCTCAGATCCCCATGTTTCTCATGCCCCAGGGGAACAGATCAGAGAGGGTTCCTCTTCCACACACACAGGGGAACAGATCAGAGAAGGTACCCCTCCCTCACACAGGGGAACAGATCAGAGAAGGTACCCCTCCCTCACACAGGGGAACAGATCAGAGAGGGTACCCCTCCCTCACACAGGGGAACAGATCAGAGAAGGTACCCTCCCTCACACAGGGGAACAGATCAGAGAGGGTACCCTCCCTCACACACAGGGGAACAGATCAGAGAGGGTACCCCTCCCTCACACAGGGGAACAGATCAGAGAAGGTACCCCTCCCTCACACAGGGGAACAGATCAGAGAGGGTACCCCTCCCTCACACACAGGGGAACAGATCAGAGAGGGTACCCCTCCCTCACACACAGGGGAACAGATCAGAGAAGGTACCCCTCCCTCACACACAGGGGAACAGATCAGAGAGGGTACCCTCCCTCACACACGGGAACAGATCAGAGAAGGTACCCCTCCCTCACACAGGGGAACAGATCAGAGAGGGTACCCCTCCCTCACACACAGGGGAACAGATCAGAGAGGGTACCCCTCCCTCACACAGGGGAACAGATCAGAGAGGGTACCCTCCCTCACACACAGGGGAACAGATGAGAGAAGGTACCCCTCCCTCACACACAGGGGAACAGATCAGAGAGGGTACCCTCCCTCACACAAAGGGGAACAGATGAGAGAAGGTACCCCTCCCTCACACACAGGGGAACAGATGAGAGAAGGTACCCCTCCCTCACACAGGGGAACAGATCAGAGAGGGTACCCCTCCCTCACACACAGGGGAACAGATCAGAGAGGGTACCCTCCCTCACACAGGGGAACAGATCAGAGAGGGTACCCTCCCTCACACACAGGGGAACAGATCAGAGAGGGTACCCCTCCCTCACACAGGGGAACAGATCAGAGAGGGTACCCCTCCCTCACACACAGGGGAACAGATCAGAGAAGGTACCCCTCCCTCACACAGGGGAACAGATCAGAGAGGGTACCCCTCCCTCACACACAGGGGAACAGATCAGAGAGGGTACCCCTCCCTCACACACAGGGGAACAGATCAGAGAAGGTACCCCTCCCTCACACAGGGGAACAGATCAGAGAGGGTACCCCTCCCTCACACACAGGGGAACAGATCAGAGAGGGTACCCCTCCCTCACACACAGGGGAACAGATCAGAGAAGGTACCCCTCCCTCACACAGGGGAACAGATCAGAGAAGGTACCCCTCCCTCACACAGGATAACAGATCAGAGAGGGTACCTCTCCCTCACAACACAGGGGAACAGATCAGAGAGGGTACCTCTCCCTCACACACAGGGGAACAGATCAGAGAGGGTACCCTCCCTCACACAGGGGAACAGATCAGAGAAGGTACCCCTCCCTCACAACACAGGGGAACAGATCAGAGAGGGTACCCTCCCTCACACACAGGGGAACAGATCAGAGAGGGTACCCTCCCTCACACAGGGGAACAGATCAGAGAAGGTACCCCTCCCTCACACAGGGGAACAGATCCGAGAGAGTATCCCCTGTAGCCAGCAAAGTATTTTTTATGCTTGCTGTTGGAATCGTTTCCTACTCTTCCTTGCAGAACTCTTCTACCTCAGAAACATTCTTAGGTGTCCTTATATGCACTGTATGTTTGAGATCTCAGATTTTCAGTCTGGGTACTGTGGCGCCCATTCCAAAACCTTAATTTTCTTTCCTTTGCTGGACCACCTAGTCTTGTGTAGTCAAACGTCAAGTTTCACAAGCAAACTAGCCAGTCTAGTGACCAATTTATATGAAAAAAAAAAATGGCAGCACTGTGGTGCAGTGGTTAGCACTGTCGCCTCGCAAGAAAGAGGTTCTGGGTTTGAATCCTGGGTCCGTTTACATGTTCTCCCTGTGTTTGCGTGGGTTTCCTCCGGGCACTCCGGTTTCCTCTCACACCAAAGACATGTATGTCAGGTTAGGTAAATTCCTGCCATTGCCCTTGACCAAAGCACTGGCCTCAGAACTGGAGTTGGACCCCGGGCGCTGCACTGTGGCTGCCCATTGCTCCTAAGTAGTTAGGAGGACAAATTACCCCACGGGGTCAATAAAGTGTAAAAAAAAAAATAATAATACTTGGGGTATCCCTGTCTTTCCACAAGCCTATGAGTTTGAGGAGTGTTTGCGATTATTTGCTTACTGAAAGATCCATTTGCAGCCAAGTTTGATTATCTATGGTTTGGTTGGGTTGGGGGTTACTAGGTTTTTGGACAAATTATCTCTGTGCTTCCCGGAGTTCCACTGACCTTAACAAAAGCCCCATGACCTGTAGGTACAAAACAGCCCCATAATAGCAAAGATCCACCACAGTATTTCACTGTAGGTATAATGTCCTGTTCAACATAAGAATACTGCTTCTTATGCCAAAACCCACTGTTGGTGGGTTTGGCCAAAAAAGCCAAGGATCATTGGTTTCATCTGTCTGTAACACCCGGGTGTTGTATATCTGTGAACAGAGGTGTTACTATGTACCAACTGACAGGGTGCCCAAACCTTTGCATGTGTTAATTTCATGTTTATTATAGATGTTGTATGTTATTGGAGTGTGTGTGAGAGAGACTAGTCGTGTGTGTTATTCGAGTGTGTGTCAGAGAAACTAGTTGTGTGTTATTAGAGAGTATCAGCGAGACTAGTTCTGGTTTATTAGCGTGTATGTGAGAGAGACTAGTTGTGTGTTATTAGGGTAGAGTGTGAGAGAGAGACTAGTTGTGTATGTTAGTGGAGTGTGTGAGAAAGACTAGTTGTGTGTGTTATTTGTTTGTGTGTGAGAGAGACTAGTTGTGTGTTATTAGAGTGTGAGAGAGATAAATTTAGGAAATTTTGAGGTTATTTTGGGAATGTGTTAACAATATTTTTCTTATTTTTTATGCATTTTTATATATTGGGCCTATTTGAGGGGTTCCTGCAAATACTTTGCACACATTGGGCGTCATTCATGAAACGTTCCTAAATATGTGCATAGATTTACATACGAACGTGTTTTGTATGAAAAATTTACTCCTGATTCATCAAACCGTGCGGAAAGGCAGATTTGTTCGTATTCACGTACGTATGTTCACGTACGCGATTAGCATAAATCCATGGCCATGAATTGCCATATATGGAAGTTGCAAATTCCATTTACAGGTGCATACGAAGTCAAATTCACCCAGAAAAAAAGCATAAGAAAGAATTATACCAACACTGAAATCAAAGTTTTATTAGCAGATGTTCAGTCAAGGGGGGAAAAAAAAACTGATTTAGTATTGTCAGTATCGGTGTCATGTAAACTGGTAAAGTAAAGGCCTGACAGGAGATAACATGTACCATCAATGCAGGATCACCCGTCACACAAACTGTTAAAGTAGTAAAAATGATAAATAAATGGGTTGACATTATATTGGATGCGAAGAAACGCATAGCTGCGCACAAAGCACCACAGCTACAGGTAGTGGTCGAGGTTATTCAAGTCTGCATCGGACGAGCGCATTGCCTCCATCTGCCAAGCATTTCTTGCAGCCTGGAAATAAATAAAACGTTATTAATTTTGTAATTTTGTTGGTGTTCTGTGTGTGTGAGATGTGGTTTGTAATTACATGCCTTATTTTAGAATCTCTCTGAATTGTTCCAATTGCAGTCACATTGTTGAGGTCGACTGGTGGTTCATCCGACAGCATCCCTAGTTCAGGTGGATTAGGGAAGTCTAGTATAGGAAGGGTATTTTTCATGGCAATGTTGTGCAGGACACAGCAGGCCAATATTATTTTGCACACCTTCTCAGTTTTGTAGAAAAGTTGAGCAACACACATTTCGCATCACATATGAGCTGCTGGAGTGATAGCCCGTTCTATTCATATACGCTCCATCGGATGGGGCCTTGATGCATACATGTGTGCAGTCTACGCCACTGTAACATTGGCCAGGCAAGATCAGCCATTGTAACGCTGGCTACACATCTGTAAGGCAATTTAAAGCAAATTTTGTTCATTGGTGAAACGTCTTTTTTTATTAGCATATTTAACATCATATAGGCTAGCATATAAATTTTGAAAAATAGTACTGGGAGCATTCATTACATTATGGGTCTAATTAAACAAGTTCATAGCCTACAATTAATTAATAGGCATCATCTAAAGTGTTGCTTTTTCCAATCGTAATTTATTAGCTATGTTTGCATTGTGCATTTCAGAGGCTACATTTTGTCATGTGAATTTAACAGATAATAAAAATAAATTCATGTTCGAATTGATATTCAGAAGCTACATTTAGTGGTATTTTGAATTTACGTATGTGGTACGCGTGGTCCTGAGCAGGTGTAAAGTTTGTTCATACGTACGAACAAATCTCAGATACGAAAACTTTGATGAATGCCAAAATACGGACAAAATTGTTAATACGAACAATTTACACACATTCGTTCTGCTCACTTTTCATGAATGAGGCCCATTATTAGGGAAAACCATGGGTTTTAAGAAATGTCAACAAACATTACATTAAATTACAATCATTTGGCAAACACTTTTATCCAAAGTGACATACAATAAGTGCATACAGAAGGTCATTGAAGCAACTACAGAACAGATCAGACAAAGCACATCCTTCCCATAACGTAGCAGCTATCCCTAGTAATGAACATTGAATATAGTTCACACAGTAAGCTATGGGTAAATCAGCTATACCTTCTAAACTATAACATCAAACAGTTACAGGAAACGAGTAAAAAAAAAAGAAACTTTGGTTTACCATAATGTAATTTTCAAATGCAGTTTGCTTAACAAAAAGCATATTATATAAGGAAACATAAATGCAAAAATATACTTTAGTCAATTCCTTTAAACTAAGACAGAAAATTTGATCCGCCTATGCAACTTCATCTTTTGACTAAAATAAGGTTAAACAAAATATTTTAACTTAAAGTTTGTCAGCCTGTTGCACTCTCTGCTGTGTGTTCCACAAACGGGGACCAGTTCCATTCTGATGCAGCTGATGTTTGGGGGATCTGGAGAATAATTGAAGCAACAGGGGACATGGCTTCATACTTACATATGGGGGGACATGGCTTCATCCCTTCCACCAGGTTGCTGCCTTGATGTGTTTGGCTGCCTTCCAGATGGCATCAGCACTGCACAGCCCTTCCTTGCTGGAAAATTTAGCTGAACTTATAAGAACTTTCCCCTGATCTAGAGTAAGGTGCTGTGCAATGGCAGTGATGGTACCATAAGCTGCAGAAACCTGCTCTCCAGAAAGGACCTGGGCCTGTTCAGCGCTTTTTACTTGTTTATTGTTTTCTTCAATTTGTTGTGTTTTATTAGCTTTGTTTAACCTTCCTATGATGTTAGGGTGTATATGACCCAAAATTTCTTTGTTTTTGTATAAGTTCAAATTGGTGATTTTCTCCAGAACATCTTAGAGAATTAGGAAATACATGTAAAAAAGATGTTTGGAACTTTTAAAAATATGTATTCTAACATAATAGGAAAGTTAAGCACAAATTCCCCAAATTACAGAGTTACTGAAAGTTACATGGAACCCCCCCCTCTCGCAATCCTAGTGTTAGTAGAGTGTGTGTTATTAGTGTGTATGTGTGTGTGTGTGTGTGTGTGTGTGTGTGTATGTGTGTGTGTTAGTTAGTGTGTGTGAGAGAGACTAGCTGTGTGTGTTATTAGTGTGTGTGTGGTGTTATGTGTGTGTGTGTGTGTGTGTGTGTGTGTTGTTAGTATGTGTAAGAGAGACTAGCTGTGTGTTAGTGTATATGTGTGTGTGTGCTGTTAGTGTGTGTGAGAGACTAGTTGTGTGTGTTATTAGTGTGTGTGGTGTTAGTGTATATGTGTGTGTGTGCTGTTAGTGTGTGTGAGAGAGACTAGATGTGTGTGTTATTAGTGTGTGTGGTGTTAGTGTATATGTGTGTGTGTGTGTGCTGTTAGTGTGTGTGAGAGAGACTAGTTGTGTGTGTTATTAGTGTGTGTGTGTGTGTGTGTGCTGTTAGTGTGTGTGAGAGAGACTAGATGTGTGTGTTATTAGTGTGTGTGGTGTTAGTGTATATGTGTGTGTGTGTGTGCTGTTAGTGTGTGTGAGAGAGACTAGTTGTGTGTGTTATTAGTGTGTGTTATTAGTGTGTGTGTGGTGTTAGTGTATATGTGTGTGTTATTAGTGTGTGTGTGGTGTTAGTGTATATGTGTGTGTTATTAGTGTGTGTGTGGTGTTAGTGTATATGTGTGTGTTGTTAGTGTGTGAGAGGGCAGTTCAGAGGGGAAATTCCTCTCTCTGGGATGGGAGTCCTTCCTGTCAGAGAGGGCAGTGTTTGTACAGCCTGGATCAGCCAGGATTTCCTCCTCTGCCTGAGAGAGAGAGAGAGATGGTCAGAGAGAGAGAGAGAGAGAGAGAGGTCAGAGAGAGAGAGAGAGAGGGAGAGTACTGGGGAGACAGTAAGACAAAGAGGAGCGGGGACAAGGACATTGAGAGCTGGTAGTCGGGTGGTAACTTATGTGAACGCGAGTCGTAATTACATTAAAAAAACCCAGAGATGGAGAGATGAACAGCTCAGAGACACTTAATCATGTGACTTGCTCTTGTTTAATTTTCATATTTTGGTCATTTGGGCACACATGCTTTCGCATGATAGCATCACCTGTTTTAATTTGTGTGAGAATGGCTTTCCGAAAGGCCTTGGTACACCTCAAAGCTTCTCACTGCTTCATAACACCATCAATATCACCATAACAACCAGCACTCACTAATGAGCCATCACCCAATCGAAAAAATACTCATCAAACGGTGCCCTATAGCCAAATCAAAGTCACGCCTCCACATACTAATTGCCCACAGATTTAAGAGAGTCCAAGGTGCAAAATATGATGAATATTTCCTAACGGCATCGACAGGGTGGGATGATGGGCAGGGCGACGGCGCCATAACCAGAGGGCTTCTGGCGCAAATCCCAGTCATTACACCTCTGAGCGATGTAGAGCTTCCTTTATATTTCTCCAGCAGACCTGTAAAAATGCCTTATTAACAAGCACAGGGATCAGTAATGGCACATGCCCTATTGAATGAGTGTAATTGCAAGGTTGTTGCTCGACTGAAGCAAAGTCCGCACCGAACTACCTACTAAGTGGAAAAAGTGCACAGTAAAATGGCCGGGTGTTAATTTAGCTCTTTATTGTGATAGATAAGAGTGATAAAGTGACTCTGTCAGTGTAAAATTTACCCTTTCAGAGTCAATTTTGCACGGAACACTGTTGCTGTGGGCGTTGTCAACGTGCAAAACGTTTCACCAATGAGGGTGAAGGTGGAATTGGCAGCTCCCCTTTTCCGTGGTCTGGGGGGGCGCAAGGCCCTCTGCTGGCAGACTGCGCAGGTGCAACCGTCACAGGCACCACTGCGCCCTGCCAGCACCCCAATCCCCGTTCCACCCGGCCCCCTCCTGTCCTACCCCGCTCCGGCCCCTCCTGTCCCATCCCATCCCGCCCTGTCTGTGAACACCTGTGCAGTTGTCAGGGGTAAAATATTGCTGTATTTTTGACTGGGTTTTTTCCACCTTTTTTACTGTTGCTGGAGAAAAGGCTAGTTCTTCCCTTCTGTGCATGTTAGAGTTAGGAGGTTAGGGTTAGGGGGGTTAGGGTTTGGGGTTTAGGGGGTTTGGGTTAGGGGGGTTAGGGGTTAGGGTTAGGGTCATATTAGAATTTGTATCTCTCTTTTTAATGTTCTGCCATTCTCACTGTCTACACCAGGAGAGTCCAACCTTATCTGAAAGGAGTCGGTGTGGGTGCAGGTTTTGATTTAGCCTAGCACTACAACACCTGATTCTACTCATTAACTAATCGTGGTCTTCAATGAAGACCTTGATTAGTAGAAGCGAAAGAGGGAGTGGGAGAGGGAGAGAGAGGGGGAAGGAGAGAGAGAAAGGGAGATGAAAAATCAATTTGAACATTTACAGCAGGATCTATCTTCTATCCCTCTACCGGGGGGGGGGGGGGGGATTCTCTCCTGCAGCAAGCTGTCTGTATGGATTTCTGATTTCTGTTTAACACACACGTACGTGTCTGTGATTCATTGCATTCGGCTGTGCCTAACCCAAACTTCCAGAGACCCAATCACATTCTACCTCAGCTCAACTGCCAGGCAAGATAAATTTAGCATCTGGAGAAAAAATACCACAAAATGCTGTCACTGAACCTGGCTAAACTAGGAATTGGCTGCTCTCTTTCTGGCAGACAAGGGGGTTGAGTTACTGTTACTGTACTGTATTGTAACAGCAGGCAGGGCTGCGAGGAGGAGGAGGAGGAGGAGGAGGAGAGCGAAGAGGGCGAAGAGAGTGGAATCGCGCGTCAGCATAGGAAACGGCTCTCATTAAAGTTGTGACCCTGAGGCATTCTGGGGTCAGGGGAGTGGAAGCAACACCTGTAACCATGGGGACGCTGTCCCTGACCCGGGGACCTGCAAATGTTACACCCATCCTAAATCTCTGACTCACCTGGTAGGATGAGGTCATTCTTTTAGGCGTGCCCTCTGACAGGGTCTGAATATTCCAGAAGCACTAGCAGCAGGGACCCTGGGTAGTGCCCCTGATATCCCATAAGCACTAGCAGCAGGGACCCTGGGTAGTGGCCCTGATATCCCATAAGCACTAGCAGCAGGGACCCTGGGTAGTGGCCCTGATATCCCATAAGCACTAGCAGCAGGGGATCCTGGGTAGTGGCCCTGATATCCCATAAGCACTAGCAGCAGGGACCCTGGGTAGTGGCCCTGATATCCCATAAGCACTAGCAGCAGGGGATCCTGGGTAGTGGCCCTGATATCCCATAAGCACTAGCAGCAGGGACCCTGGGTAGTGGCCCTGATATCCCAGAAGCACTAGCAGCAGGGGATCCTGGTTAGTGGCCCTGATATCCCATAAGCACTAGCAGCAGGGGATCCTGGGTAGTGGCCCTGATATCCCAGAAGCACTAGCAGCAGGGGATCCTGGGTAGTGGCCCTGATATCCCATAAGCACTAGCAGCAGG
This sequence comes from Synaphobranchus kaupii, assembly GCA_029718625.1. Classification (NCBI taxonomy): domain Eukaryota; kingdom Metazoa; phylum Chordata; class Actinopteri; order Anguilliformes; family Synaphobranchidae; genus Synaphobranchus; species Synaphobranchus kaupii. Next base: position 41,483,799 of record CM056378.1, read on the forward strand.
GGATCCTGGGTAGTGGCCCTGATATCCCATAAGCACTAGCAGCAGGGGATCCTGGGTAGTGGCCCTGATATCCCATAAGCACTAGCAGCAGGGGATCCTGGGTAGTGGCCCTGATATCCCATAAGCACTAGCAGCAGGGACCCTGGGTAGTGGCCCTGATATCCCATAAGCACTAGCAGCAGGGGATCCTGGGTAGTGGCCCTGATATCCCATAAGCACTAGCAGCAGGGGATCCTGGGTAGTGGCCCTGATATCCCATAAGCACTAGCAGCAGGGGATCCTGGGTAGTGGCCCTGATATCCCATAAGCACTAGCAGCAGGGGATCCTGGGTAGTGGCCCTGATATCCCATAAGCACTAGCAGCAGGGGATCCTGGTTAGTGGCCCTGATATCCCATAAGCACTAGCAGCAGGGATTCTGGGCAGTGGGAACCGATCTTATCAAATGATCTGTCTGCTGAGAGCCTGGAGTTGACACTTGGTCACTCTAAGGATTTCCTGTCCTGAGAGAGAGAGGGAGAGAAGGAGGAATGGAGGTATGGAGAGAAAGTAAGATAGAGAGTGAGAGGCAGAAATGTTGTTATTATGGAGTATGTGGGCTGGGATACCACTTTGATCATGCATGCATGATTGAAAAACATTAGCCAACTGTTTGTGTGTGTGTGTGTGTGTGTGTGAGTGTGTTTGTGCGTGTGTGCGTGCGCGCGCGTGCATGCATGCATGAGCGTGCTTGTGCGTGTGTGCGTACGTACTGTACATCCATGTGTATGTGTATCAGAGACCGCATGTAAGGGTGTAACTGTCTACATAGCTCTGCTCTTTCCCTTTCATTTCCTGCCTTCCTCTCTCATTTCCTCTCTTTCCCTCACTCTCTCACTACTTCCTCCACTGTCCTGCTTTTTCCATCTCTCTGTCTGTCCACTTTTCTCCACCTCTTTTCTCTCTCTCTCCTCCACTCCTTTACCTTTACCTCTGCATCTACACCTCTATCTACTTTCCCCCTTCTCTGCCTACTCTCTCCTCTCCCCTTTAGCAGTGAAGATAGAAACATGTTTTTTTGGTAGAATATCAGCCTTCTCTATTATAATTAAAAGCTCAGTTCAAAACAAAACTAATCGTCGCACCGCAGCATGTCAACCACAAACCAACAATTTGCAGGGCCGAGTATTGCTCAAAGATACACATGACCTGGCACAGCCGGGCTGTTTTTGCACTTGCTACTTTAGACGTCTTTGCAGAAGCACAGAATCTTCCTTCTTTCCCAGCATCCACAAGGAGCAGTTTTGTTACCATGACAATTTTCAAGTGTAAGCTCAAGATTCTATGTCAAGCGCATGTACACACTGACAGAGCGCAACTGTCTTTCATTTGCTCTGTGGCTGGGTATGGGCTAGAGTAGATCGAAGCAACGGCATGTATTTTGGCTACTATAAATAGTGATATAATCGGCTATCTAATCTAGCCGATTATTATGACACAATGATGATATTCTACATATAGTAGCCAAAATACAGGCCGTTGCTCTGTGGCTGGGTATGGGCTAGAGTAGATCGAAGCAACGGCCTGTATTTTGGCTACTATATGTAGAATATCATCATTGTGTCATAATAATCGTACTCATACTATATATTACTCATTGTGTGGAGTGTGTATTGTATCAGCAACGAGGAATATTCTTCAGATGTTTCGTGTATCTGACGATACTGGTGAACTGTCACTGTCTGTTTACCCTTTCCCTCTATTGAGCTCATTCTTTTTCTCTTCCTATATCTCTTTCCATCTCTTCACTGCCCCATTCTCCATCTTCCTTCCCTCATCAGGCCTCCTCTCTTTCTTCATTTCTTCTATCTCATCCTCTTCTTTTCCTTCTCCTTCTCTTTCTCTCCTCTCTTTCTCCATCTTTCTTCTCCTCCTTTTCCGTGACCTCTCATTTGATCCCTCCCTCTTCATTCCTCCTTTCTTCCTCTCTTCGTCTCTTTGTCTTCTCTCTCATCCTCTGCTCTCTCTCCTCTCAACCTCGCCCCCCCTTCTCCTTCTCTCCTCTCCCCTTCTCTCGTTCTCTCCCTCTTCTCTCCCTCCTGTCTCTCATGACCTCTCTTGCATGATCGTCCCTCTCCGTCTCTCCCCCGCCGCTCCACCGCTTCTCTCCTCCTCTCTTGATCGGAGGAGGAGGGAGGCGTGACCGCACATCCCAGAAGCACATGAGAATCTCCTCTCCATAATCCACGGTGCCCATGCGCCTCTGCAGTCTTATCTGCGTGGAGGGCGAGCTCAGCCCTCGTGGAGATGGAGGATATGGCTCTGAATTATTCATCGTGCACCATTCACGCCATGCGGAAAATCGCAACAAAGCCACACCATGGCCGGGATTCAAAAACTTTGGCTCCCGCTTGAATGCAGTGGTTTGCATTTTTCTTCATAAACACAACTTGGCAAGTTCAGTGATCACTATAATTAACTTGGCAAACCTTTGTTTACATTAAAAAAAGTGAGTTTTAGGGTCAAAGTTAAGGACAAATGTTAATTGAATTCTGGCTCATTTCCTCCAATCAGTCAAAGTTTCAGTGGGGGGGTTGGGTGATTACGATTGCGAACCGGGGAAGGGGGGTGGGTGGATTGCGTTAACTTTGACTTTTCTTTCGTTGCCTTGTCGATGTTGCAGATTTCTGTGGTCGTTGATCTCTGATGACACTGCATCTCCAAATGCACGTCTTAAATAAATCCTGTTCTTGACCAACTTTTTATTTAGTGGTGGCCGTGCTGATAGTGTGCCACAGATGGGTCTACGTTGGGGAAACCCTGTATCCAGAGTGACTTACAATGGTCAGGGATTTAGAGCAGGAATTCTCATGAGGGGGAAAGTACATTCTCAACAGAGGTATCAGTGTACACTAGCGTTCAAAAGTTTGGAATCACTGAGACATTTTTATGTTTTTGAAAGTAATTGATACTTTTATTCACCAAGGTAGCATTAAATTGATCAAAAAATACAGTCAAGAAATTGATAATGTTAAAAACTGCTATTTCTATTTTATTTAATTTCTACTTTAGCAATTGTAGCCATTTTTATACATAGTCCCCCCATTTTAGGGCACCAAAAGTAATTAACATAAATTTAAATAAAGTCATCATATTTAATATTTGGTTGCATATCCTTTGTATGCCATGACTTTCTGATGTCGGTGACCCAACAACATCAAAAGACTCTTGATATCTTATTTTCAGGTACTCTTACAAGCAATACTATAACCTCTCTGCATTTGAATGGACCGCTATGGGAATTTGGAGGTGGGACTAGATTAAACTGTAAATTACACGGGAATAGTATGGAACACATAGTTGGCTAAATGGCTGTAAGTCATCAAGGGTCTGAGGTATCAAACGAGCCTCAAACCATCACTCTGCTGCCAGATATGCAATAGATATGGATGGATCATTTAAAGGGTTGTTTCTCCTGACTTTTTTTCCATAGAGTTCAATAGGAAAATGAGTCAGGAGAAACAAACCTTAAAGTGATCCATCCATATCTATTGCATATCTGGCAGCAGAGTGATGGTTTGAGGCTCATTTGATACCTCAGACCCTTGATGACTTGCAGCCGTTTCACCAACCATGTGTTCCATACTATTCCCGTATAATTTACAGTTTAATCTAGTCCCACCTCCAAATTCCCATAGAGGTCCATTCAAATGCAGAGAGGTTATAGTATTGCTTGTAAGAGTACCTGATATAAGATATAAGATATCAAGAGTCTTTTGATGTTGTTGGGTCACCGACATCAGAAAGTCATGGCATACAAAGGATTAGAGTTATTTGGGTGTGCAATATCTTGCACATTAAAGGACTTACAAAGGCAGCCGTAGAAAAACGGTATTGTGTTTATTAGTTAGCATCAGGAACTTCCTTGAGTAAGCCATGTTTTGTTAATGTTTGTCTAACTTTATTAACCTTATAGTTTTGTGAGAATAACATTTCACAACTTTTCTTTTCGGCAAGAGGTTCACACCTGCAGCCCTAACCTGAAAAAACCTCTGAGCTCAACTAGTCCCGACCAGTATGGTCATAAAAGCACACAGAAAATGCCTCATAAATTACTTTATGACAATATCAGTTAAGTGTTTTAAACAGCATTGTTGTGAGTTACAGTTTTTCTCAATTGTTTAGACACATTTTCTGAAGCTATAACTAATTTCTCAAAACTATAAACACAAAACCCACATGGTCAACTCTTTCTGCAAAATTTCATATACAGTATCTCTTGTCAAAATCAAACACTATGTCAAAAACCATGCACTCTGACGCCAAAATTAAATTTTTCCTCGAAATAATAAAAATGAATACAAATTATAAATGCCAATGACACACTGGTGTAAAACATGAAAGACACTATTACCATTATATTAGTTAGGCATCAGTATTGTTTGAGTGTACTGGCCAACTCAAATATTGTTATTTTTTATTTTTCCAAATTACAAAAATGTAGTACAGACAATGTAAAATAAAAACGAACAGGAGAAAATAAAAAAATAAAAACTACTGTACTGGGAGTAAACAAAAAATGTAAAAGTAAAACCAAAAATGTATTATTCTGGTCTGCTCTTGATCGAGCTACATATTCTCATGTACATCACACATTATATTTTTTCTGGCCAAGCAGTGTGAGAAGTGTCTTTTGGAATGACACAGCCACCCTTGGCATGACTGAGAAATGAAAAGGCAATGGTTTCAATGAATCAACTTCGAAACAGAACATCATGGTGGAAACTTACATTTCCCATATGACAACACGTGTGAGCTGCCCTGGTCTATCTTGTGTGTGCGTGTGTGTGTGTGTAAGTGTGTGCATGCGTGAGTGTGTATATGTGTATGTTTCTGTGTGTATGTGCATGTGTCTGTGTGAGTGTGTGTAGAGCTCATTTCTGCAGCACTGCAAAAGGCATATTTCCCCCATGTTTCATGTCCTCTTTTAGGCTGGTAAGATGCTAAGACCGTGCTCAGCCACTCTGAGCTGCAGAGGGGACAGGCTCTCCCGTATTTGCTCCATGTAGTGGTGGCTTTGGTACGCACACGAGGGATACTACCAGCTTAGCTTGTGCATACTATGCTGTCTGTACTGTGGTCCCCTTTTATACATTAGGTACTCTGCAGTACAGGAATCACTGCGTTTTGATATGTTACAGTAAATAACAATAGAGCAGATCTACCTATTCTCATTTCTAAGTGTTTGTCAGCCTTTGTTCTCCACATACAGGAGAGCGCACATTTTGCCCTTTTATTTATGCTAAAGCTCTGATTGCTGATTGAATAATTAAACCAACTAGTGTTTTACCTGTGAAGAATGTGTGTGTTAATTGATAATTGGAGTTTATAGTTTTTATTGGCAGTGTTTTTCACGTGAAAACAAGAGATACCTTTTGAAAATTGTGCCTAAAACAGTAGAATTGTGTGAAATGTATTCAAAAAGTATTAAAGAGACTGAAATTTGTGACAATAGTGAAATAGTGAACAAGTGAAATAGTGCTTATAGTTTTGAAAAAATGGTCTTTCTTTTGACACATAAACTTCATGTTTTATTAATAGGGTCATAACACCAATTTTAGTGTGTAAACAATTGAGAAAAACTAATATGGATCTCTCTCTGTCTGTCTGCAGAAGTCCTTCTCATTGGTGCTTGAGGCTCTAGACTATGACAACGACACCTCAGAGCAAGGTAAGGGCTGAGCGTATGCATGTGAGTGCGTGCATTTCTGTGTGTGTGAGCCTGTGTGATTGCGTGTGTGCGTGCGTGTGTGTGCATGTGAGAGAGAGAGAGTCTCTCCCCTCCCAGGGCTCAGACAGATAGACAGACTGACGTATCCGCACTTTGGTGCCAGATTGGAAGTGAACTTGCCCTGTATCTAACGGTGCCGTGAAGTTACACTTTGGCACACAAGGATATGTCACAGCCTGTTCTGATCCTGCTGCTGTCCCCATTAGGGCTGCCCCTGTAAATGTGTGGCTCAGCACACACACATTTACACATACACTCGTACACACTCGCACATTTACACACGCACACACACACTCATGCACTCACTCACTCACTCACACACACACACACACACACACACACACACACACACACACACAGACTCACGCATTCACTCACTCACACACACTCACATACTCACATACACACACGCTCACACTCTATCACACACACACACACACACACACACACACACACACACACACACACACACACACACACACACACACACACACACACACACACATTTACACATAGGTATTGAGCTGCTGCTCTTATCCTGAACCACTCACCCAGTATACAGTCCATTTATACAGCTGGATATGGAAGCAGTTCAGATTAAGTGCCTTGATCCAAGGACACAACGGCAAAGCCCTGCCTGGGAATAAAGCCTGCGAACCCAGTTCCCTGACCGCTATACTGTGCCCCAGCCCCCCCCCCCCCTCCCCCTGCCCGTTTCTCTGCTCCCTTATCAGTGGTGCAGTTTTACCACATCCTTTCCCTCTCTGATTGCAACTCTGGTGGAATGTTCCGGGACACAGCGCATGGACTTACACATGCTTGACGCACAGCCGTTGGGACAGAGGGCACACTTGCTGAACCATGCTTGCCAATTCGCACGATGTACACCGATACCCCCCCCCCCCCCCGCCCCACACACACACAACTCTCACTTTTCTGTCCTTCACCAACCTTCTCTTTTCCTCCCTCCCCCCTGCCCTCCCTTTCTCTATCCGTCTCCCGCTTGGTGAACCGGCGCCTGGCTCATCCGCAGATAAGTATGGGGATAATAGACGGCTGTGAACCAAACCACTGCTCACAGACAAATCAGCCCACCACCTCTCCTGTTTTCCTCTCTCTCTCTATCTCTCTCTCTCTCTTTCTCTCTCAATCAATTTTTCCATCTCTCTCCTTTTTCTCTCTTTTTCTCTCTCTCTCTTCCTCCTCATCTTCCTCCTCCTCCATTCCCAGAACCCCCCTCATTGCATAGCTTTAAGTTTTCTAAATCACTGATTGCAAAAATCATAATGACACGAGTTACCTCAGCACAGACAGCGCCGTTGTGGGAAGTCGAGCAGCCGCACTGCGCAATAGGTGGAGAGTTGGCCACCCTAGGGCTGCGCCACACTGTCTCTCCGTCCAGTTGCATTTTAATGCTTCTTATGCGGATGCCACTGAGGCCCCTCCCCCTGCCCTGGAGGTCACAACCTTTCTAAGAACTCTGTGACGATCAGTGGTGCTCATTGACTGAACTCAAAGGCTCTGTGACTCACACTTTGAGGTTCTGTGCAACTGCCTCTTCTGCCTTCACATACAATTGTTGGTGCCTCAGTCACAAGCTTAATTGACTTTGGATAAGGTGTGTGTGTGTGTGTGTGTATGTACAAAATATAAAATATATTATGCAATAAATTAATAAATCAAACAACATTGTGACCATACGTGTGCCTCAAATACTTAATGTTTGCTCAATTAAAAATCATTAGAATCACAAATTAAGTAGCATTGTGTGTTGTGTGCATGTGTGTTTTTGTGTGAGGGTGATTGTCTCCGACAGTCAGTGTTAGTTGTATGAAAATAAAATCACATGCATAAATGAAATTCCATTTTGTGTGTATTGGTGCGTGCGCCTGTGTATGTGAGTTTTAAGTCATTGACACAGACTAGGGAAGCAAATTAATGGTTTATTTATAAAGTATGATATGATTTGTGTGCATTTACTTTGGTATGGAGACCGTGTGTGGTGCTTGGATGAGGACCAGGTCGCTGCGGTCATGCCCTGCCCCAGTGCATTCTGGGTTCTGGCATACCCACAGCTCATGGAGGCTTCTTTATTTTGGGCTTTTAGCAATCTATTGATTTTTCACCTGAGGTGCTTTGGAATGCAGAGGTAAAAATGTACACTCGCCCGTGGAAACATGCTCTTGCTTGCAGTCAAGGACAAATGCATTTGATTCAAGGCCGGGATCGTCATAGATACCGAGAGAGCCTGAGTACAGAGAGAATAAACCAGATATAAATTAAAGGAGAACACAATGCCCCCTCAGTCCTGGACTCTGTGTGTGTGTGTGTGTGTGTGTGTGTGTGTGTGTGTGTGTGTGTGTGTGTGTGTGTGTGTGTGTGTGTGTGTGTGTGTGTGTGTGTGTGTGTGTGTGTGTGTGTGTGTGTGTGTGTGTGTGTGTGTGCGTTTGCGTCTTCAAGTGTGTATGTGTGTATGTATGTGTGCGTGTGAGTATGTATGTGTGTTGGGGAGGGTTCTTTTTAACATGTCTGCAGTAATTTAATTCCCATGATCTGTCTCTCGTACTAAGGGCTGTTTCCATCATTGTCTCTCGTACTAAGTACATTGCTCATGTCAATCTGCATATCCACACCATTACAGTAATTATGCCACCAAACTGACGTTGAGTTTCACAGTGGCTAATGGGAAATGGAGAGGTGATTTAATAACAAGTTCACTATGTTACATTATATTACATTTCAATCATTTGGCATACGCTCTTATGCAGAGTGACAAATAGTAGGGGAGTGTTCTCTATACTCTCGGGGTATATATACATGAATAAAGTTGAGTGAAGGCACTTTATAGATGGCCGCTGTGCTCACCCCGCCGCCCCACGCTCCACCCCAACCCACCCCACCCCACCCGCAGGAGTGGAGTTTCAATGCTGAACAGGAGGGGCGGGACAAATGGCTCCCGCGGGGGGCGTTCACACACTCCGTGCGTGCACGATTCAGGCAGAGTAACCATCACTCCCACCTTCAAATTCTGCAGCAAGTCTGAACACCTGGCACTGTGACGCAGAATGTAGCTGTGATTCAGCCTGTGATTCAAATAGTGATTCAAACAGTGATTTTAACATTGAATTTATAGTGATTTTGCTGTTATTCAAACAGTGATTTTAACACTGATTTCATTGTAATTTGGGGCAGACTGTAGCTGTGATTCAAATGGTCATTTTAACACTGATTTCATAGTGATTTGGGCCAGAATGTAGCTGTGAATGAATGAATGCATGGCATTTATATAGCGCCTTTCTAGATACTCAAAGCGCTTTACAATGATGAGGGGGAAACTCGCCTCTACCACCACCAGCTGTGATTCAAATGGTCATTTTAACACTCATTTTATAGTGATTTTAGGCTCAGGGAATCTATTCAGGAAATGGACTGAATTGACAATTCATTAATTTAAAAAAATGTCCATCTAACATTATGGCCATTTTTCAATTCAGGGATTGACATTTAAATTAAAATTAAATTTGATACAGTTTAATCAATTGAATGACTAAACTGAAGTAGAATTCAGCCCAACCCTGCTTTCTAGTGGCCAGAAAGTGGTCCTCCTATTATGTGTGAGATCAGTTGCATTATGAATTGACTCCCCTTGGCAACACATTTATATTTTGTCAATTTTCATAATTCATGTGGAACCATAGAATAGAAAGTCAGAAATTACCTCTGAAACGTGACCTCTTTGCATGTTAATAAATGTTTGACATCCCATGAATCAAATAAACCCTCATTATTTACAATACAGCCTGCACAGCACGTACTTACAATTAATAAATACTTAATGTGCTGGTTATGCCATTAATGCTCTTATGACTATAATTATGCTTCACAAAGCTGAAGCTAATCAGAGACCTTGCTGTGCCACTCTGCTCATTCACTGAATATTAATTTGGGTGTGATTCTGCGCTTCACGCTCCATTGCCGTGTCTTAGAGAGCACAGACTGCATTGGAATCAGGCAGGAGAGTTGTATTTTTACCCATTTCGAATTGAGAATTATTGTTCATAGAGTCTGCTATGCGGATGTGAATTCACACCCGGGGCGTTGACTTTAGAAATGGAGATAGCGTCTGCCGCTCTCGCTCTCTCACCATTATTATTCCTCTCCCAGCCTCTGTTTTTATTCTTTTCTTTCAAACTGGATGATCTCATCTCTCTATCAGGAGTTTTGGATTGCGTAGTTCTCACACAACCTCCCTCCCCTTCCTCTCTTCTGCTTGATTACACACACACACACACACACACACACACACACACACACACACACACACACACACACTCTCTCTCTCTCTCTCACTCTCTCTCTGTTTATTTTTCATAGTATCCCCCTATTATTTCTGCACCGGATTCTCAAACTGGAACTCATAGGGAAAAGCAGAACGCTCTGTCTCTCATTCACTGTCTCTCTCTCTCCCTTCCCTCTCGCTCTCTCTTTCATGCGTTCTCACTCTCAGTTTTCAGTTCAGTCCAACTGAACATGCTTTAATGGCATGAAGTTGTAAAAATAAATGTTAATAAAAATGTATTTGTATAGCACCTTTCGAAAAACATTGTTTTCAAATGTGCTTCGCATAGCGCATATGAAAATAAAATGCCACAAATAACATCAACAAAAGATCAAAGAACAAATTCAACAACACCATTCAAATAGTAAAACAAATAATGAAACAAATGATGTAAAGAAAATAAATAAGATTTAAGCCAACTCAAGGCTAAGCCTGAGATCGCTATCCACTGTTCTAGATGGTCTATTAAGACTGTATGATCCACTGTATCAAATGCTGCACTGAGGTCTAGAAGGATTAAAATGGAGCATTTTTTCTGCATCAGCTGTTGGCAAGAGGCTGTTTCAGTGCTCTGTCATGCTCTAAAACCACCTGAAATGTTTCAAATATATTATTGTTGTTTTTAGGTAGAATAAAAATTGGGTAAAAACAGCCTTTTCTAAAACTTTAGATAAAATTGAGAGTTTTGAGATGGGCCTATAGTTGGCATGGTTCGATTAGTCAAGGCTGAGATTTTTAAGGATGGGCTGAAACACTGCATGTTTAAAACTAGTTGGAATAATATTGGCATACAAGTAGGAGTGTAGAAAAATAGGTGTGCACTTTAACCTTTGAATATAGAGGGCCAACACCAATTCAATAACAGCTCTGACAGCAAAATCATAGGCAGAATTTAAAGCCATTTTAGTCCTTATAGAACTGATGATTAGATTGAGGCTCAGGTAAATTTTTTAGCATGGAAATACATTGTGTCACTTTACCAAAACAAATAATTTGTTAAAATACTTTAAAAGATTGGGACAAAAATGATAACATAGTTGAATAGAATGCAGGAATGGTAACAGTAGCAGTAATTATAATCTGATTAATAAAAAGATTGAAATAATACATAACAATATTACATTTTTCCTATAAATTGATTTTAATTTTAGCCTTGAAGTACTGTACACTGGTATGTATGAGCAAATAATACAGTTTTTTTAACAATCAACAATGGCCCTGTCTCATGAGTGTTTTCTTCTTTGATTAATTAGTTTAAGGACATGTGGTAGGTTGTGCCTTTGCCTTGTCAGTAGACAGCACGTTAGAGCATGTCTGTCGCTCTAGCAGGCTGTAGCAGACTGGGCAGCTTTTCCCTCCCTGAGTAAAAATTACTGTTTTTATTATGCTTTCATTTCAGTGGTGTTCTCTACAGCATATGTGAAATTGTATCTCTGCGTCTATCTCACCTGGATCACAGTAACCACATGTCCCCTTTCAGGTGCCACGCCTTTCTAAATTGCCAAGTCGTGGTGACCGGGCCAGTACTTGGTCAGGTTTTGGTTTAATTGTTGCAGTGTTCCAAATAAAAGTTTTAGTTTGCTTCACAGATTTGTGGCGATTTATTCGCAGAGCTGGTCTGAGACTCGGTTTAGGTTAATATGAGATATTTGGTTAGTGAGCTTCCGGACAGCTGAAATTACAACATTACATTTTTGCATGTTTAGAGGACATGATTTTATATGATCCACCTGTGATCTGTCAAGTAATTAATCTACAAAATCTGCTCTCTCATGCACACACACACAAACATGCACACACACAAACACGCACACACACACGCACACGCACACACACACACACACACACACACACACACACACACACACACACACACACACACACACACACACACACACACACACACACACACATAGCTTGCTTTCATTAGTGAGAGATGACTGGGTCTGTCCCCCTTCCCGTGCCCCTCACCACCATCCCTGTTTCTCTGTGGAATGAACTCCCGCTGTTCCCTCTCTCTGGAATTCCTCTGCTCTGTGTATGTGGTAGCTCTGTTTCCATGGGGGAGTGGGAAACGGCACCCTCAGGGAGAGATTTGCTGGACTCGCCCTTTATTGATGCCTTTTATGGTTTCCTATCCCTCTCCTTCCTCACTTCCCTCCCTCCTGTCTTCCTCTCTCCCTCTGACCCGCATCATACCCCTATTTACCTTCTGTCCTTCTTTCTTGCCTTCTCTTCTCCACACTCCTTTCCCTCCTCTTTCACTTGTCTTCAACCTTTTCCTCTCCACTATCTCACACTATTCTCCTGCTCATGTCCTGCTTTTCTCTCTGTCGCCCTCTACAGTGCAGGAGGAGCTGATTGAGCGGGTGCTGCTGTCCTCCATGTTGAACCCAGGGGAGCAGTGGCAGACATTCAGGCACCACGGCCGTCACCTGAGCCTGGAGTACCGACTGCGGTTCCGTTGCGAGGGAAACTACTACGGCCCCTTCTGCAACAAGTTCTGCCGCGCCCGCAACGATTTCTTCGGCCACTTTGGCTGCGATGCCGCGGGGAGCAAGGTGTGCATGGAGGGCTGGACTGGGCCCGAATGTCGGCAGGGTGAGTAATGTGGCAGGGTGAGTAATTGGGGCGTGGCCTAACAGTAGGCAGGGTGAGTAATGGGGTCGGGGCCTAACAGTAGGCAGGGTGAGTAATGGGGGCGGGGCCTAACAGTAGGTTTATTTAATTTTTTAATTTAACGTTTATTTATTCAGGAGATACCTCTTGAGATTAAAAATCTCATTTCCAAGAGTGACCTGACAAAAATTTGGTAGCAGCAGTCACAACAAAATTACAGACAGACAACATTTAACAAGTTAAAGCATAAGAAAAGAAAGATCATTAATTAATAGTCAAATGTAATAATAATAATAATAATACCTTGCATTTATATAGCGCCTTTCTCAATACTCAAAGCGCTTACAGTGATGAGGGTAATAGACATCATCAAAAACATAAGCAGGTCAAGGAAGCTGCCTCCATATCTTTAACAAACCTTTTAAAAACATTTAGTGAGACACGTGTTTCCATTTTAATTTTTTTTTGCAGGGAGTTCCAGGTTGAAGGAGCAAAGTAACTGAAAGCTTTTTTACCTGCTTCTGTCCGTAGATAAAAGCATGAGATCCTGAGACCTCAAAGAATATCCACCTGCATTAGTCCTACTAAGATATGAACATAAGTAGTGGGGCAAAAGGCCAAGGATCGCCTTATAAATAAAAATATGCCAGTGGCTGAGTCTGCGTGTGGCTAGAGCAGGCCAACCAACCCTGGCATATAAGGTTCAGTGATGTGTAAGAGCCTTAGAGTTAGTTATGAATTGTAATGCACCATGGTAGATCATGTCAGTCGAACTGAGACACTTTCCAGAAGCATGCGAATATAAAATGTCCCCATAATCAATGACTGGAAGAAAAGTAGCAGCAACAAGCCTCTTTTTAGCTTCAAAGGAGAAGCAAGCCTTATTTCTAAAATAAAAACCAAGCTTTAGTTTTAGCTTGCTTGTGAGTTGCTGAACATGATTTTCAAAAAACAAAGAATCATCAATTAAAATTCTGAGATACTTATAAGATGAAACTGTTTCAATCTCCTTACCTTGTTTTGTAATGATAACAGGTAGGTTTAACGGTCTATTCTTTGATCTACTAAACCACATTAATTTAGTTTTGCTTGTGTTTAAGACCAACTTCAATCTACCTAGATTTCATTGCACTGAGTCAAAAGCAGTTTGCAAGTTATCATACGCCAGAGCAAAAGAGGAAGCACAACAGTAGATAATGGTGTCATCAGCATAAAAGTGCAGGTTTGCATCCACAACATTACATCCAAGGTTATTAATATAAATGGTAAACAAAAGTGGCCCTAAAACAGAACCCTGGGGCACTCCAGTACACACAGGCAGTAATTCAGAGGTGAGACCCCTAAACTGAGTACATTGAGTTCTACCTGACAAGTAGTTTTCAAACCATAGGTAGGGTGAGTAATGGGAGGCTGGGCCTAACAGTAGGTAGGGTGAGTAATGGGAGGCTGGGCCTAACAGTAGACATGGTGAGTAATGGGGGCGGGCCTACAGTAGGCAGGGTGAGTACTGGGGGTGGGGCCTAACCGTAGGCAGGGTGAGCAATGGGGGCGGGGCCTAACAGTAGGCAGGGTGAGTACTGGGGGTGGGGCCTAACCGTAGGCAGGGTGAGCAATGGGGGCGGGGCCTAACAGTAGGCAGGGTGAGTACTGGGGGCGGGGCCTAACTGTAGGCAGGGTGAGCAATGGGGGCAGGGCCTAACAGTAGGCAGGGTGAGTAATGGGGCGGGTCCTGCAAAGGGCAGGGCCTAATGCAGGCAGTGGTAACGTTGCTAGAATTTCTCCGCTAGCCAGTCGTGTTGTGTTACATGTGTGTGGGTGGCTGTGTAGCGTTGGTGTTCAGTGGTTTGTTCAGGCTAGTTGAGGAGGCTGACAGTGTGTGTTCCTGTGTTTTATATGTAATTTCAGCAGTGTGCAGGCAGGGTTGTCACCTGGCTCACGGCTCGTGCACTGTACCCGGAGAGTGCAAGTGAGTAAAATCGCTAACAAAGACAATAACCCAATAAGGATAACGTTAACGCTAGCGCATACATTTATACTGACCCCAGAGCTTCAGAGAAACTCTGCATTATACAGCATTGCACAGTTATCTCTCTCTCTGTTCCTGTCTTGATACCTCCCTTTCTCTCCTCTCTCCTCCCTTTTTCTCCTTCTCCCTCCCTCTTCCTCTTTTTGGTTTCTCTCTGCCTGTCTTCTCCCTTATGGAAATGTAATGTACTGCAGTATATTTGAATTATATTGTGATGATAATTCGATAATTTTTATATATTTATATATTTTATATATATACTGCAGTATATTCTTTTTCCATAAGGGCTGCCCCCCCACCCCCCCCCCCGTCCATTTCATGTTTAGTCCAGTGTTTCGGCTCAGTTAATTTTAACGCAATTCAGTTAAATCCCAAAGCTGTTATCCATAATTTCATAGGTCCAAGCGCATTTCTGTAGAATTAAAATTCTAATTTACCTTTATCCACTCTATCTGTCCTTCTCATTTCTTTCTTTCTTTTTTCTGTCTCTTCCTTTATGCTCAATTTAATTCCGTTTAATTTAAAAATTAAAAATAAATGTGTTTAAGTAAATATTACCAAAGCATACAGTATGTAAAACACCAACATCCACAAAAAATATTTATTTAGTAACTATTCTAATTATTGTGCAGTTTATTGTAGTTATATATTGATAGACAGTTTTTGATAAAAATGTAAATGATTGGTTATTAAACCTGTTATTAAATCAAATCTATTTTTAATTATGTTATTAAATATTAGTGCTGGTCCCACTGACAAAGCTCTGGAAACACCTCTAAAAGGACAATGATTTTCTCATAACTTAAGCTATTTCTAATTTGAGAAAAGATTATGTAATAAGTTACATATATTTTTTGGCAGTGGAGGAAAATGTGCATCTCACTCTCAACCTCTCTTGAAATACAGTGCCACATACAGTAAAAGCCAAAACGTGTCTTTTTGTGCCTGAATAACCTCCTTGATCCCAACACCCTCACTGCAGATGTCATTACGGCTGGCAGGGCCCCCTCTGTGACCAGTGTGTGACGTTCCCGGGGTGTGTCCATGGCAGCTGTACCGAACCCTGGAAGTGTGTGTGTGACACCAACTGGGGCGGGCTACTTTGTGACAAAGGTGAGGGGTCACCTGTGACTCTAGGCAGAAACAAACACCCTGACATACTACATTACATTCTGGAACCACTCCAGTTGTGGTGTGTGTAGACAATCATAGTGAGGACACACAAGCCACAGCTTTACTTCTGCCAGAGTAACTATGCCAACTGCAAGTTGAACGGGTTCAAACACATTTAAGGCAGTGGCCGTCTATATAAACAGTGTTTGTTTTGATACGTTGGATCAGTATTGTGTGTGCGTGTTTGTCTGTTGGTGTGTATGCAAACTGAGCCATTTTCAGCTCTGAAAGGATTGCGAACTGTTGAACGCAGGTGTGTGTATGAGTTCTTACTGTAAATACACAATGTGTTGTACCCACGTGCAAGGCAACAGCAGAGGGGTACTGTCAGGAGTAATGCGATGGCCTTGGGCAGACAGTGTGTGCTGGGCGGGGCTTAAGTAGGTGGGGCGGGGCTTAGATAGGTAACTGTGGATTGAAACTCCTCAAAACGCTTAGTTCTGTGAGCACTGACTAGCCCACGCCCAACCCTGAAGCTCCTGACCTGAACTTCTCTCTGGGTGGGACTGCGTTCAGAGCACATGTTTGTATGCGTGCGTGTGTGTGTGTGTGCGTGTGTATGTCTGTGTATGTCTATTTATTTAAATGCATATATTTGTGTGTGTGTATTTGTGTGAAAGTGTGTGTGCTTGTGTGTGTAGATGTATGTTATGTTTGCATGTCTATTTCCGTGTGACTTGCTTATGTTGTGTTTTGGTTTGTGTATTTATTTGTGAGGGAGTGTGTATGCATGTATGTATGCATTTGTGTTTTGTGTGAAATTATGTGAGAATATATATGCCTTTATATGTGTATATGTTGTGAGTGTTTATATTGCATGTGTGTGCGTTTCAGTTAGATGTGTGTGTGCGCACACGTATCTGTGTGTGTGTGTGCGCGTGTGCATATGTATGCATGTGTGTCTGTGTCTGTGCGTGTATGTGTGTCTGTGGTGTGTTTGTGTGTGGTATTTGTGTTTTTGTCTTTGTGTCTGTGTGTATGTCTGTGTGTCTATTTAAATACATATATTTGTGTTTGTGTGTGTATTTGTGTGAATGCGTGTGCATGTGTGCTATGTTTGTATGTGACTTGCCTATGTTGAGTTTCGGTTTGTGTATTAGTGAGAGAGCGTGTATGCTTGTATGTATGCATTTGTGTTTTGTGTGACATTATGTGATAATATATATGCATTTATACAGTGCCATCCACAATTATTGGTACCCCTGGTAAAGATGAGAAAGATGATAAAAAAGGTTATAAAAAATTCACCATTTGGTGAATTAGCTTAATCTCACACTGAAAAAATTAGAAAATCCAACCTTTAATTGAAGTAAATTTATTCTGAGAAAAAATTATTAATCATCAAGAAGTAATTATTTTTAACAAAACCACGTGTGCCACAATTATTGGCACCCCTGCATTTAATACTTTGTACAACCCCCCAATAAAACAGCACTGAGTCTTGTCCCGTAACATCTAATAAGGTTGGAGAATACAGAGCAAGGAATCTGAGACCATTCCTCTTTACAGAATCTCTCCAGATCATCCAGAGTCCTAGGTCCTCTCTTGTGCACTCTCCTCTTCAGCTCAGACCACAGGTTTTCAATGGGGTTTAGGTCAGGGGACTGAGATGGCCATGGAAGAAGCTTGATTTTGTGTTCAGTTAACCATTTTTGTGTTGATTTGGACATACAGTTGTGTTAAAAAAAATAGCAGTACAACATCAGTAACCTGATGAACCACTGTTATTAGTAGTAGTGATATTTATGCATGGCAAATTATTTACTTGTAGATGTAGTAGTGTAATAGAAAAACAACAGACCCAACTGTCATGACATGCACGCTGCTTGTTCTGAGTAATTGACTCATTCATTGAAAGGGGCGTGTTCAAAATAATAGAAGTGTGGAGTTTAATTAGAGAATTAATTAATTCTGTGAAAAAAGAGGTGTCATTAATTGTCCTTTATTAAGGAAGAAGGGAAGCAAATGTTTCACACATTGTTATAAAATATATTTCCTTCTGAATTGCTAAGTAAAATGGGCCGTTCCAAACATTGTTCGGAGGAACAACGTAATTTGATTAAAAAGTTGATTGGAGAGGGGAAAATGTATAAAGAAGTGCAGCAAATTATAGGATGCTCAGCTAAAATGATCTCAAATGCTTTAAAATGACAACAAAAACCCGAAATACGCGGAAGAAAACGAGCAACTACTGTTAAAACGGATCGAAGAATAGTCAGAATGGCAAAGATTCAGCCAATCATCAACTCCAGAAAGATCAAAGTTGATCTAAAATTACCTGTAAGTGCTGTTACAGTCAGAAGTAAAGCACCATTGTTGAAAAAACGGCATGTGCAGAATCGGTTAAAATTTGCCAAGGAACACATCGATTGACCCAAAGAGAAATGGCGTAACATTCTGTGGACTGATGAGAGTAAAATTGTTCTTTTCGGGTCTAGTGGTCGTCGACAGTACGTCAGACGACCCCCGGGTACTGAATTCAAGCCACAGTACACTGTGAAGACAGTGAAGCATGGTGGCGCAAAAATCATGGTATGGGGATGTTTTTCATACTACGGTGTTGGGCCTATTTATCATATACCAGGGATCATGGATCAGTTTGAATACATCAAAATACTTGAAGAGATTATGTTGCCGTATGCCGAAGAGGAAATGCCCCTGAAATGGGTGTTTCAACAAGACAACGACCCCAAACACACGAGTAAGCGAGCAACATCTTGGTTCCAGACAAAAAGGATTGAGGTAATTGAGTGGCCGGCTCAATCCCCCGACCCCAACCCCATTGAAAACTTGTGGGGTGACATTAAATGTCAAATGTCAAAACATCTATACTCAAATGTATGCTGATGATGCGGTGATTTTTACTCAAGCTAGAAACATCCAAGAAGCCTCCCGTATCCTCACATCTGCAATGTGTAATGTCCAGAACTGGCTTACTAAATCTTGTCTCCTGTTGAATAAAAAAAAACTGTCTGTATGATGTTCTCTAAACGTCCCCAAGAGGTAACCCACTCAAATATCTTTCTAAATGGTGAAGAGCTTGATATCGTGACTGAGTTTAAGTACCTTGGGGTCATTCTTGACTCTACTATAACTTTCAAGAGTCACGTAAAAAAGATGTCAAATTCCATCAATTTCAACCTACAGAACCTTAGGCACATCAGAAACAACCTGACAGAGAACGCAGCTAGGATGTTTTTAGACTCGATGATATTCTCTCGTATAGAATATTGTTTAACCAGCTGGTCGCTCACATGCTCAACAACTCTTAAACCCATAAAATCGCTCTATAAGAAAGCTCTAAAAGTATTTGATAAAAAACCGATATCCTTTCATCACTGTAACATCCTGGCTAAACACAAGTTTTTAAGTTTTGACCACTTAATACATTTTAAAGAAGCGTGCCTTATATACAAAGCCTTGCATGGCTTAGCCCCTCCTCCATTAAGCAAATTCGTTAAACGGAGAGCCGACAGTGGCCCCTCCGCCAGGGCCACCAGAGCCTCTGCTAGAGGAGACTGTGACATACCCTTCAGGCGTACCACCTTTGGTCAGACTGTCTTATCTGTCAAAGGTGGCAATGTATGGAATAGCCTACCGCCAACAATTAGAGAATGCCCAACGTACAGTACTTTTAAAACTCAGTTGAAGGGATGGCTAGAGTCAAACCAAACCTGCACTCACTTATAGCCATGCGAAACATAATGTCCTTGCGGTGCGCATATTATCGTATGATGTGTCCTATGTCCGTCCGTCTGTCCATCCATCCATCCGTGGGTGGATGGATGGATGGACGGATAGTGTCCTATGTACAATGCTCCTCTATAGGATGTGTACTATTTATGATGCTACTTTTGCTCTTATGTATAGTGCTCTTTGTATGGGCCGGTTTCTTTGTTTGCAGACGGGTGTTCCGGCTGGTGGCGTCTGGGGCGCGGCTGGTGGCGTCTGGGGCACTGCCGCCGTTGGAGCATTGAGTGTACATTGTTGAATGTGTCGCTCAACGGTGTTTTGGCGGTGGCGGTGTTCTGGATGCCGCCGGTTGTGTTCTGGATGCTGCCGGTTGGAGCATTCGTTTGTGGGCGGTGAGATTGGTCTGTATGAGGTGTACTATTTTTATATGATGTGCACTATTTTGATGCGAGATATGTGATTGATATATATTTGTATTATGTGATGTATATACTGGTCTTATGTTTTTAGGTAACATCTATTGGGGACAACAGATGGAAATTAGCCTCTGGCTATACTCTGGATTGTTTACATGTCTTGTCTTGCACTAGAATTTTCATTAACTTTCACTGTCTCTTCCAAATAAACAAATGAAATGAAATGAAATAAAAATGCAGTTTCTGAAACAAAACCCAAAAATTTACAGGAACTGTGGAATGTAGTTTGTTCATCCTGGGCTGAAATACCTGTTTCTAGGTGCCAGAAGTTGGTTGACTCGATGCAACGCAGATGCGCAGCAGTTATCAAAAACAATGGTTATGCAACTAAATATTAGTTCAGTAATTTAAAGTGAAGTTAAATCTTGAAAAATTTCTTCAGTTTATACAGTAAGTGTTTGAGTTTGAAGAGAAAAATGTCGACACTGCTATTTTTTTGAACAGATTAATATTCATTTTCTTTGCTTCCTGTAAAAGAATAACACAGACTTGATAAAATTTGTTAATGCTTTGATTTGGAATTGAATGTGTAATGTTTCCACTACATTTGAAATATGGAACTAAAAGCTATTAAAAAATATTTGCACTTTATTCACTTTTTTTAACGTACTGCTATTTATTTATACAGAAACTGCACTATTGAAAATCACTAATGACATCCTTCTCTCTGCTGACTCCGGCTCTTTAACCATCCTTATCCTCCTCGACCTCACCGCCGCCTTTGACACCATCAACCACTCCATCCTCCTCTCACGCCTTCACTCCCTTGGCATTTCCGGTACTGTCCTCTCCTGGTTCACCTCCTACCTCTCCAACAGACACCAATACATCTCCATAAACCACTGCCAATCCTCCACCGCCCCAGTCACTCATGGTGTCCCCCAAGGATCAGTGCTCGGCCCCCCCCTCTTCATCCTGTATATACTTCCCCTGGGTCAAATTCTCCGCCGCCATGGCCTCCGCTTCCATTGCTATGCAGACGACACACAACTCTACCTCTCCTCCAAAACCATCACCTCAATCACCCACTCCACCCTCACCACCTGCCTTGCTGATATAAAAACTTGGATGCAACAGAACTTTCTCCAACTCAACTGCAATAAATCGGAAATACTCATCATCGGCCCAAACTCCCTCATCCGCTCCGCCCAGACCTTCTCTCTCACCATTGACGGTTCCATCGTCACCCCCCTCCACCCATGTCCGCAACCTCGGCATCATCCTTGACCCCACCCTCTCATTCCTACCGCACGTCAACCACATCACCAAAACTGCCTTCTTTCACCTCCGGAACATTCCCCTCCTCCGCCCCTCCCTGTCCCTTTCCGCTGCTGAAACCCTCATCCATGCCCTCATAACCTCCAGACTCGATTACTGCAATAGCATCCTCTATGGTTCACCCAACAAAATCCTCAATAAACTACAATACGTTCAGAACTCTGCTGCCCGTCTGCTCACCTCCACCCGTCGCCGAGATCACATCACCCCTGTCCTCCACAACCTCCACTGGCTCCCGGTTAAACACAGGATTGACTACAAAATACTGCTCATCACCTACAAAGCCCTAAATAACCTGGCCCCTCCCTACCTCTCTGACCTCCTCCCCCGTCACACTCCTTCCCGTCGCCTCAGGTCCGCTGACACGAACAATCTGACAATCCCCAGGACCAAGCTCCGGACCTGGGGCGACAGGGCCTTTTCAGTTGCTGCACCCTCCCTCTGGAATGCCCTCCCCATCCACATCCGTCTGGCAACCACCCTACCATCCTTCAAACAGGCTCTCAAAACCCACCTCTTCAAACTGGCTTTCCCCTGTTAAACATCCTCCCCTCTATCCCATGACTGAAATTTTAAATTATACTCCTTCTTTTTATCTGTCTTAATTATTTTATTTTATTTTATTTTATTTATTTATTTATTTATTTTTATTTTTTATTATTATTTTTTATTAACTACTTATTAAATAATTTTACTGTGTGTAATTTTAAACTGTAAAGCACTTTGAGTACCTAGAAAAGCGCTATAGAAATTGAATGCATTATTATTATTATTATTATTATTTGAACACAACTGTATGTTTTGGATCATTGTCCTGCTGGAAGATCCTGATGCTATGTACCCTAACAAGGTTCCCAGGGCCTTTGGAGGAAAAACAGCCTCACAACATCACAGAAACTCCACCATACTTAACAGTGGGGATCAGGTTATTTTCGGTATAGCCATCCTTCTTTTTACGCCAAACCCACCTTGAGTGTTGGATGCCGAAAAGCTCTATTTTCGTTTCATCTGACCATAGAACACGGTTCCAGTCAAAGTTCCAGTAGCGTTTAGCAAATTCCAGGCGCTTACGTTTGTGGTGAAATGACAGGAAAGGCTTTTTTCTGGCATGCCTTCCAAATAATTTGTTGGCATGGAGGTGATGTCTAATGGTAGTTTTGGAGACTTGATACCCCCAAGATGCTACTTTCCTCTGTAATTCTCCAACAGTGATCCTTGGGAATTTTTTTGCCTCTCTTACCATCCTCCTCACTGTGTGTGGGGGCAAAATAAACTTGGGTCCTCTTCCAGGCAAGTTTGTAACAGTTCCAGTTGTTTTTAACTTTTTACGTATTGCCCTAACGGTAGTATTGGCATTTTCAAGTGAGTAGCTATTTTTTATAGCCATTCCCTGACTTATGAAGCTCAACACACTTTTCCCTCATTTGATTTGTGTGTTCTCTTATCTTTCCCATGTTGATGTGTGAATAAGGGAATATGGCCTCTGTGTCACCTCATATTTATACCCCAGTGAAACAGGAAGTCATGGATTACTGCTTGAAAGTTCCTAAACACTCTGATGAAAAAGTAAAATATAAATGGAAAAAATGCTTCAGTTACATTTTGTTCATAAGAATTTCTAGGGGTGCCAATAATTGTGGCACGTGGTTTTGATAAGAATAATTATTTGTTGATGAGGGATTTTTTTTCTCAGAATAAATTTACTTCAATTAAAGGTTGGTTTTATCAAATTTTTTTATTGTGAGATTAAGCTAATTCACCAAAAGGTGAATTTTTTATAACAATTTTTACTCATCTTTACCAGGGGTACCAATAATTGTGGAGGGCACTGTATGTGTATATATTGTGTGTGTTTCTATTGCATGTGTTTGTGTTAGATGTGTGCATGCTCACGCGTGTCTGTGTCTGTGCATGTGGGTGTGTACCTATGTGTGTCTGCGTTTATCTGTGTGTGGTGTGCTTGTGTGTGGTGTTGTATATGTGTTTGCATGTGTGTGTATGTGTGTATGCATGTATGTTTGTGTGCGTGCATGCGCGTGTGCGTGTGCATGAGTGTTGGATGCTGTTGCCAAGAGCTGTGGTTGCCAGCGCAGAGGCCTTTCCTGTTGCCCGGGGAACAGTGTGTCAGGGAGATGTACAGTAGGGCAGCGTTTGTGTGCCACCGGCTGCATCCAGAACAGGAAGGATAGCAGAGAGGGCCGGCACTGAATCCCTCTCTCTTTCCCCTCCCTCTTATCAGACCTGAATTACTGCGGCACCCACCAGCCCTGCAAGAATGGAGGCACTTGCGCCAACACGGAACCCAACGAGTACCAGTGCATGTGCCAAGACGGCTTTCGCGGGCGTAACTGTGACATAGGTGAGTGGGCGGGGCTGGCGGCACAACCCCCAGCTGTGCAGCCAGAAATCCTGGAGCTGTACCCTTTCATCCCGTCTGAAGACTTCATTACTTCACATAATTAAATAGTTGGCTAGTTTGATGAGAGCTAACCCTTGTTTATTGTGCTGTGGAGACCCACTGAACTTGAGTCATTAAGTGCATTAGACCGAGACCCTCGAGGTCTGAAGTTCACACGCACCGCTATTTGTCTTCTTGTTTTTTTTTCTCTAGCTGTATTCTGTTTACATCCTTATTGGGTTGCATCTGTTCAGGCACGTGCACAGATAGACACCAACATATGCCGCAGCATATGTCCCCTGCCCTGAGACAGCAAAAGTGCCCTTTTAATTTAAAAAATAATAATTTATTGTCCCCCTGGCTCGGGATCACGCCCCCCCCCCCCCCCCCCCCCACAAATTCCGTGAACTGCCCCCCGCACCTTTCAGCATACATACAATGTTTAACAATTGTCTCTTTTCCTGTCTTGCTACATCTCTCTCTTCTTCTCCCTCCCTCCCTCTCTCTTTCTGCCCTGCCCCCCCCCCCCAAACTCTCTGCCCTGCGCAGTGGAGCACGCCTGCCTCTCGGCTCCCTGTCTTAATGCAGGCACCTGTGTGGAGGACAGCACAGGCTTCAGCTGCGTCTGCGCAGAAGGCTGGACCGGAGACAACTGCGCATCCGGTAATCAGGGCCAAATAGCACTGCGATTGTACCGGCCGCCAAACACAGATCACAATCAGACGACCAGGATATGATGCATAAACATATCCAAAACACCAGGCACACCAACAACAACAAGAGCTGGTTCATAGGCACCTGCACCTGGGTGTGTGTGCGTGCATGTGTGTGTGTGTGTGTGTGTGTGTGTGTGTGTGTGTTGCACATCTGTGGGTACATCTGAGCTGAGTTAGTGGTAAACATTGTTTCAGTAAGTAGACCAGTAAGAGCTGAGTTAGAGGTAGATACTGTTTCAGTAAGTAGACCAGTAAGAGCTGAGTTAGGCTTATGTCGCCCGCGGCACTGAATGAGTTAAACGGCTCATGCTTCATTCCATTTAGGCTACACGTGATGAGAAACTAATAGTGCTGTCTAGGATAATTCAAAATAAACATTGAAAATGAACTCATTCAGATTTTATTTTTGCCAATTAGGCTACACAACGTAGCCTACATCTAGAGCCACAACGCTCATAGGGCCTGATTTACTTTAGCATGTGCAAAACCTTTTAGCACACGCAAAACTAATAACACAACCAATGATTGGTCGTGTTATTGGTTTTGCGTGTGCTAAAAGGTTTTGCACACACTAAAGGTCTTAGTAAATCAAACCCATAGGACATAATTTTGCCCGTTTTTGCGATCAGCTACTAAATCAGATTTTTAAGGCCACATAACCTAAGTTTTGCAAAGAGCACCTTTTTGTTTTTTACTTGTTGACTCCGCAGTGCTCAGAATAAAAGTAATTATTTTCAATATTCTTTTCAAATTTTTTAGGCTGAACGACAATTGTGCCCTTTGCATTGCATGCAATGTCGCTGCCTCGCCACTGGAATAAAGTGTACACGAAGTTAAGAGCTGTTGTGAGATTTCACTGTACTGTACACCCACGTTTATTTTGATAAATCAGGAGATTTGCTTAAAAATGTTTGTATGCCCACTTTACGATCAGATTTGAGCGTACACATGAATGATAAATTAGGCCCATTGTGTTTGGTGGTGCACGGGAATCCTTTGTGAGATATTTTGATTTGATCTCTGCTCTTAGATTCCCAGCAAACCAGTTGGTTAATTGGATTAAGCATTTAAGTTAGTATGTGTGTTTGGTCTGCAGTAATAGTCACTTCCCCCCTTCTTACCGCAATTTGACAAGGTCCAGGACTAAAAGTAGATGACACTATCAGCATCGCAAGAGACACTGGACTTCATGAATGCTTACGTGTCTCACAGATAGAGGTAGTGAAGAAAAATGTGGAAACGCAACAGTGTTCCAACATTGAACGGCAGTTGGGTATTCCTCCTGCAGAATTCCAAATGCTGTTGGACTCTATACCTCAGTGCATACAGACTGCACAGGCCATGCGTAGCGGCTCCATGCCCAGCGGCGCCATGCCCAGCGGCTCCATGCCCAGCGGCGCCATGCGTAGCGGCTCCATGCCCAGCGGCTCCATGCCCTACAAAGTGACTTTAAACGGGCATCTCCATGTTCATGTTCGCTAGCTGTGTGCCACACAACGGCAGTAGTTCCTGATGCACTCTGTGCAGTCAGACAGCTAATTAATTTTTTTTTCCTTCGTGACAATCTGCAGACCAGCCTTGTGCACTAAGTGTGGGGTGAGAGGAAAGATGTGGAACGCAGCCTGTTTACACTATTTATACTCGATACCTGTGTCTTACTCACACACATACACTCACTCACACACACACACACACACACACACACACACACACACACACACACACACACACACAGTCACACACACACACACACACACACACACACAATAACACACACAACATACAATCACACACACACACACACACACACACACACACAATAACACACACACACACAATCACTCACACACACAATAACACACACAACATACAATCACACACACACACACACACACACACACACACAATCACACACTCATTCACTCACACATTTACACACACACACACACACACACACACACACACACACACAGCACACGCACAATCACTCACTTACACATGCACCTAGGCTGCTTATATTCTATCCAGTATACCTGCATCATCCTGCTCACACACACACCCTCGCACACCCACACATAAACACACATATCATATACCATCACATACATACCGTCATATACATACATCCACATACATACACACACATATATACATACACACACACACACACACACATACACCATCACATACATATGTACATACACACACACACACACACACACACCATCATGTACATACACACTCACTCACACACGCAGACACCATCACATGCATACACACACACGCACACCATCATATACATACATGCACACACACACACACACACACACACACATAGAACAGCATGGCTGTGTGACACCACAGTAGCACAGCACAGCAGAGCTTACTATACTACTGGGGACTGCAGTCTTATACCCCTACCTATTTCAGAACACTACTCTGCACTAGAGTTCACTGGAGGCCATTGGATCCCATGACCCTGTACAGAGACGCAGGCCAAATGGAAATGCTATTCCCTCAACTTTGTTTTCACCTTACAAAGATGTTATGAAGTGTCTGCCGACTGCACGCCAGAAAGAGAAATGCCCTCCTGGGGCCTGTTTTTATAAGGGACCCCAGCCAAGAAAACAACACGAGCCCTCTGTTTTCCAACTTGATTTATACACGCTCAGCTAATGAGGAAGTACATTTCAATTCCTCTCTTTCTGAAAGCAGTAAAATGGATGTGGGGGGTGGGGGTGAGTGAATTGTATTGTACGTGATGTGAGTCCTCTAAGTGGTCCTCCAAAAAAACGAAAAAGAATAAAGGCTGCTGTAAAAATGGTGACTGGGAGAAATGTGTGCATGTGTGGCACCCAGCTGAGCTATGGAAGTGTTTTGTGCCAGGCCTGCATGAGGGCACTGTCTCCTCTCTGTTTTTAATTCCTCTCCAGAGAAGTGGAACCTGGCACAATCAGACCCTACACACACAGATGCACTCACACGCACACACACATGCACACACACGCACATGCACATGCATGCAGACACACTCGTGTACATTAGTACATGTGCATGCATACACACACAACATACACATACACATGTAGTCACATATACAGAATAAACACACACTTGACAGACTTGCACTACACAACACACACACGCACATGCACACACACACATATGCACTCACACGCACACTAATGCACGTGCACTCACGCATACATGCACATGCACGTGCACTCACACACTCATGCACGCGCACACACACACACACACACACACACACACACACACACACATGCACTCCCCTACCACTGGATAGCCAGCCCAAATGCGCAAAATGTGCAGCCAATTATCTTATTTATATCTGCACAGGAATCAAAGGCAGTGAGTGGGAAATGACAACATTATCCCCCCACCACCACCAAAATTCAACACACACCATCTCCTTTTTCACTTTACTTACACACACATCCCATGTGAATTCTGCATTTATGTTCTGATTAACCCATGTATGGACTGATTGACACATTGATTGAATATTTGTATTTATGTGTGTGTGCGCGTGTGTGTGTGTGTGTGTGTGTGCATGCTTGTGTGTCTGCGTGTGTGCGTGTGTGTGTGTGCACGTACAATGTGGTGCGTTTGGGTGTGCATGTACGATGTGTCTCCCCTCCGCAGCAGTGCAGCAGTGTGCCTCCAGCCCGTGCGGTCGCGGGGCGACGTGTCAGGAGCAGCCGGAAGGGTTCCAGTGCGTGTGCGCCCCTGGGTGGTCAGGCAGAACCTGCCAACTAGGTGAGTTGGAGACCATCTTAGACAGCAGCCATCATAAGCAGTGTATTTATATAGCACCTTTCATTTACGACCAAGTGGGTGTTACCCCCCTGAGCCGCCACCAATGGGTAGCATCCACCAGCACAACAACATTCACTAGAATATGATAGATTATGGCAATATGCAAAATCATTAGCCTCATCTCCATAGTCATATAACGGATGGACGGGAATGAAAATTCTACACTGTGTGAACCAATTTGTACAATAAGGTTAAATGTGTAGAGGCAGTATTGAACAATGTCTGTTGTTCAAAATTCAGTTTGTGTTCCACGTGGCGCAAACTACATCCCACAGAATGCACTGGGAATGTATAGGTTACAGAACACAGAGCTCTGTGGAGTCATAAGAGATTTCTGGGATTTTTCTGTCTCTTTCTGGCTTGTACGGTGTCATATCATGGGTCTGCAGGAGGCAGTTATGCTGGAGAGAGTTTCTTGGAGGCTGTAATTGCATGTCATACCTGCACTTTACAGTTCCCTACAGCTCAAAGGGTGAGGCAGCTCTTATGATCCCGCTTCTGAATTGATTCCTGTTTAATTGCTTGTTTGGGGCTATGCGGAGAGATGCTCTGCAGACTAATCTGTATGCGACGTCATGCAAAATGAGGATATTTTATGCATGCAGATATCTCTGATCTCTCTGCAGCAGGATAAAACAGTGGTTTGACAGAACTGCGTCTCCAAGGAAACATGACATCTCATTAGCGAGACAGTCTTTGCTCTGTCTCCTGGCCGCGACAGAAATGAGACAGTCTTTGCTCTGTCTCCTGGCCGCGACAGAAATGAGACAGTCTTTGCTCTGTCTCCTGGCCGCGACAGAAATGATCTCCCTTAAATCGGGACATCTTCACTCAGACGACATTCATTTTTTAATTTGAAAATGTTAGATTTAAAAAAATAAATAAACATTTCTTTTTTTTATTTTGTTTGTGATTTGGAACGGTGTTCCGTTTCCTCTCCGGTCGCAGTCGCGCCTTCTGCACCTGCGCAGAGATCCCTGCAGCTGAAGCGCATGCGTGGTTCTAACGCACTCACTCATCGGTTGCCCGCCCCGCCCTTAGCGAGATGCCATAGTGCAGGTCTAGCGCCTTTACCGCCATAAGCAATCTGGAACAGGGGGCCAGACGCCACCCAGTTCGGGAATACGCGTGGTGCAGCTAGGTCTTTTTTTATTTTTTGCTGCAGAAATTAATTTAAATAGTATGATTATATGTTCCCTTTGGTAGTGTGTTAATGCTTTCCAGTATGTTTTATGCCTGACTGTAAAAATTAAAGATAGTCCGAGCTCAAGCAGCTGGAGACAAGGTGCTACCCAGACAGATATAGCAGAAATTACCGACAAAGGTCGCAACACTCGCTCGTAGACAATTGAAAAATGTTTATTGGTTAAAACATTACGTTTTTGGTCAAAAACGTCATGTTTAACCAATAAACATTTTTCAATTTTTTCTGTGTGTGTGTGCTGTGTGCATTTTTTCTGTGTGTGTGCTGTGTGCATTTTTTCTGTGTGTGTGTGCTGTGTGCATTTTTTCTGTGTGTGTGTGCTGTGTGCATTTGTTCTGTGTGTGTGCGGTGTGCATGCGACTAGTGTGCGTTATCTCTTTTGCTGGAATTATCTGTGTGTGTGTGTGTGTGTGTCTGTGTTTGTATTTGTGTGCGTACATCCACGTGTGTGAGTTTGGTTACATCCGTGTGTGTGTGTGTGTGTGTGTGTGTGTGTAGCACATATGGCAAGTGCGGCAAGAACGAGGGCATTATGGGTAGAGAATAGCAACACATTAAGCAACAGTAAAGCATCACGCTAAAGTGCCAATAAAATTTTAAACAGTAAGCTATAAAATATACAATCAATTATACAGAATCAATCAATTATCACCGGAAAAACTTTCCTTATTGTATAGCCTGACATAGCAAGTGCACAAGTGTGAGCATGCCTGTGAGTGAGTGTGTGTGCTCTCCTGTGTGTTTGTGCTGTGAGTGAGTGTGTGTGCTCTCCTGTGTGTTTGTGTATGCGAGTTCATGACCGTGTGTGTCTTGTGTGTATGTTTGCATTGCCTTTCCGTTTTACCTCTGCATTGTGGTCTGTTGAGCAACGTTAGCTTGGACGACTTCCCAGGTGTTCAAAGACGCACCTGTGAGCTGTTCTCACGGTAACAGCGGCTTTGGTTCCCACGTTCTCCTGCACTGCTCCTGTCCCGGTACGGGGCGGGACATGTGGCTGCCTGTCTACGCAGCTCTGTGGCTGCCTGTCTATGCAGCTCTGTGGCTGCCTGTCTACGCAGCTCTGTGGCTGCCTGTCTACGCAGCTCTGCGGCTGCCTGTCTACGCAGCTCTGCGACTGCCTGTCTACGCAGCTCTGTGGCTGCCTGTCTACGCAGCTCTGTGGCTGCCTTTCTACGCAGCTCTGTGGCTGCCTGTCTACGCAGCTCTGTGACTGCCTGTCTACGCAGCTTTGTGGCTGCCTGTCTACGCAGCTCTGCGGCTGCCTGTCTACGCAGCTCTGTGACTGCCTGTCTGCGCAGCTCTGTGGCTGCCTGTCTACGCAGCTCTGTGTGCGCTGATCTGTGGCAGGGCTAAAACTGGACTTGTGAGCATGAGGTTGCAGGTTTGATTCCCGGTTGTTCCAATCCCAGAGAAAGGCACCCCACCCCACCAATCAAATTGATTGAATTACTTCTCAAAATATCCAGTTGAATATAGTGTAGTGATCTGCTCCTGAGGCTACCTAACCACTTCGTTAATGGTGAATTCATCTTTAACGCAGTGGTTAGTGCATCCACGTCTCCCCCTGGAGACCTGAGTTTGAGCCTCACCAGAGCCCTGCCATTACAATATTACTATATTAATATGCATATTTATTGGCAGGAATCTGGCAACCGGTGCCAGCCAGTGGCCGATGAGCTCCCCCTCTGAGTCGGGTTCTGCTCAAGGTTTCTTCCTATTCTTGGGTGGGGTTCAGGCCTGAGCTCTAAAGCTGCTTTGTGACAATTCCCTTTGTGAACATAGCTATACAAATAAAATGTAATTCAATTAATATTATGTCCAGTTATGAGTTTTTTTTTTTTGCTTGCCTTCCATAAGGGGGTGTCTACCAGGCCAGGGACCCCTCAGAGCCCCCAACCTGCGGCCCACCTATTAAAATGTAACCTGTGTTCAAATATGGAATCGCCATGTGTATTTTTTTAAGTGTATGTTAACAGAACTGCACAGTTAATTGTAAGTAAAATATTGAACACCACAAGTGTGGCGTTTGATGTGTCCCGTGTGAGCGGTCAGTGAAACGGATAGCTGTATAGCAAGTCATTTCTTTCACATGTATCTCACGATCTAGCTCACACCCCTCCCACGACCCTGTTGGTCTAAAAAAAGATGGTCTCAGATGGTACCTGTCCCTTGGAAGGTTAGAACAGGAACAGGAAACAGCCCTTTATCTATACTGCACCTCGCTCATGGAACATTTTACAAAGACAAGATATTTTTGACATCTGTAATTGTTTTTATAACAAACTTTTAGTTCTGGTTAGTTATTAATCTCTGTGTCGTTTTGTTTTGTGATTGGCCTACATACAAAGATTAAATGTAACGTTTCACTGCCGACTTTTGGTTGGTGTCTATCGAATAATAGAAAGTGTCAGTTTCCCAATCTGAAGAGATCTCTTGATTAAATGAAGGTTAAATTGGAAAAAAGGCTCCTGACCTACAGTTTGAAAAGTGCTGCGCTAGGCTAATGAGATTGATTGTCCTCTGCATTCCACCCATATCCTGTCAGCACCAAGTACTGCTTTTTTTTTTTCACCCAGTACTGCTTCCCCAGTGTGTCGGTTATTCCTGTGACAAGAATGGGCGTGTCCTTCCTGTTTCTACCCTGACAGATACCAATGAGTGTGAGGCAGGGGTGTGTGTCAATGCCCGAGGGTGCCGAAACCTGATTGGTGGATACCTTTGCGAATGTCTGCCTGGGTGGACCGGGCCGAACTGTGACATCGGTGAGTTTGGGACAGAGGAATTAGAGCGGAGAGAGAGGGATGGAGGGAGGGAGAGAGACAGACTGATGGATAGAAAAAGAGAGGGAGAAAGAGGGAGAGCGAAGGAGTTGGAGGAAGAAAGGACAGAGGTGATTATAAAGGTCAAACGAGCAGGCTAGACAGAAAACCGAATTTATAAGAAGCAAGACAATCATTAACAGACATATTGTCATTGGTGTAAATAGAAGCAGTATTTCTCAGTACGGACACCAATGTTCTCGGTGTGTTGCGCCGACTTGTACACCAGTTTGCTCCGAAAGTGTGTTGGCTCCTGACCGTTTCTCCTGTTTGCACCTTGTCCGTCCGTCCGTCCGTCCGTCCGTCCATCTGTCTCCTCCACAGCTAACAGCAGCTGCCAGGGCCGGTGTCTCAACGGTGGGCATTGTGAGGTGAGACTGCTGACCATCCAATGTTTGTATTCCTTTTGTATCTGATGTTTTCGCTTGCCAAAAACTCTGTGCAGAGATTGCAAGTAACGCACGATTTATTGATTTATTTTATCAGGTAGACTGATTTACTTTGCCTTAAAAGTTTATTTTGGCACCCCCACTAGTTGTGGTGCTTACATAAATTTCTAAGTTGGACATGAGACATTGTGTAAATGTGTAATGCGATATGTGAGATGGAAAGGAAAACATTACGTTGTAAATTGATGTTGTGGTTTGAGGATTGAGTGGAGCTTAGATATGCACTGTCAGTTTCAAAGCCTTGTCTCTTTCTGTCAATAAATTGCCGGTAACCTGTGTGTGTGTGTGTGTGTGTGTGTGTGTGTGTGTGTGTGTGTGTGTGTGTGTGTGTGCGCCTGTAGGAGAGTCTGTCAGGATTCCAGTGCCACTGCTTGCTGGATTTCTCTGGGAAGTACTGCCAGAATGGACCCAGTGCCTGTGACAGTGCCCCCTGCCTGCACGGAGGACAGTGCGCGGAGGAGGAAGGGGGAGCCCTGCTGTGCCACTGCCTGTTGGGATACGCAGGCCCACGCTGCGAGGTCAGCCATTCCCACTTCCTGTTTGCCTCTCTCAAACTTCCTCTCCACCATTTTCCCTCTCTCTCACTTCTCCCTCCCCCTCTCTTTCCAGGTTGTGGTGGACTTGTGCAACCCAAATCCCTGCCACCAGGGGGTGCCCTGTCGGAGCACCGAGGGAGGGTACCTGTGTGCCTGCCCTGAGGGTTACCATGGCAACGAATGTATGAGCCTCAAGGAGCCCTGCCATGGTCAGCAGTGTCCAGGTATGAGCAGAGAGGGCGTGGTACGGGTGGAAGGGGGTCTGGTTTCTCTGTGTACATACAGGTGGGTGGCAGGGGTTTGTATGTGTCTAGGTTTTATGCCTCTTTTTTCAAAAGGAAATATTGTATTTTTCAGTGTGACGGTGAATTTGTTTCAGTGTGTAGAGTGCTTCATTCCTTCTGTTCTCATTCATCTCTCTTTCTCCTCTCTCCTGTTCTTTCTCTTCATTTCCCATCTCTGTCCTCTTCCCTTTCCCTGGCCCCCCTCCATCCCTCTCCCTTCGTCTCTCTCCTCTCCCCTCCAGGTGCCATGTCGGACCCTGCGGGGGGTGGATTCAGCGTGTATGTGGTGCTGGTGGGCGTGCTGGTCCTGCTGGCTGCGGGCGTCTGCGTCGGCGGCGTCCTGCTGGTGTCCCGGCTCTGCAGGCGGAGACGCAAGCAGCAGCCTCAGAGGGCGGGGCCGGATGAGGGCATCAACAACCAGCGCGAGTTTGTCACACTCATCCGCAACCTGGACCGCCCCACGCCCCACCCCCCGCCCCAACCAGCCTCCCCCACCCCCTGCTGCTGCGAGGAGATTGAACTGACCCTGCCCCCCTCCCCAGTCTCCTCGTCCGTCCCCGACCCTGCCCTCAAGCCCGCCCACGCCCCCAAAACCGACATCTCCAACCGCGAGAGGGAGAAACTCAACCGCTTCCACTACCCCGACAACCAGGAGCTGGAGGTGTGACACTGAAACCCCCTGACCTCTGACCTGACATGCCATCTGAGAGCAGGGTCATCACCACAGGTGTGAGGTGTGACCCCCCCCCCCCCTCCCCCCACCCCCCTGCGCCCCCATTGGAGATTAATCCAAGGCCTCTGAGCTGAAAAGGTTGTGTGCCCGGCCATTTCCCCCCGGAAGTCCGGCCCTTGACCTACGCCCCCCCTCCTCCCCAACTCCCATCCTCACCCCTCCAATGGTGTCATTACTAGCAGCTGGAAAGTCTTGTTCTGAACTTTGACCCACTCCCCCCCTCCCCTTGGGAAAATATGGCTTGACCTGCTCCCCCCTCCCCTCGGGTAAATGTGGTCTGACCCGAGGCCCTGGGTGAACGCACACTTACACTCTGCTGTCTGAGTCGCGCCCATTATCACCCTCATTTTTGCATTTCTTTTTTTTGGGGGTGGGGTGGGGTGGGGTGGTGTCGCTCTGAATACTCTGCCCCAGATAACCTCTGACTCCCCAGTTGATAGAGGGAGACGGAGAGGAGGAGCGGAAGGGAGGAGTGCCAACCTGTTTTTAATTCCACTGAGTCATTTTCCTCATCCGTTCGTCAGAAGAAAGAAGCAACTGTTTGCCCTTCAATGCTGGTTGTACATACTGCGTATGTGTGTGTGTGTGTGTGTGTGTGTGCGCGCGCGCGCATGCATGTTCGTGTGTGTGTGCATTCTGAAAACCTCATGGCTGTGTGTCATATTCTCACAGCATTTGAAAGAAGGCTTTGAGGGTCAGTGCCATCGCCCTCGACAGCCTGCTTGCCTGTGAAAGCCCAGGACTTCCTGTCTTTTAAAGGGGCCAGGCTGGACCACACTTTCAGACCCACAAGGCTCAGCATACTCTGTCATAACCCGATGGAACAGGACATGACCCACTGTATCCTGGAGTCATGTGACCTGGTGGAACAGGACGTGACCCACTGTATCCTAGAGTCATGTGACCTGGCGGAACAGGATGTGACCCACTGTATCCTGGAGTCATGTGACCTGGTGGAACAGGATGTGACCACTGTATCCTGGAGTCATGTGACCTGGTGGAACAGGATGTGACCCACTGTATCCTGGAGTCATGTGACCTGGTGGAACAGGATGTGAACACTGTATCCTGGAGTCATGTGACCTGGTGGAACAGGATGTGAGCCACTGTATCCTGGAGTCATGTGACCTGGTGGAACAGGATGGACCACTGTATCCTGGAGTCATGTGACCTGGTGGAACAGGATGTGACCACTGTATCCTGGAGTCATGTGACCTGGTGGAACAGGATGTGACCACTGTATCCTGGAGTCATGTGACCTGGTGAACAGGACGTGAACACTGTATTCTGGAGTCATGTGACCTGGTGGAACAGGATGTTCCTGCTGAACCATGGAGTCACATGACCTTGTGGGATATGGGATATGACTGTTGAACCCTGGTGTCATGTTACCTGGTTGAACAGGAACTGACTGCTTAACCCTGTCTAGCTGAGGATTCTAAACAAGGCTACTAAAGGTGTATACTCGCATGGAAGACATGGATGCATGCTGTGTGCGAATGAACGGGAAACAAACAGAAAAGGCTCAATGGTGGGGTGGGAGTATTTCAGAGCAAACAAGAAAGAATGAAAGACTACAGCCAGAGCAAAAGCACGGCGGACCATTGAGAGTGAGTTGAGGAAGCAAGTTGTCTTCTGTGTCACAGATTGTTAAAGATGTATGGTTTTTGATACATGTTTGTAAATATCGCTATTGTATATATCCTGTATATATTGGTATTATCTCGTAATATTTTGTACCATTGATTGTCCCAGAATGTCACCTATTTTACTTTGTCTTTTAATCCTCTCTCCTATAATTAAACGGTGGTTATGAGCAAGTGTGGACCGTACTGTAATTAAAGTGCATTGATTGCCAAAACTGACCACAGATGTAAGTTTACCTGTGTGTGTGTGTGTGTGTGTGTGTGTGTGTGTGTGTGTGTGTGTGTGTGTGTGTGTGTGTGGAGACCCATACGTCTCATAATGCGTGCGCAAATATCGACTGAACGTGTCACACACACCTGCTTTGATGCCTGTGCAGCAAAGCAACGCCTGACCTGTCATGTAATTTCCCCATTGACTTATAACGGTCACGCGTGCACGCGCACGTTCACGCGTAATGACTGTTGCGTACCACGTAATCTAATTATGGAGACCCATCAATGTCAAAAATAACGAACACAAGCGCAGCAACGTGTGTGTGCCTGCGTGATTAACTTGGTAAATTTTGGTGTGCGTGCGTGTGTGCGTTGTTACATGCGCATTGTATTTCACGCGTGACAAGATGATGCGTACTGCACTCAAAGTGTGTACACGTTCGTCTGTCACTGTTAGAGAAATTTTGTTATGCGTTCACACACACACCCGTTCGCATTTTTTGATGCTACGCAACCGGAAGTTTTATGGAGACCCATACGTCTCATAATGCGCAGCTTCCGCGTACATGAACGCCTCGCACGAGCTATGTCTGGTACCGTGTTTCTCGGTTACAACAGCAGAATGGTATCTCATTAGTATGCACAAGCTAGGGCTGTGATAGGCCGAAAACATCACGTGTGAGGGTAGTGGGATATGACGTCACTCGCCCCACTGCTTTTATTGGCAAGACACGCCCTGCATAGCATTCAAGCGCTAGGATTGGCCAGGCGTCCATGCTCACACCTCGGGGTAAAGACGTGGTTCGAAAAAAGGGAGCACACGAATCGGAATGTACTACAAAGTCATAACCAAGATATATGTCGAATTCAAAGACCCCCTGGTTTTTGTGAGTTTGTGATTCCCGTACCCCACCCACAACCCCTAAACATAAACTCACAGGAGTTCACGTAACTCGGGCTCATGCCCGAACTGTTAAGATAGTGCCATTTCCGGCACCCTGTTTCTCGGTAACAACAGTAAAGGTGTTGTAGGATGCCGTGTTGTCGGCCTGTGACATACCTCCCTCGCATAGTTCGCTTCCATTTGATTATATGACTTTTATTCCACTTTCATCCCAGTAGATGGTGCTAGTGAGCCAATAATACAATTCAATACAGACATTTAAATTATATATATTTGTATTTATCTATTATTAGATGTAATTCAAAAGACGGACACAAAGTTAGTAGCCTAGATACACTTTACATTTATTTATTTTTTTGTATTCTGGAAGAAAGTATTTACGTGAAATATTTGTAGTAGTGCTGTGCTCAGAGAGTGCAATTAGCTCACTGGTTAAGGTGTTGGGCTTGTAATGTGAAAGTCTTGTGTTCGAGTCCCGTCATGACCAAAGTTTTTTTTTTTTTTTTCGTTTATAAAAAAAATAATAATAAATCATAAATATATAAAGTTGGCAAGCCCACGAACCTTCACGGCTTACTAAACTCCTCAAAAAAAGTTTGGAAACGTTATTTCGGTCGATTATTCCTCCCCTTTAATAATACCAATTGGTATTGTATTTTATATCGTTGGAAAGCCTGATTAGTCACCTTTACAACGAGGTACAACTTGTAAGGATCATGCATTCGTGGAATGAGCAACACAGCTAACCGTGTGGGTAGCGGCCCAAAAAAATGTGCCAAAATCTCCTGCAATATTCTACACCTTAAAGGTTGTATCAGCGATTTTGGGTGGAAACATAAATGATAACATTCATCTGATTTTTCCTCACGATCCGCTAGCTGCCCGCCCCATAAGCAGGCCGTCAAAAAACCGCGTCTCTGTAGGTAGCCTATGCTCCGAGATCGTACACAAAAACAAATGGTAGCTACTACCAACCACTCAAAACCAAAATAAACAGTATTCCAACCAATCACAATGATCTGCACAAACGCTAATACTCTTATCTCGCTGAAATCTTGACGGATTTACAAACGGTTTGGTTTCTTACAAACGTTATTAACGTGGTTATAATTCTGGATGCTTGAACACTATTTTTTAAAACATAACATAATTATTCATAAGTATGTTTGTTTGGGATTTCGCTTCAGAAGTGACGTCACCCAAAATCGCTGATACAACCTTTAACTGTTGTAACCGAGAAACAGGGTGCCGGAAATGGCACTATCTTAACAGTTCGGGCATGAGCCCGAGTTACGTGAACTCCTGTGAGGTTATGTTTAGGGGTTGTGGGTGGGGTACGGGAATCACGAACTCACAAAAACCAGGGGGTCTTTGAATTCGACATATATCTTGGTTATGACTTTGTAGTACATTCCGATTCGTGTGCTCCCTTTTTTCGAACCACGTCTTTACCCCGAGGTGTGAGCATGGACGCCTGGCCAATCCTAGCGCTTGAATGCTATGCAGGGCGTGTCTTGCCAATAAAAGCAGTGGGGCGAGTGACGTCATATCCTACTACCCTCACACGTGATGTTTTCGGCCTATCACAGCCCTAGCTTGTGCATACTAATGAGATACCATTCTGCTGTTGTAACCGAGAAACACGGTACCAGACATAGCTCGTGCGAGGCGTTCATGTACGCGGAAGCTGCGCATTATGAGATGTATGGGTCTCCATAAAACTTCCGGTTGCGTAGCATCAAAAAATGCGAACGGGTGTGTGTGTGAACGCATAACAAAATTTCTCTAACAGTGACAGACGAACGTGTACACGCTTTGAGTGCAGTACGCATCATCTTGTCACGCGTGAAATACAATGCGCACGTAACAACGCACACACGCACGCACGCGTACCAAAATTTACCAAGTTAATCACGCAGGCACACACACGTTGATGCGCATGTGTTTGTTATTTTTGACATTGATGGGTCTCCATAGTGTGTGTGTGTGTGTGTGTGTGTGTGTGTGTGAGAGTGTGCGAGTGTGTGCGCGTGTGAATGTGTGTATGTGTGTGTGTGTGTGTGTGCACGTGTATGTGTGTGCACGTGTATGTGTGTGTGTGTGTGTGTGTGTGTGTGTGTGTGTGTGTGTGTGTGTGTGTGTGTGTGTGAAAGAGAGAGAGAGTTATAGAGACACAGAGTGTATGGCAGACTGTATATGGGAGACTGTGTGTCTGTGACTCTAGCTATATGTGGCTGGGGAGTGTCTGTGACTCTAGCTGTATGTGCTGGGGATTGTCTGTGACTAGCTGTATGTGCTGGGGAGTGTCTGTGACTGTATGTGGCTGGGGTGTGTCTGTGACTAGCTGTATGTGCTGGGGAGTGTCTGTGACTGTATGTGGCTGGGGAGTGTCTGTGACTCTAGCTGTATGCGCTGGGGAGTGTCTGTGACTAGCTGTATGTGTTGGGGAGTGTCTGTGACTAGCTGTATGTGGCTGGGGAGTGTCTGTGACTAGCTGTATGTGTTGGGGAGTGTCTGTGACTCTAGCTGTATGTGGCTGGGGAGTGTCTGTGACTCTAGCTGTATGTGCTGGGGAGTGTGTGACTCTAGCTGTATGTGGCTGGGGAGTGTCTGTGACTCTAGCTGTATGTGGCTGGGGAGTGTCTGTGACTCTAGCTGCATGTGCTTGGGAGTGTCTGTGACTCTAGCTGTATGTGCTGGGGAGTGTCTGTGACTAGCTGTATGTGGCTGGGGATTGTCTGTGACTCTAGCTGTATGTGGCTGGGGAGTGTCTGTGACTTTGACTGTATGTGACTCGGGAGTGTCTGACTCTGTATGTGGCTGGGGAGTGTCTGTGACTCTTTGGCTGTATGTGACTGGGAGTGTCTGTGACTGTGGCTGGGAGTGTAAGAAATGAAAGGATTTCTGATCATGAGAAATGCAACCTCTGACCTCTATGGACAGCGTGAGGGCTTCCTGTCTCCACCCATCCTCATGGAAACACAGGAAGTACACCTAAACCCCCGCCACTCATAAAGCTTCTGCTGCCCAATGGCTTCTTTTGTTCCAGTTTCTGCACCTGCCTGAGCTCTTACAATACAGACCTCAGGCCTGTATCCAACATGGCAGACTTACCCATTGACCCTTTCATATCCCTGCCGTTGTGTTGTACAGGTTTTCTTACCTGTGCAGTGAACTCCTGAGCTGTGGTGTGAGGTTTGTTCCACTGTGTTTGGGGAGACCAATCTATTGTAAATACCCTCTGAATGTCATAAATACGTAACACGTGTTGATTTCAGAGAAACTGAAAGCCATTGACTAAGAAAAATGCTAGGAAGATTAGATAGACATGTAGGCGGAGCCAGCAAGGGAAGAAATGCTCCGTCTGTCACTGTTCTGAGTAGGGACACATCATCAAGCTAGCTATCATTGCTAATTTATTATAATGTCAGAAAATTACATTGATAAGCTACGTTATTTCCTAAAGATGTTTTGGCAAACTAAACCAAACAGGACTCGAGTGCTGTCGGTTACAGAGTGGAGAGGCCTCCGGTATTGCCTGATATCTCCTCTGCCTTATTGAATCACCCGGTAAGGAACCATGGCATGTCAACTAACGTTACATTATGATCCATGATCCCGAAAAGTAGACTAACATTAGCGAGCCAACCATACATAATTGAACGATTTCGCTTTGACCATTCGATTACAGAAGCAATTTTAACGTCATTTTCTAAGCTAGTGTTGTTAGCCACGGGTTTTTGGCATAAACAAATTGTTTTTTAAACACAGACAGCAATCTGGACATCTACTGTACTAGCCGATACAAAACGTCAGAAAAAATATTAATTGTGAGATGTTCCCTCATGAAATAATTTTTATTTAAGCAATCACATATCTAACTATCACCCATACCAATATGGAACATTTTCACTGTGAAAATCATAGGCAATAGGCTGTTTTTGGTGATGATGCATAGACAGCAGTCTGCACATCTACTATACTACTAGGCCATACTAAAAATCAGAAAAAAAGAAAATTGTGAGATGTTCCCTCATGAAATCAATTGTATCCAATCAATCACACATCTGTCTATCACCCATACCAATATGGAACATTTTCACTGTGGAAATTAGAGGCAACGGGCTGTTTTTGGTGATGACGCATAGACAGCAGTCTGCACATCTACTGTACTACTAGGCCATACTTCAAATCAGAAAAAAAGAAAATTTTCAGATCTTCCCTCATGAAATCAATTTTATTCAATCAATCACAGATCTGTCTATTACCCATACCAATATGGAACATTTTCACTGTGGAAATCAGAGGCAACAGGCTGTTTTTGGTGATGACGCATAGACAGCAGTCTGCACATCTACTGTACTACTAGGCCATACTTCAAATCAGAAAAAAAGAAAATTTTGAGATCTTCCCTCATGAAATCAATTTTATTCAATCAATCACACATCTGTCTATCACCCATACCAATATGGAACATTTTCACTGTGGAAATCAGAGGCAACAGGCTGTTCTTTGGTTCTGACTTATAGACAGCAGTCTGCACATCTACTGTACTTATTGTCTACACTAAAGACCAGGAAAAAGAAATTGCCAGCGGCTGCATAAGTGCCACAGTAGGCCTCTAATAGCACGTACTGTACCTTAGCTCTTGCTCACTTAATGCAGTGTTTCTCAAACTCTTGGGGAGCCCTCGTGTATACTGAATATCGTTCCAACCACAGTTGAAATCCCAGAATTTTAACAAGATGTTAATCTTTCTTCGTTGGGTCTTTTTCGTGTTTAGAGGGATTATTTACCACCTTAACCAACATTATGTTAGCAATAGCTATGCATGCCATGAATAATAAAAGTCCAATATTGACATTGTGCTATATTGCAAACAATTACAACAAGAGAAGTAAACAATGTTTTAATCAAATGAGGACGTGAGGTGAATCAATAGGATCCTCATTGGTGAAATTGTGTGAACCATTTGTTAAATAATGAAGAATTCAAAGACAAAGCAAATGATAACGTGCCAAACCTGCATTGTGTTAATAAGTTTAAGGAAACAATTATGAAGGAACCTAGACCACATGTATTCAACAACCTAATTATGAGCCAATTGAATCACCTCAGTCTTGAATTTGATCAGTTAAAAAAATTGTTAACTGTTATTTTGTAATTGTTTGCAATATAACACAATAAGCACAAAGTGAACATGGGACATTTATTCTTCATGGCATGCCAAGCTATTTCAGACAATGTTGGTTAAGAGGGTAAATAATCCCTCTAAACAAGAAAAGCACCTAATTAAGATAAATTACAGCCTGTTGCCTCTGATTTTCACAGTTAAAATGTTCAATATTGGTATGAGTAATAGACAGAAGTGTGATTGATTGAAGAAAATTGATTTCATGAGGAAACATCTCACAATTCTTATTTTTCTGATCTTTAGTATGGCCTACTAGTACAGGGGATGTGCAGATTTCTGTCTATGCATCAGCACCAAAAACAACCTGTTGCCTCTGATTTCCATAGTGAAAATGTTCCATATTGGTATAGGTGATAAAGAGAAGTGTGATTGATTGAATAAAATTGATTTCATGAGGAAACATCTCACAATTTTCTTTTTAAAAAATCTTTAGTATCGGCTAGTACAGTAGATGTGCAGACTGCTGTCTATTCGTCAGCACCAAAAACAGCCTATTGCCTATGATTTTCACAGTGACAATGTTCCATATTGGTATGGGTTATAGTTAGATATGTGATTGCTTGAATAAATATTATTTCATGAGGGAACATCTCACAATTATTATTTTTTCTGATCTTTAGTATTGCCTAGTAGTAC
Organism: Synaphobranchus kaupii; assembly: GCA_029718625.1. Lineage (NCBI taxonomy): Eukaryota > Metazoa > Chordata > Actinopteri > Anguilliformes > Synaphobranchidae > Synaphobranchus > Synaphobranchus kaupii. The sequence goes on from CM056378.1 coordinate 41,526,744, forward strand.
AGTAGATGTGCAGACTGCTGTCTATGCGTCAGCATCAAAAACAGCTGGGTGCCTCTGATTTCCACAGTGAAAATGTTCCGTATTGGTATGGTTGATAGACAGATGTGTGATTGATTGAATAAAAATGATTTCATATGGGAACATATCAGTTTTTATTTTTTATGATTTTTAGTATGGCCTAGTAGTACAGTAGATGCCTGCTGTCTGTGCATCAGCTGCCAAAACAGCCTGTTGCCTCTGACTTTACAGTAAAAATGTTCCATATTGGTATGGGTGATAGACAGAAGTGTGATTGATTGTATAAAAGTTATTTAATGAGGGAACATGTCAATTTTTATTTTTTATTGATTTTTCGTATGGCCTAGTACAGTAGATGTACAGACTGATGTCTATGCGTCAGCACCAAAATGCACCTGTTGCTCCTAATTTCCACAGTGAAAATGTTCCAAACTGGTATGGCGGATAGACAGACGTGTGTTTAGTTGAATAATAAAAATTAATTTCACGAGGTAAAATTTCAGAATTTTTAGTTTTTCTGATCTTTAGTATAGCCTAATAATACAGTAGATCCCCAGACTTCTGCCTATGCTTCAGCACCAAAAAGAACCTGTTACTTCTGATGAAATTGTCCCCAACTGATAGACAGATGTATGCTTGATTGAATAGAAATTCTTAATGAGGGAACATATCACAGTTTTTATTTTGTATGATTTTTCGTATGGCCTGGTAGTACAGTAGATGTCTGTGCAAAAAGAGCCTGTTTCTCATTTCCACAGTGAAAATGCTCCATATTGCTCTGGGTGATAGACAGTTGTGTGTTTAGTTTCATAAAATGTATTTACTGAGGGAACATGTTGCATTTTCAACTTTTTGGGGTGTTTAAAATAAGCGAGTACTACTGTCTGTGCATAAACTATTAATAATTATAATATCCTTATTTGTATAGCACCTTTCCAGCGGTATAATAATAACAATAATAATAATAATAACATCTCTTTTATTTGTATAGCACCTTTCTAGCAGCATAGTACAGCGTGCCATGCTTCATAACATAACAATTTACAATAAAAAAATTATACAATGCACGAAAACAACACAAGACTATAACAATATAAGATAATAACAACATATTAAAATAAGCAGAGATCAATAGTCAAAAAAACTTTCGTAAGTTACTCTCGATAACAGCGTCTATGGTTCAATGCCTGTAAAATGTCCTACTAGCACGTGATTTGCTTTATTACCGTACTTCTTATAAGATACGTGCATAACCAAGCTCAAGGCTGTTTGCGCTCTCAACTGGCTGCTCACTTGACCGCGGTCCCTCGGCCTCCGCGTCGGTAACGTCATTCATTGGCCGTTGTAAGTTATAGTAAACCAGGTACCTGGTACATTTGGGGCTATATCTCTGATCTCACTACAGGTAGAAAGTTGGCTGATAGCTCATTTTAATTGGGACAAGAGCTACTTTTCTACAAATCAAACATAATTTTGGGTGGAATTACCCTTTAACTTGCTTCTAATGCCATTAATTTATAAATGCAGCATAAATGTTGAGAGAAAGGAATCAAAACGTGTTTTATTGTACATGAGAAACTATCATTACTGTCTTTTCATTATGGTGCTACTTCAGAAACTAGTTCCCAGCTTGCACTACACATAATTTAGCGCTTACTAAATGTAAACACTCACCTATGGATTCTTGGCTAAAGATAGATCGAGGGAAATATAACACAGGAAATACAGAGAGACAGAGAGTATGCTACACGTGTTTTGAGTTGCTCAAACTTTCAATCTTTTTTTTTCTTTATTTTCTTAGAAGATACCTTCTCTCTTCATGGCCAGGAACATCTGACTGGATTTTGATTGACTGCAACACAGGATCCAGTAAATAGTGAAGTTCAATTATTAAATCTAATTTGAAGAACAAATGTTGACCAAGGCCCTTCGAGAGTGAGGTTTCACTTTCCTACCACATGGTGGCCTCAAAGTGCAATAAATACCCATATGTATTTGTGACATCAAGTGGCCTTACGCCCGGAACCCACCAGACGCTCCAAGCGCACAGACGCTTATTGCGCGCGCATATTTGAGCAGAACTGAACCCACCAGACGCGCAAAGGCACAAACGCTTTTATCGCTTTTTCGGAGCGCATTCCGTGAACGACAGAGACGCGCTATACAAACAGTCTACATTCCGGAATTGTGAGCTTCGCTTAATAATGGATAAGTAAATACTGCTATTACATATGTCTTACTGCTTGACAGGTTAATTAAAATGAAAACTTGCATACTGTCAATATATTAGTACATGGGAAAATAGCTACACATGAATCAGACTAACAAACAAGTCTTCACTGGCTGGCAGCAAATGGCCTACTTTAGATTTTTACTTCGTAGAATATAGCTAATGTAATTATGTCATTATAACGAAATCAGTTGAGTGATTACCTTATCTCGCAATATTAATATAGTACTTTTTTTTGTTTGTTTCAGTACTGAGGAAGGCAATTATGGTTTACCGAATGCTCCGAATGCTCCTGAGGAGGAGAAGAATGTGGGTACACCCATGAATTGCTTTGATCACACTTTACTTTGATCAAACTTTTGATTATATTAAAACATATCTAAACTATATAGAATGTTGTTTTTTAAAGCTAAATGTAGCAAACAAGACAATGCCTCATTTATAAAGTTCACTTTATATAATTTATTTTGGACAGTAATCAACATGTTCTAAACATTTAATTATAGCAGAATTAGCAGCTATTTTGATTCTGTAGTATCTTAAATCGATACAGTGATATCAGTATAATAAAAACAAAAGTAAGCATAGTCTTAATTCATTGAACAAATATATATAAATTTGTATACTATAATAAAGAAAAAGCATTATAAAAACGGGACTGGTTATATGCAAAATTTATGACTTGATTTAACTTCATTCATCCCACAATGGTGATTGTCTTTGTTCCCTTTTTCATTAGGGCCTATATTAAAATATAATATGTATTAAAATAATTTATAACAATAGTAAAACTATTAGTAGGTTGAAAAACATTAATACATAGTGATATGATGCAGATATTGAGCATATACAATGTATTTCTATAAGATTGCGCATGCGGATGACCAGAAAATTCCGCCCAGAGCGGAAAAATCAGCTCCAAGTCCGCGAGCCGTCCGCCCGCAAGCAGTGCGTGCGTGGCCGGTGAGAACCGCGGCAATTCGTTAACATGGGAGCGGAAGTGAAGCGCAACAGTGCCCGTGCGCTTGAGCTTGTGCGTCTGGTGGGTTCCGGGCGTCAGATGCAAATTCATGTCATTGAGAAAGACAGCTGTTTTCAATTTCCCCTAGGCATATGGAATCATATCCGTGCCAAAATTCAAATGAAAATCGGCGATTGCATTTCGTTTACATTCGATGTGCGCAAAAACCATGACATAATTCAAATGAAAATACAAAAGGTCACTTTGAGTTTTCATTTTCAAGTTAATATAAGCACTTTATTTGACAATTTGAAAATGTTAATGCAAATCCATTTCACATTTATTTTTTCTCGCCCTCTATGACACAACCCTGCCATAATTTAATTGAAAATGAAAAACTACATTTGCATTAGCAGTTTCTTATTGCAGTCGCATGATCCATGACAAAAAGGAAATGATATTTCAATTTGCCATTTAAAGGAGCTATATGTAACACATTTACTCTACTAAATCATAAAATGACCATGATATGTCATCAGAGATTAAGGAAACATGCTAAATCGAAATACTGGCTTCTCCAACAACAGTGCTACAGCCAGTATGTTCTCCTTTGAAATTTCCATTCCGGGTCGAAACGTCTGTATTTGTTTTGGCCTGTGTGATTCACTATTCTCTTACTTGACTCCACCCACTTCCCATTACGAACAACCAGATGTACTCCGGCACTCCGACAGCCGATTTACGAATGCCTAAGCTAAGTTCAACATCGTTTTCATTTAGCTAGCTAGCTAAAGATTTAAATATATATACTGTGTATAGTTACTAGCTAAACATACCACTAACGTTAGCTTATATCTGTGTGACCGTAAACATAGCCAGCCATGCATCTAGCTAACATTGACAGAGTTATAAAAAATCCACATGAGCTGGTTTATAATTTGCAAACAATAAATAAATTGCAAACGTATACTTTAGCTGATCAACTTACAGAGTAGGACTCGTCGTCGCTTGTCATTGTCAAAATAGAATAAGCTTGTCTCAAAATATAATATTGCACTTGTGTTCATTCAGTCTCCTCAACCTGGCAACCCGCGTGAGCTTCGAGTCTGGGGAGGAGTGGGCGGGCGGAGACAACTCTCTCCAATATTGTGAATTTGGACTGCAGTACCCATTTTAACACTCGGTGTCAATGTTACATATAGCTCCTTTAACATATAGTTTTTATTCAATGGCATTGCATCCGTTTACATTATCATTTCCGCGTAGTCACGCAAAAACCCTGCCAAAAATCCAAACTGAACATGCAAACTGTCAAAGCATGCCCATCAAGGCGGAGCCTTGAAGAAAGGGGCGTTACAGGGGACCCGTTCAATCCACTGAATTTATGTTTCAACTTCAGTGGTTGTCTGTGATTTCGGTCATCAGGCAGTTACCAGGCTAGATAGCGATACTTCCTAGTTGGGGGATTATAGACTAAATGATAAGAATTAAAAAGGAAATGAGGCAGCCTAAAAGTTACGACGAGCCATAGCCAGCCCAATGTTAAGTTAACTTCTAGTTAACAGTTTAGATATGTTCCCCTGCTTTCATTAATCTGGTGTGGTAACTAGCCTAATTTTACAGGTTTGCGTAGCTAGAGTTACGGTCAAAACCAGCCAGCTATTCGTGGCAAGCTATGCCTGAAAATGTGCCCTTTTCACCGTGGGCATTTCCATCACAATTTCTCTTAATTATTGTTTTCTTTTAGATAGCCTTAAGCCTAATTTATACTTCGTCATTATACTTATGACAAGTGTCGAATGATGAAAATGACGTATTTCCAACTGAAAAAACTGTCGCTCTACACTTTTTCTCAGTGTCGCGCACCTCTAGAATGTTGTTATGTCGCAGACACCGTCATAATTTGTCGCACAGTCTGATTGGACAGCCAGATGGAACGCCTAAATTCATTGTCATGGATACGTTTTAAAAGTTCTTCCACCTCCACAATTTCAATAATTTCACTGAGCGCTACCAAGTAGCTTATTAGGAATGTAAACAAACGGTCAGAGGTTGCCGTCTCGGTACCATAGAGACAATCGAACCCTCTTGGCAGACGGTCGCCCGAAGTATAAATGCCAAACGTCGTGCGACGCCTTCATTTTTGTCATTCGACACTTGTTGCAAGGGTGTACAACGAAGTATAAATTAGGCTTAAGTCTACCCTTAGGCTATGTGCATAGCAAAGGTAAGGTAGTCCACAGAAAGCCTGAGACAGAAATCGAAACGAGACACAGCCCACAAAAACGGTGGATTATTTTGTATGGTGTAGGCTTATAGGCTAATTAAAAAATATATATAATTTAAAAAACTTGTGTAGACATATTCCGCATAGGCTGTGTTGTGTAGACTGTCATTCATGTCATTTACCCAGCAGATGGCAATAAAAGACTTGTAAAAACGGAAAGACACAGCAATTGAGCTTCTTTTATTATTGGGTGAAAACACTGTGGAAACGACCCCGGGGCACAACCCCGACTCCGATCTCCCTACTCACAGGCCCATCAACCATGGACATTTTATCTGTAGCCTCGGCTATTATAGCCTAATTATCTATATTTAGCCTAGTCATGAAGCAACATAGCCTAGGCTACAGATTAAAACAAATGGACATTTACACGATTTTTATAAATTATATTTTTATTTTATTATAACGTTCCGATCTCAATGCTGTAAGATGCAGCGGTTAACCTCTATGACGGTGACTTTACTGTTGTGGCCTAGTATACTACACAAAACATTTTAATTTGTTCAATTTAACAAATTGGCTACGTGAGAGAGAACGAAAAACTGGTCTTTTTAGAGGGTGTGCGAATACAGTGAGTTCCGACAGTAGCCTATCTACACAGCAAAATAATAATGTAAAAATATCCATGTCAGTATTGGCACAGTGCCATTATGCAGTCTTTTAAGAACATAGGCTACATTTAAATTTAAATAGGTCTACAACTCAGACAAAATTTGAGACATAGGCAAGTCCTTCCTGCTGTTAAGGTTAGGCTAGTAAACAACGGGCTGGCTAGGCTCAACCATAGTTGAACCATAAATTCAGTGGTTTGACGGTCCCCTGTAACACCCCTTTCTTCGAGGCCCCGCCTTGATGGGCATGCTTTGACAGTTTGCATGTTCAGTTTGGACATTTGGCAGGGTTTTTGCGTGACCACGCGGAAATGATAATGTAAACGGATGCAATGCCATTGCATTTGAATTATGTCACTCTTGTGCCGCAAAGCATGAAAACGATATGTTAATGGAGCTATATGTAACATTATAAGAATAATAATTTCCTTTCTGTCATGGATCATGCGATTGCAATAAGAAACTGCTAATGCAAATGTGGTTTTTAATTTTCATTTAAGTTATGGCAGGGTTGTGTCGTAGAGGGCGAGAAAAAATAAATGTGAAATGGATTTGCATTAACATTTTTAAATTGTCAGATAAAGTGCGTACATTAACTTGAAAATGAAAACGCAAAATGGTCATGGTTTTTGCGCACATCGAATGTAAATGAAATGCATTCGCCAATTTGCATTTTCATTAGAATTTTGGCGCGGATATGCTTCCATATAGGCAAAGGTTTAGTCCGAAAAAGGTATTACGTCCCAATACTCGAAAAATGCACCCTCCTTTCCTCCACTACCACCTCCTCTCCTGAAATTGATCTTTGTGTCCTAATATAATGTTGCTGATTTCATATTAATTACATATTAATTGTTAATGTTTTTTTTGTTTTTTTTTTGCATATTTCCAGGAGAGGAGTGGGGGAAAGGAGGTGGGAAGTCAAGAATATTGGGATGCAGCCCAGATCACGTAACATCCCTGTCATGGTTTATGACCCTTTTTACCTGTGGGACGATTTTGTTCGGAACTGTAGTTCTGTTTGTTCTCTGGGTGTGTCTCTCCTTATTTGGAGCTTGGGCGATGCTGTGGACATGTTTGCGTTTGACTGCGAGCCTTCGAGAGTAGCCTTGGAACGTTAGATCTCCGTTCCTTTTGCCTCTTGGTATACTAATTCGTATTCGTTTTCAGTGTTTGTTGGTTGTGTGTGTTTTATGTGTACCATTTATGCTACTCGCCTGTTCTTATGCGTCTCGTTGCCGAGACAGGGCGTTTGTTGTTTCTGGCTCTTTCTTCTGTCACTTTGCTCGTAGAAGTATGGGAACCTTGTGCTCTGTTCCATTGGCCTTGTTTGGTTTTCTTGCTGAAAACTTGGCGTTTGCGCTTCTACTCATTAGTGTGTGACAGTGAGCCGGTCAGTAGCTTTGGTACCTGTGTTCTTTGTCTTGTCACCTCCCTTAACTGCAGGGTTTCCCGCCTTAGTGGCCTTAGGGCTTAAAGAATCCCCTTGCTGCGTTTGGCTCCTCCCACCTCACACGTCACGCCCCATTAAAATCCCCTGTGGCGAAATTTTTAAATGGTGGCTAATGGTTTAGTTAATCTTTTTATTTTTATTTTACCATTATCATTTGTAAGCACTTTACATGGAGTTTTGTTAAAGAGAGGTGTGAAGTATTTATTTATAGAAACCCAATCTCAGGATTAGATAGAATCCAAATCCATCCCACCTCCCACTCATTGTATGGTTTTGAGGTGGCAATGAGCTTCTTTCCGGATATAGGTCTCAAATTCCTTACACAGTACAGAAACAAACCAGAACATCAAAAGGCCAGCCCCTTACTGAGGTTAAATATACAGGCACAAAATCTCTTCCTACAGATCTCGCCTCACCTGACGTGTGCCAAGGCACTCAATCTCCAGTGAAAAAAGTTTCAAATTTGGCCCAGCGCCCTGCTCCTTCTCCCCCAAAATAAAAAAATATTAAAAGAAAACGGAACAGCAGTCACTTTCCGAGTTTCACATCCAAATGTGAACATGGCACAAGAAATGCTGAACACTTAAATCCCAACCTGTTACTGGCTTATTATATACCTTTAGTTCAACAAAATAAATTGTATTTATATAGCGCTTTTTACAGAGAACTGTCACAAAGAGGCTGCACAGAGAAACAGAAGAAAAATTTAGCAAAAGACCAGGCCTTAACTCCCAACCAGCAAAACGAGGTAAAAAAAACTCCCTGGTGGGAAGAAAAAACACTCAACAGTGGCAAGAAAAAACTCCCCAATGGGAAGAAATCTCAGAAGGAACCTGGCTAGAGAGGGGGTGCCCATCCTTCGCTGGCCGGCCCGGTTTAAACTAAGGGTGGAATGGATGGTAATAGACTGTAATGAGGGATCTAATAAAACTAGCTGGTAAGTAGAAAGTCCAAAGAAAAGGTTGTAAAATGTTAAATTCAAAGGGGGCGGGGTGGTGCTTCTGGGACTCTGGTTGCGTCAAGGCAGGGGCATAAACCAGGGGAGGGACAGGACTGGAGCGGTTGGCAGATCAGGGCGAGGGGGCCCGGGCCGGAGTAATCTGCAGCTCAGGGTGAGAGAGGAAAAGAGAACGTTAGCCATTTCTTGGTTCCAGTAAGAAACCTAGCAGCTGCATTCTGTACAAGTTGGAGACGATTCAGGGCTGAACCAGTGCAACCAGACACTAAAGCATTACAGTAATCTAGAGAGCAGGGGCGTCACCAGAGCTATATGTTTATTGGGGCTTTTTAGAGCAGCAATAGGCCTGAATTCAACAAATAATTTGGCATTGATGTTGCAAAGAATATTTATTTAAATTGCTTGGATATAGCTACAACAATAGGGTCGAGCTGATGTACAATTCATAGTTTTCAGTCACGTGACTGCTGCGGAGCCCTGGTGGGCAAAACAACGTTCCAGAATGGCGACGGACACTGGAAACCCCATAGAGCTACCTCAGAGGCCTGTCAAATTTCCTTATTTTGCAACACACGTGTGTTTAGATCACCTGTCACATTAAGAAAAAGAAAGATACGCAAACAAACTAAGCGTCTTAGGTACGTGTGACCCATATACAGCACCCGCTGCTTTATTTCAAGCGCAAAGTCGCTGCCGGAGCTGGACTTCGGTGACATTTATATTTATCTTGTGGAGAATCCATCCCCTTACACTGCCGCGAAGATGAAAGCATACAAAAGTACCGACAGTTATCTGTACTTTCGATCTGGATGGGTGAATAATGCTGTTGTTTGGGAGGTGAAGGACAATAAATTCTTCATCGTCAAAGCGAAGGTGAGTGCTAAATAGCTAACGTGAGCTACCTAACGTTGCTTGCATGGGTGGCCAGTGTAACGTTAGTCAGCTAACGTTACTGCAGTTAGCTTTTCTAGGGCAGTAATATTTTGGTTAAGATAACACAACATATAGTGACATACATGTAATATAAACTTTTTTCCATTGTCAGGTAAACCATTTGTACTGCTTAAATGACCCGCCATTGACAGCCTGGGTAGCTGTAGAGAAGGAGGGATTGGTGCGATTTGGCCACTGCACTTGTATGGCAGGGTTAGGAGAAGTGTGTTCACATGTAGGTGCCATACTCTACACTTTGCTAGCAGCTGTGAACAAACTGAGTGGCACTACAAGCACTGATGAGGCCTGCTCCTGGAATTAACCGAGCATGGCAGCCATAAGGACGGTAGAGTATGCAGAAGGGAGCCAGATAGCCTTCACAAAGGCCCAGAGAAAGAGATCTGCCGACGGGTGTGGTGATCTCCCCCCTGCCAAGATTCCACCTCCGACCCGAGATGAATGCACAGCATTTTACTATATGTTACATGCCTCAGAAGGCAATGAAAATGAACCTGTCAAAAGTTCAATTTTGTCTGTTGTCCCAGGCCATGCAAAGAGGTACATACCTCAGTCAGTGCAACTGAACATTCCTGCACCCCTAGGCAAGATATACAAGCCCCAGTACAGGTCACTGTTACCCCAAGAACTGCAGGCAAAGAGTGAAGAGGTCTTCACCAGGTTAAGCATAACAGAGGAACAGGTACATTTTTACAGCAGTCAGTAAACCTAGTCGAAGACATGTATGTTAGTAATGTTAGGGTCCCAGGCACAAATAGCTAGGATAGGTCAAGTGCAGAGATCCCATTTCTCCACAGGATTCAATAGCCATCATCTTCTAATATTTTTTTCAATAAAAGTTAATTAATCAGTGTTTAGATTTGTCACATATCACAAACTTGTAAACTTGTTACTCATAACCTTTTTCAATTGTAGTCCAGTGTGATAGAAAGTGAGACAAGACTACAATCAAAGTGTGCCATGTGGTTTGACCAGAAGGCAGGAAGGGTCACTGCATCAAACATCTGAGCAGCCTGCCGCACTGACCCAGACAAACCAGCTGTCTCCCTGCTGAAGAAACTGTGCTATCCTGTGGCCTACAAGGACCCAAACAATAACACACCACACTCCCTCAGGTATGTACAACCACCTATCTTATCATCTTGTTGGTAAAACACAAATGATCCAAGATAAATGACACACCTGGGGTATAGAGGTATGTCAAAACCACGCCCCCTGGTTCAAAACATTTTCCCCATTCATTTTTGCCATAGGATTATAATGGGATGTTGTTTAAATAACTTAAAATAAGAACTGTGTTCCAAATACAAAAACCTGACCGCTGGCATTTTCTTAGGGAAGTGTCTCTCTACCATTTATGACACTTGTCATTTTTTAAATGCGAGTTTTCTCAAACGTTCTCAAAACAGACTGAAAACAATATAACTTAAGTATCATAAATGGTATAAAGCCACATTCCTAACAAAATGACAGGGGTCTGTTTTTTATATTTGGAACATAGTTCTTATTTTAAGTGATTTAAACAATGTCCCATTATAAGCCTATGGCAAAACTGAACGGGGAAATGATGCCTCACAGTAGGAGTGTCACTGTGATTTGAGCAGAATTTACATTGTGTGGCTACAAAATTAGTATCGTTTTGTGTGCTTGTTTGAGTGCTGCAATAGATAATTAAATATTTTAAAGATAAAAACAGTAGCTATATTATATGAAGTACTCAAGAGTTGATACATCATTTGATACTTACACAAGGTGTATAACATGTTCTCTATTTTCAGATGGGGCACTGAACATGAGGACAAGGTAGTTGAGGAATACACCAAGGTGATGGAGAGCCAGCACTCCAACCTTACTGTCAGGAAGGGAGGGCTGGTTATCAACCCTCACTACCCATGGTTAGGGGCATCTCCAGATGGCATACTGATATGTGACTGCCATGAGATGGGTGTGTTGGAGGTAAAGGCACCCAGCAGCCTTCAGAATGTCACTTTGATGGAGAAAAGCAAAGAGGATAGGACTTTTTGTCTCAAAGAGGTAGAAGGTAAACTATCGTTGAAGAGGGACCACCAATACTTCTATCAGGTGCAGGCACAAATTCTTCTGACACAAGCAAGCTACTGTGACTTTGCTGTCTGGGGACCAGGAAGTGGGGGCAATGGGGAAATACACATTGAGAGAATTCTCCCTGATACAGAGTTTTTTGAAAACATCTGTGAAAAAGCTCACACATTTGTCAGGAAATGTGTCATTCCAGAGTTGGTAGCAAAGGTTTTCACAGCTCCTGTTCTAGCAACATTACATAATACCACCAAACAACTATCTGAAGGCAAGGGATGTTACTGTGGGGTGCCTGTTATCGATAATGAAGACACACTTGAGTGCAAATCCGGAATCTGTGAAAGACAATACATTCATAGAATTCATTTAAAGTTTGACACCACTCATTTAAAAGTTTCAACTTGGAAATGCAGTGACTGTACCCGGGTAATAGCCAAACAAAAGAAGGAGAACAGGAAGCAAGTTTAAGTAGCATTTTGAATTATTTTATTTTATTTGATCAATGAACTGTCTCACCGAATGCATTGGTGTGTAGCACATACAAGTACTCTTGATTAAAAATGCATATAATTATTTTTGAATATCATTGTCATGTCATTATTTCATTATGAAAATACAATGCATTGTGCAGTAACAATACACACTTTTCAAATATTCAGCCCAGAGGAACAATTGAGGGAGCCAAATTTGTCAGTGCACAGCACACATGGACAATTTTATCTAGAGGTGTAAGACCTTTAGGATGCTCAGCTTCACACATTTGAATTCCAATTGTACTTTGAAGTATGGTGTACCGATTCCTTACCTCACCGATAACTCTCTCTACATGGATCCTAACCGAGGCAAGTCCTCGTGTGGACTCCAATTCCACTGGACCCAATTGCTTTTTCCCTTTAGTAAAAGCTGGGATCTTGAGCTCAGCATTGTACAGACCAACTGACTCTGCCACGTTAAACCCTCTATCAGCTAGTATCACATCTCCTGGGGTGAGGTGATCCAAAAACCCACTTCTCTCAGTTAAGTGTTTGTCTGATGTTCTGCCAACCCATCCTTTTGATATAAAAGAAACTGTTCCTTGTGGTGTTATGCCAATTAGATATTTCATGGTATGGTGATGTTTGTATTGCGAGTATGTCTGTGCTCTTGCTCTTAGGTCTTTGGGCTTTTCAATAAAAATCTCAAAGCAGTCAATAATACAGGCACATTTACGAAAGACCTGTCTGAATACCATGGGCATTGACTGCTGAAGCTCTTCTCTATCTGGCCAAAACACAAGTGCTGGAACAAGCCTTGCATTTAAAACCTCAATGGTGTTTCGAAATGTTCTGCTAGCAGTTGGAATTGAGATTTTAAAGATACAACTAAACAATGAAAGGGGAAGTTTCATTTTCAGCCTCATAAGAGTTAACAGCAGTTGCTGGAAGGGAGAGAGGTTTGTACCCGTCTGTAGGAATGACATCACAAATGTTAACACTATTTGTAACTTGGCATATGTTGGGATTCCAGTCATTGCTCTTACTTTTTCATCATCTTTTTCAAAAGTCAGTTCATCAAATGTTACTGATTTAATAATGTCATTCAGCCTATGGGTTTCCTCCCTGAGGCAATTACATTCACTTTGCAACCTTTCAATCATTGCCTTGCATGATTTGTTGTCACACTGTTCATCCTCAGCAGGTGGAGCAGGCTCAGCTTCTGGCACTGAGGACAAATTGAGGAGAACATCCACAGCATCTTGCTTCTTTTTCTCTTCCAACATTCTTTTCTGCATTTTGTTGTGCTGCTCATACCTTTCCATGTCATGCTCCTTTTTCCTCTTTTTGGTGGCTGGTGTATGGGAGAAGACCGATGGAACCCAGTCAGGGGACAGCGGGTCATCACATTTGGCACCTATAATGATACAAGAGGATACATGTAAATGTTCCATTCCTGGGTTAATCTAGACGCTATATAACACCAACTGAAATGTTATTTTTTTCTCCATCTAAGGCCAAGCTACGGTATGTCATGTTCTGATACAGTTTAACGTTACTCCGTGATTCACCTTTTGTTGCAATGATAAAAACATTCGGTGCCTAGCTAGCTAACGCTAGGCATTTATTGGGTGTGTAGCAAAAAGATAGACGGCCGCGTCATGTCACAGGTAACGTTATGCAAATAATGCAGGCCAGCGTTACACTAGCTAACATTACAAAAGCTATCAATATGCTGGCCATAATGATATACAGCTATCTTAACTTTGTTATTAACTTAGCTAACGTTATAAACTAGCACAGAGCGGTTTAGCTAGCTAACGTTATTGTAACTAGCTAACGTTAAGCTAGTTAATTAGTCGCACAGGTGTCAACGAAAACGGACCACTTCAGTAATTACAATGATTGCGTGCATATATGATTTCAAATACAATAATAAAAATAATTTGTGTATATTTAAGAATAACTTACCTGTAATGAAATGTTCGTTGCAAAGACGAGTGTACTTTGACGGCTGCCATTTTTTGGCCATCCCATTCTTGTCGGCAGGTACGGCGGTACGTCTAATTGCACAAATCCACAACCTCCTCCTCTCTGGGTTTTCCTTGTCAGACGGGATTCTGTACAAGCACAATCCAGGCTTGTCTCCTCTTCGGTTAGTGCATCCAATTGAGCAACAACTATCCGGCATTTTGGCAAACTTTTTGGGAAAAGCGGAGTTGTCGTTGGCGGGCAGTAGAAGGCGGGCGGCTTTTTGCCCGCCAGGTGGGCGTTCCCATAGGGCTGTGACATCACGTGAAAACTATGAATACCATCCTCTATCAACAAAAATGTATAGGCATTGGCAATAGTTGACATATTGTGACGTCAAAGACAATGTGCATTCTAGTTTGACAGCTTAGCAAGTTGCCTCAATGGCAGCGGAATTCATTTAGGCCTGGTCTGTAGCTTAAATTCGACCAGCGTTTTGTCTTTTATTGCAATTAAAAGCCAGTTTCCATAGCATACTGTGAGGGGGAGTGTAAGGTTCGGAGAACCAAACGCAACCAATAAGGATTTCTAAAAGCGTATCTAGAAAGATATGCCACAAACGTGGAAGTAGCCACACCAGGACGGAGATAACACAGGATCGGGAGCAAAACAAAGAAACCTCAAAAACTGAGGTGATCTCGATAAACAGCGAGAATAACTAACAAAAGAACCCCTCACACACTAAATAATTAGGTGTAACAAGAGGTAGTGAAACAAAGCAAAAACTCGATAAAACAAGTGAAGGAAAAGAACAGAAAATAAAACTTGTTATCCAGAGCTCTTGTGGCAAAAGAGCTGAACACAAAAGAAAACAAGTAACAAGAATAAAGGATAAAGAGAAAGATTAGGAATAAAAGAGGAAAACCAATCTAATCCTAATTCTCTAACCGGACTTGCTGCGTTTCATATTCATACGAACCAGAAATGCAGCGACCGAATTTCCTCTACCTTACCGACTTTGTTGTCAACATAGCAAAGCCAATATCGAAGTGCCAAAAGGTGGAAGTCCTGAGCTATATATAGTAAGCAGGAAATCCAAAACAGGTGAAAGGGATAATTGCCGCGCGAGATTCAAACACCAGAACGGAGCTAGCTAACTGTAAACTATATCTGTCTCTAGGCTATTGCAGACAGTAGCCAACTGCGGACATAAAACCAGAGAAGCTGCATATTTTGCAGATGGGTTCCGTTTTATAACAATAACAGGCAAGCTACACAAATTCCGTTTAGGAATTTTAGTCAAATGACTAATAGGCTAACGTTATCTCATATAAACCTAAAACTGAACCAGTAGGCTATATAGGAACTATATACCAAACTAAAGAGTTTAGAGTCATATTTTCAACCCAGTTATATCCGTAATGCATGTAAGAATAAGCATCAAAGCATGATTTTACTTGATACAAGCAAAGTCAAGTTGTTTTACACATCGTAGTCAACAGAAGACTCTGGCTGGTCAACATATGACTTCTAAGTAGTGGCATAGCCTATGTACAATTGATGAATAGCCTACAAGGAGCATGAACATAAAGTAGCTTTAACTTACTTGGTTACATATTTTTTCTACAGTCTACAGTATGGAGCCAGCTGGCAGGAGCACAAGAGAGCAGACCTATGGAGCAAACGCATTCGTAGCTAACGTTAACAGTCCCTGAATGTTTTTAACGCTCTGGAATGAGTGCTTATAAACGAACGTTACTGACATTCCGTTAGCCAAGTAGCTAGCTTATGTTGTTACCGAACTTCCCGAGCTCCCAGAGCTCAAGTTACAGCATTAGAATGTTTTTCTATAACCCACTCTCCAGCGGTCATTTAAATTGAGCGGACACGCGGCTCAGTGCGTGCACCACACTGCACTCTCTAACCAATGGCTGCACTAGATTAGGGCTATAGCAGCCTCCCCCCGGGTCTTAGCGCTGGACTTTCCCGTGTGCATTATGATTCTGGAGTCTCGATGGCACATTTTGTCAAATCAATCTGAAAAAAAAATGTAATGATTAAAGCTAGTGGCTTAAAAATATTTAGGGGGGCTAAAGCCCCCTAAAATAGGTCTGTCGACACCACTGGTCGAGAGTTTACAAAAGCATGAACCATTTTTTCAGCATCCTCCAAGGACAACACCTTCCTTAATTTAGATATATTCCTCAGGTGGAAGAAGGCCATTCTTGTCATATTGTTAATATGGGGCTGAAAGGAGAGGTCTGAATCATCAATTGTTACACCAAAGTTTTTAACAACCTTGTTGGCGTAGACAGAGAAGCAATCTAAATTTAAGGAAAACTGTGAGAATTTATCTCAAAGAGATTTGGGACATAATATCTCAGTCTTATCTGAGTTAAATAAGAGGAACTTTTGGGTCATCCAGGCCTTTACATCTTTAAGACAGGTCTCTAGTTTAGACAACTGGTCAACTTCACCTGGCTTAACATTATAAAGTTGTGTGTCATCTGCGTAGCAGTGGTAGTTAACACCATGTCTGCTTATAATGTTCCCAAGAGGTAGCACGTACAGAGAAAAGAGCAAAGGACCCAAAACCGATCCTTGTGGTACTCCAAAGTTCACCCTGGAAAATTCAGAGGACTGATTGTTTACCCTAACAAACTGTGATCTATCATAGAGATAAGATTTCAACCACATAAGAGTATGCCCGGTGAGACCAACTAAATTTTCAAGCCTGCGGAGGAGAATATGATGGTCTATAGTATCAAAGGCAGTGCTCAGGTCAAATAAAACAAGAATAGAAATACAGCCACAATCCAGAGAGAGGAACAAGTCATAACTAGGGCAAGGGCAGTCTCTGTAATGGCTCGGGACCGGAGGACCAGACACGACCGCGAGGGGATCAGAAAGTTACCCACAGATGTGGGAACCACTAAAGAAAGGGGAAGGAAGAATCTGCGAATGGCGCGGAGAAAATAAATACACAGGGAAAAACCTCCCGGAGTAAAGCCAAAGAATAGCAACCCAGAAAAGCGGGCAAAGGCTCACAGACTTGAGCAGAAAATAGTAAAAGAACAGGAATACCTCTAGCTCAATCAATTAATTAAGTGAAGAATTGGATTGATGAGCATAGGCAATAGCTCCTTCAGTAACTTTGTGGGTACGGGGTCTAGAAGACAGGGGGAGAATACACTAACTTAATTAGTTCGCTCTCAAGTATGGGAGTAAATGATTCAAGTCGTTCAGTGTGTCTAGGAGGCAGTTCTATATCGTCAAAACCATGATCAGTAACTGTAATGTTTGGAGTTTTTTGTTTCGGAGAACCAAATGCAACTGATAGGGAATCAGAAAGCGAGTTAACCTCTTCCTACCGAGGGCAAAATAGGCCAATTTTTGCCTGTTTTCACTAGTGACAAACAAAGGTGGTTATCTGAAAAACTATAAATGGTACAAATATGGTTCATGGCTTTTATTAAAGCAGACACCTGCAGTATTACGACTAAGCAGTGAGAACCCATAGAAATCCAGTTTTTGATACTTAACTACAACAATCTATGTACAGAAAATATAAAAAAACTAAAAAACGGGTACCTACATTCAAGTTTAAGAATTTTTACCTGGGGAGCTACAAATGCTATGGAGGAAATGACTCCTCTATCTGATTCATCTATATGCTGCCTACCTCTGGTAACAATCTGGTGTCAATATCTCAAACCATTCAAATTTTACAGGGTTTTTTTTAGGTGAACCTTTTTCACCTGGCAGGAAATGACTCCTCTATCTGATTCATCAATATGCTGCCTACCTCTGGTAACAATCTGGTGTCAATATCTCAAACCATTCAAATTTTACAGGTTTTTTTTCAGGTGAACCGTTATCCAAATGGTGCCAAATGTGCCAAAAATGGCAATGTTCCAGAAAGGTCTCAATATGATTTATTTTTTAGGTTTTTACAATAAAATGAGATAATTTGTCAATATTGGCAATAAAAGTTAATTTTTAGACGTGTTCTTGGTGCTCTTCATATTACACAACTAACTACCCAAGGTTACAAAAAGCTGTCAAAACCCATGTAGCAGCACAGTGAATCTTGTGTATTTCACCAGAGCCCCATTAGCCAGAAATGAGTCCAGGAATGTGCAAACAGGTTTTCAAATGAATAATGGGAATAGTATGAAACTTCCCTACACATTACTGCTTGCCAGTCCTGTCCTTTATTCTGTTGCCACCTCCTATGACAGGGACGTTGGGGTTGGGTTTTAGGAGGCAAAACTTTATACATGACAAACATATATCAACTATATACAAGTGCACTAAGGTGTACTACTAAAAGTGCAGTGGATAAAAAATCAAAAGTCCACCAGTTTCCTAGATAAAAAATAAAAACACCCCTGCTGTAACAAATAAAAAGATCCTTGCCCTCTAATTGCTGAAGTTACCGTATTTACACAAAGAAAGTACAAAATGGCAGGGTCCAAAAAGCTAAAAAAAAAATGAACTAAAAACAAAAAAAGGCAAAGGATCAAAACATGGGGGTGGAGGGTGAGGAGAGATTATTTAACCGTTCATACAGAAGCCATTTAGACTACACATTCCCTCAGGAGAGCAATCTGCATCATTACAAACCCCACTAACCCTGTCCATGGAATTGTCCACCATGTTGATATACTCATTAGTCCCCCTTATACAACAACAATCAACAATAATAATAATAAACAAGTACTCCCTCATGTTATCATGTTCTCTCCCTCATACCATGCATAAATTGCCATTTTGTTTACCTGCACAGCCTTCTGTACTGCATACAGAACAATTTACTCATGTGGAACAATGACTTTACTAAACACTTCCAGAAGCCATTTCACACTCAAAAAAATCGATTTAGTAGCTCATCTCAGACACAAATAGATAGCTAGCTGCTTGTTACCTGTAATTTTGCTTGCTAGCTTGCCACTGTAAAGGTAATACTATCTATATTAATTTAGCTGAGAGGGACCGATTTTATGCATAAGTATATAAGGTTAGTTAGCTTCACAGAAGAAACACAGGGATTCACGCATTGCAGCTAAATTGCACATTTCCTTCGATGCTTACACCAAACTTACCGTTTCCACAAACATCTGTGTTGTTGGCAACGCCACGTAACACGCGCGAGTTTGTCAACACAGACAATACACCCTTCAAGTTTACTTCATAAATTATTTATCATAGCGTTGGAATGTGCAATTTGTAATATTAATTGTATGAAAAACAATAAAATACAGTTGACAATGTAATTACGAACCCGCATGGCATTGCGTGAATTCACACTGGTATATCGAAAAATCGGTAATACCACCAGCCCTAACGACGTTACCTGCCATGGCGAAATTCAATGCGTTTATAGCATAACACTGTTAGTATGATAAAACAACTTACATGTCAGCAACATCATCTCGGTCATCAGTGGATTCAGCGTCACTGAGACAGGATGAGTCTCCCTCGGCAAAAACATCTTCTGGCTTATCCAGTTTGTCTAGCACTTGGTGCACGGATAAACGCCTCAAAAATCTCGACATAACTACACAAAAACTGTATCAAAAATACTCTAAAGTAAAAAAATGTAACTGCGGGCCTTACCTAATTAATTGTGCTTTGCTAAACGGAATGTAGCGAGCTACGCTACAAGGTAAAAACACTGCGCCATCTTGGTTCGATAATTACGCGTGGGTTGGCACTTCCTTATACGCAGGGCAGGATTTCCTTTTTTTACAACGGCATTGTGTTAAATGAGGGCTTGTTTGAAAGATAAGAGTCTTGGCTATTGCCTGGAATATTTGACAGACAGTTTTAAAACCCAATGGAAAGCAAATAATACTCAGAGTGGAGGCGGGTGGAAGACAGTTTTTTCCCACTTCAGATAGGCCTATTGTGCTATCAGTCAAAGAAATACACCCAATTGACGACGGTTTTGCATAAATCTCTGCAAGCAAGTTCAAAACAACTCTGGCTAACATATACTAAGCCACGGGATTGGTACTCCAGAAACTGGCTGAGTTTCACAACGCCAAAGTGAACACAGCCGAACGAGTCGTAATCAAGTGCAAAAAAGCACAAGTCGGTTTAAAATTGGAAAAAAATTATGTACAGCCGTATGAAAGTTTTAAAGTATTTTTTCTTGAAGCCTAAAGGTATAATGATTTTTCAAACCAAAGTATTGTGAAATACAATTAAGCAGAACAGTTTACCAGCACATTGTTTATGGTGTGACATCAAGCTGCAATACATGTTTGAGAATTAGGTCCGAGTTTCCAACGTTATTTACGAAGTTTTATCCTGACGTTTTGGGCTTAAAAACCACTTTCCCAGAAGGAATGGATATATCTTAAGGATATTTAATCAAAATATTGAGGTGAGCAGTTTATTATATATTATTAAATTAATGAAATGTATAATTTAATAATTTCCGTAACGCCCGCGTTACCGCTAGGGGGCGTTTGGTATTAAGAGGTTAAATACAAACTCGCCACAGAAACGGAAACTAACCGCAGGGGAAGGAGAAGAACAAAAGATCGGGAACAAAACCTCCCTGGCTAAAGCCAAAATAATAACCAACCTCAAAAGGAGGCGAATCTCAAATAAACAGCGAGAATAATAAACCAACCAAAAAGAAACCTCACGCACTACCTAGTAGGCCTAGACAAGAGGTAACTAGAACAGAAAAAAAAAATAAAGACCCGAAGAAAACGGGAAAAGGAAAGAAAGAAATATGCGAACCTGTATCTTTAAACTCTGTAGAGAAAAAGAGTTTAAAACCAAACGATACAAGGCAGCCAAAACAAAGAAGGAGAATCAGATGGGTTCTTTCTTTTTCTACCTATCTAACCCTATATTTGATAATCTCATAAACGGAATTGCTGCGTTCTCTATTAAGACAATCCTAAACCTTTACCGACTTCGTTGTCAACATAACAACCGACAATATCGAAGTGCGGAAATGCGGAAGTGCTGAGCATTTATAGCCGGCGGAAACACAGCACAGGTGTGGGAAATAATTGTCGGGCGAAAAGCAAACACCGGAACGGAGGCGGAAAAAATCCGATAGAGCGTCGAGACGAGGTCCAAACGAGAATTCAAACAGAGAATCGCAGAGGCAGCAATAACCATGACACTAACTTGTGTTATCTTTTTCCTAATTTCAATTATTTTTCCACTAATTACATTTTTTAAATCATTACTGCTACATGAAATTGAGGGTTAGTTGCTGCATGATTATTAGTTAGTTCAGCATTTGCGTTCAAGCTGACAAGACGTTTGTTTAAGAGTCTGCATGTGGTCGGTGTACCAGGGGGCAAGCCTCTTCTCAATTACTTTTTTACTTTTTAATGGAGCAACTACATCAAGGGTTTTGCGTAGAGCAGTAGCTAATCCCTCTGCCAGATCATCGGTTGACAGGGAGCTAGCTGAAGTGTCTAAATCAAAGTAATCAGGTAGCACATGAATACAGTTTCTAGTAGTGGAGGTAGTGATAGTGCGACCTGTATACATTCTGAATTCAGATGCTACAGGGTAGGGTTGGGTATCATTTGAATTTTATCGATTCCGGTTCCGGTTCCGGTTCTGCTTATCGATTCCGAGTTTCGATTCCAATATGGTAAAAAAAGAGGTCAACTGTTTAGATAACAAAAATATCTTTATTCTTTTAAGCGTTAACTGAACATTAACAAAGTAAATACATACAATAAAAACATATGATCCACAAAAATAATAATAATAATAAATAAATAAATAATAATAGATAAGGATCAATCTAGAGCAGTTAATTAAACTAACTGCTAGTTGTTTTGGAGATTTTACTAGTCGAGGCACTCTCACACTATCAACAAATAAACACCTCGTCCAGAGGTAATTTTAACCGTTAAAACAAGCAAATGTAAAAGGGATTATACTCTTGAATCAAGGCATTTCAAGAAGAAAGTAATGCTCTAGAAAATATTAAAGGAAAAAAAACAATGCTGACCAAGAATCACACAATTAAATTGTTATCAGAAAATGTTCTAATCTCTCATATATTCCCCCCGACAACAACACAGTGGAAAGCAGTAACGGTTGAACCATTTGTGGATAATAACATTTTGAGCTGCTTGTTGCTTGTAAGATGTATGCAACAATTAACTCAACAGTTCTTGTTAAGAAAGATCAGCATATCAGCCTTTTCCGGTAGTGTGCATGACCTTTCTGGGCAAATAGTGTCTCCAGCAGTGGAGAAAACCCTCTCACTTGGGGTTGAGGAGGCCTGCACGCACAAATACGAAAATGCCACCTCTAATAGCAAAGGATATGTGGTTCTGTTGTTCCACCACCAGGCAGCAGGGTCATCAGATGTCATTGTTGGTGGCATCTCTTGGTACATCTTCAGCTCTCTGTCAGTCTGGTGCTGGATGGACGTGGTGCTGTTTGATGATGAGGTTTTCATCTTCAGGTCGTCTTCAGCAGCAAAAAGCTCCTCCAGCGGAGACATTATAGCCTTCTTGCAGGGAGGTGGCTGCTCCTCCTCTTCCTCACTCTCCTGAGTCCCCTCACCTTCCTCATTCTCTCTTTGTTGTCTTTTCTCCTCTGACTGCATTGTTACACCATCTTCTCCATGGGCATACTCTGTTGGCTGCTCGGACTCAGTCAGCTTTCCTGCCATCAACTTTTCCTTGACCCGGTCCCAGACAGTGCTGTCCTCCACTTTGTGCTTGAAACGTGGGTCTAGTGCAGTGGCCTCTTCAAGGAAGTGTCTGATGCCATCACTCTGGTACCGCTTGGACAGATTTCCCCAGACAGCCTGCTTAAGGTTGCACACAAACACTGTGTCTCCCTCTTCAACAGTGAAGTGCTTCTCCAGCTTCTGAAGAATTGGAAGGACCTGGCCGCATGTGGGGCTCTTTTCGGATGAAACACAGAGTGTAGATGTGAATAACACTCATCAGCTGGATGAACTCCTCTGCCTTTTGGAAATCTTCATCCGTGAGTCGAGCAAGTCGGTCCCTCTCCATGGGCTTTCTCAGACACTGATCTAAGCTGGCTGCTTGAATAGCAGGATACTGCTCAAGGAATCGTTCCAGCATCATGTAGAGGGAATTCCAACGAGTTCTAACATCAAGGCAGTGTTGAGGCAGATCTATGATGACACAAAGAAAATCACACATGGACTTAAAATTGATAATGCATAGGAAATGCGACTTCTTTTTATTTTATTTTTAACAGTATTAGTCCTATTCTGTGTGTGTGTGTGTGTGTGTGTGTGTGTTTAAATGTGTTTTAAATGAATTCAATGAATTTCTGTTGCTTTGTGACAGACAATAAAGTTATCTTATCAATATGAGATCCAGTTTTTATTTGGTGTAGTTAGTTACATAGTAAGACATGAGATGTACGTTATGTTACGTGCATTGTGTTAACAAATGTATTTTTTCCTGTAAAATGTACATAATACTTCCATTTAAATTAGCTGTCCTGTAAAAGGGTCAAATGAAGTGAACTGAGGGATGCTTACTTAGGACTTGTTGCTTCTCCCGGAGCACAGGCTTTGCCATGGATGACCGCTTCATCCAGACGACGACATCCCTGATCTTGGCTGTCCATTTTGCCACTGATGCCAGAGAATAGACACTTTGTGCAGCAAGATTTAGTGTGTGGGCAAAACAGCCTAGCTTTATGAATTGTAGCCTTTTTATTGCCACATCCATGTTCGCGGCATTGTCAACTGTGACGGCCACTATTTTATCCAGTATGCCAAATTCTTGCAAAATGTCACTAATTTCTTCAGCCACCACTGGTCCTGTTTTTGATGTATAGACTGCTTTTGTTTTGAGTACTTTCTGTCTCATCTTTCCCTCAATGACATAGTGTGCTGTCACTGTAAGATAATTATCTTGGGAAATGCTTGTCCAGCCGTCGCTGGTTAAGGTAACTTTGCTAACATCACTGAGCTCAGATATAATGTTAGACTTTTCCACCTTGTACCATGCTGGAATCAGTTGATTGCTCAAACTATCTCTGAGGGAGGTGTGTACTTTGAATTTAGGGCCTTGGTCATCTCCCTGCAAATAAAAATTCAACATAACAGTAACTGTTACTGCACAAGTACCCTACCATCATGAAACTTTTTTTTCGAGTTTTTTTATTTATTATTATTATTATTTTTTTAAACCTAAATGACGGAGATTCGACAACTGAGAACGGGTGTAGCCCTTTCACCACAAATGCCGTTACCGCTCTGTGACACTCCTCAGTTTTCTCTCATTTTTCCCTTCATTACCAAAGAGAACGGTGTCTCGCGGCTTGCTGTCCCTGGCTCTACTGGAGGCATGACTGGAGGTGCTTGCGAGGCGCTCGCGCTGGATGACACACTCGCCCCTGGCTCTACTGGAGGCATGACTGGAGGTGCTTGCGAGGCGCTCGCGCTGGATGACACACTCGCCCCTGGCTCTACTGGAGGCATGACTGGAGGTGCTTGCGAGGCGCTCGCGCTGGATGACACACTCGCCCCTGGCTCTACTGGAGGCATGACTGGAGGTGCTTGCGAGGCGCTCGCGCTGGATGACACACTCGCACTCGGAGACCGCAAGACATCAAACACTGTACATTCTTTGAAATCGATGCCGTGCTGCCTTAAATGTTTGGTCAGATTTGAGGTGCAACCTGCCTTGCAGCTAATAAACTTCCCACATTTACTGCACTTAGTAGTGATGTTACGGATGATACCGAAGCTCCGAGCTGTGTGTCGAGTACGTAGGGCAGTTTCTACAGAAGCCTCGCACCGAAGCTTGTATCACTTTCAGAGAAGCACGTGATCGATGACAAACGAGGCCTCGGTGCTGTAGAACCATGTGATCGGTTTGTTTTGCGTTTTGGGCGGAATTAGGGGTTTTGAATTGTAGATATAAAGGAGTGATACCCCCCTTATTTCGAGGGTTGTTACGGAGTTTATTATTATTGGTATTATTGCTATTGAAAGTTTTTGGAGGATTTTTTTGAGGAATTTTTGGAGTTTTTTTTTTTTTTTACAACTTTTGTACAGTTTTGTCGTTTTTGTACAAAAATAGGCTAATGGAACCTGCATGGAAGCGAAAATCTCCTGCTTGGGAATATTTTGACCCGATATCTCCAAATAAGGCAGGCCTAAGTGGCGTAGATATAAAAACACACTGAAACGCTTTTCGAACACTGGGCTAGCAATCGACTGTGCATGTAGTTCGTTGGCTGTTATTTTAACGTAACTACAGCAGATTATTACGATTTGTTTAATATTATTATGATTTGATTGTTATTTCTTATTCTTTCTTATTATCATTATCATCTGCATTCCTTCTCAAATGGCATATTATTTAATTTTGAAGGTAAAGTGCTTGCTGTGCCTAAAGGAACTGGCTTACAGCAATAATACCTCGTCCAGGCATTATCGGGCAATGCATGAAAATGCACCTGCCAATGAGCAAGAAACCAGCGGAGGTTATTTATTTATTTATTTTACTTTTTAATAGCAGTTATGGTTGCTTTATCATAATCGTACTGATATACATGTTGATAAAAATACATTTGCATATTGTTATTTTGCCATAGGTTCCAGAAAGCAAGAACTTGATGAGGCCGTAATAAAAATCAATAGAAACCTCCCTTTTCAGTCACAAAAGCACCTTCCCTTTCACTGCCCATACTGAAGCACATTCACTTTCACTGCCTGGTTACAGAAGCACTCCCAGTCCCAGACCAGAAACACTTTTACTGCTCAATAGAACCCCGCACAAATGTTGTCCCCCTTTATATCAATCTTCCTTTTTTTTTTTTCATTTTGAAAGTTAATATATTTACTACATTATTTTATAATATATCTTAGTATAAAACAAATCTAGCCTAATGACAGTTACAAATATAAATTATGAGTATGTTAGTATATGTATCGCCTGAGCGGGGTTTTGAACTGGTACTTTCTCTTACAGAAATGGCTCTGAAGTCCGACGCGTTACCAGTGAGCTAAAGGGTCGCTTGTTGCTAGCTTGCGGCAACTTCGTTATTTTGAACCTGGGGTGGAATTTGTAATGATTTCGTTGCTCTAAATTACTTTTACCAGTGTCACCAGTGTACACTGTGTTGAATGAGGCTTCGAGTAATTAATATATTTGCGATACAATTGGCTGCAAAGCCTCAGTGCTTCAGGAAGCCTCATTTCGCCATCACTAGCACTTAGCCTTTTCGTCACTTTCTTTGACAAAGTGAAGCCACACTTTTGACCGTTTACCACAGTCCATCTTTCACACTGCTGCTGTGACATTAGTCATGCATGCTAACCGCTAGCTCGTATCAAAACAAATGGACAAGGACTCGCAGGCGCTAGTGTTGTGTCGTTCGCAAACGATTCGTTCAAAAGACCGAATCTTTTGGGTGAACGAACTGAACTGAATCACTTACTGAAAAGATCCGTTCATTTCTCAGTTCAGTTGAGCTCTCGAACGGATCTGATCAGCAAGCGAGCGTGCAGGGAGGGGGAGGGACTGCCGCGAGCGAACGTGATTCGTCCCCTGCGAACCAGTTCTGCTGTGCTGAACGAATCATTCACGGGCGGGCGGGCGCCGAGCGAGGCAGCGAGCGTGCAGAGTGGACTTCTGCGAGCGAACGTGTCGTGATTCGTTCACTGAAGGCTACTTAGACACAGTGAGTTAACGTGACCTGATCCTGAGTCATAATCAGCAGCTCAAACTGCCAGAATCAGACCCAGCAAGTTAAGACTTAAAAGTCATTGAAAACCAGCGTTCATCTCCAATATTGATATTCAACGAGGAAACTTTTAAAATATCAAGATTTCTAAACGGAGTATGGCGCGTTTGTCAAAGCGACAGCACTTCCGCATGAACCGTTCGGCCGTTTCAGTTCACTGAGTGAGTCGGACTACGCAGTACGCAGTCGGAGCTCCGCCCAAGCACTGAACGATTCGGTGAACGAATCTTTTGAACGAATCTTTTTAATGAACTGATTCTAGTGATTCGAGTCACTGAAGTGAACTGTTTTGCCCATCACTAGCAGGCGCTGTTGCGTTGATGCATGACGTAGACAGGTCCCGGCAGATAAAAAAGATTAAAAAAATTAAAAAAACATCCTGGCAGGTAGCCGCCACGTCCTTGCAGACATATGTAGCCTTTGTTTGCAATAATAAAGATTTATCACTTTTAGGAACCGATAAGCAGAACCGAAATTGAACTTTTTTTAGGGGTACCCGGTACTCGGCATTTTGGATTCGGTTCTCATTTGGAACAGAGTTTCGGTTCCCAACCCTACTACAGGGTGGGCTAATTTTATATGCAGAGTAATGAGGAAATGGTCAGACAGAATAGGATTATGCGAGTGAGTATGACTACAATAATGTGTGGGACTGACAACATTTTGAATGAAGCCTATTGATTCCAAAATGGTCATAAATGCTGAGGTAAAAGGATCATCTGTATTTTCAAAATGCAGGTTAAAATCACCCAATATTAACACTTTGTTATGACTTACAGCTAAATGAGAAATAAATTCTGCAAATTCACGAATAAAGCCAGAATATGGGACAGGAGGTCTATAGACAGTCACAAGTAAAATAGGCTGAGAAGAGGGGCGGTTTCTACCAACAACTGCTGGCTGAGTGTTCATAACCAACACTTCAAACGAGTCAAATACATAGGGTGAATTCAGGTATTGTGGGACATCAGGTAATGTGGGACAACTAAGCTTTGACATGTTTATTTCCTGCTCTGTCAAGAGCCAATCAAAATAATTGTAACTAGGTTCTTGCAGAGAAACTACATGATCAAAGTCACATGATTTCATTGATGTCATGTCATGATGGGGATCATGGCAAGCTTCATATATGAAGGTCACCCGGCAAAATACATGGTTAGGTCAATGACATAAGCTTTTGCTTGAATTAATGTTAAGGTTCTAAATCTGTCGTAAACAATACACTGCCTAATTATGATGTAATTATGCATATGAAATACTTGTGCAACAAAACTTTTTTAAAAGTGGTAAATATTATGTTTAGACGTTTTTAATTCAGGCATTTCTGATATGTCCCACATTACCAAACCCAGTCAGGTAATGTGGGACAGCATGTTTCTGGTAATGTGGGACAGTGTTGTGGGCTATTCTAATGGAGGAAAATTATCCCATTTTATACTTAGGGAACCTCAGTATTTGCATATGTATGTGGTAATTTACCCTATATTAACTGTAATGCAATTATAATACTTTTTATATTGCTGTCAAGTCATATTTAGGTCAGTGGTCTCAACTTTTTTGTCAAGATGAACTATGTTATGATTAAGTTAATAGAGTTTTAGAGCTTATTTTTAGAAATAATATTCTATCAAGTTCCCCAAGAGAAAGAAATTGTGTACTTAAGTATATTAAAAATATAATTTAAGTATACCAAATGTGTTTCAAGTGTACTTATACTTTTAATACTTAATTTAAAGTATGCTTAAAATGTGTAATTCATTTGGAAATATATGTAATTAAATTGTACTTTAGTGAACTTCAAATAAGTATACAAAATCTCATATTTAGATAGCATAGTGAGGGGCCGTGAATAAAGGACTTAATAAAAATGCTGAGCTGATTACCATATATATCTTTTAAGTGCTTAAAGAACGTTTAATCCACGTATTATTCATTTGATTTAAGTGTTTCTTTACTTTACATTTATTGCAATATATGTTTAATGCACATTTATCCGTAGTATGTAATCATTAAACTAATAGGAGTGTGTCGTTGTCGAATTGGCATGAAGCAAGACTCATGTTTGTGCAGAAATGATGACAGGGTACATCCTACCTTCCATGTAACCCTCAGATTTAAGGAACTGAGAGAGACAGATGGGGGGGGAGGGGTGGAAGGGGCTTCTTTCTTCCCTTTTCTGATCTATCCAATGTGCCGAGACTAACTCTAATAATTTTAAATTGTATTTCCAATACCTACAAATCACCCCTTCAATTAGTAAACTTAAATATACTTTGTTTGTAAGACGTGTCTCAATTTAGTACACTTAAGTACAGTAAGTACACTAAAGTTGTACAGAACTTCTACAGAAGTACAACTTTAGTGCATTTATTAGCCTGTACTTAGTGTGGCCAGTTTAACACAAAATTAGTAGTTACTACATGATGAGTACGTACTAAAAGTATACTTAAAGTATAATATTTTTTTGCTTGGGTCCTGATGTTTACTTAGTGTATTTAAGCATGGTGCACCATTAAAATATATTGCAATGTACTACATTATAGCTTGTTATTGGGGTTTTATTATAAAGAATTGGTGTCCCAAATTACCTAATGAGCTGTCCCACATTCCCAAACGCAGATGAAAAAATGTGCTGTGGCTCAAATGAAATATAAAGGTGTGTCACGCATCCTGTGAGCAAGATTTCTACATTTTTTCTTTTTATGTGGTCAGATAACATCTTGAGGATTTCAGAATTGTATCATGTGCTGTGTAAATGTGTGGGACTAATATCGAAACAGGTAACAGAAGGCAAAATTGCAAAAAGTGTCCCACTTTATCTGAATTCACCCTACTCTAATTTTGGAATTGACTGAAAGACAGATTTATAAATAACAGCAACCCCACCCCCTCTTCGACAGAGATGGGGGTTTTGGCTATGAACCCAGGCGGAGAGGATTCATTTAATGTAAAGTTCTCATCCGCTTTCAGCCATGTTTCAGTTAAACATAATATATATATATGTAATCTGAGATTAGTTCGTTCACAAGAGCTGCTTTGATATTAATTTGTATTGTCTGGCATTTGCTCTGTTTTGTGTGTGGTATTATTTTGCCCTTTGATTGCTTAGCCAGTATGATTAGTGTTGGGAGGAGAGACAGAGTTTGCTGTTTCCTGTTTGAATTTGAACTGAAGGCGTGTTTGCTTCGCTTGTTGAACTGAACAAACTTTTAAAAAAAAAAAATATATCTTAAATACTACTGAATTAATTTAGATTTTTCAACGACAATTTTCACGATTTCTACGTTTTCCCACTTTTGTGACTACCGCTCTAAGTTGATCACATCCAGACCCAGAACATCTAACAACAACCAAGGATAAATACGGTAAGCGCACATTATGGCTTCCACTGCAAGTGGAGCTAGAGGCCCGCATCCAGACGTTATATCAGATCCAGGAGAGTGAGAGTTTGATAGATTCCCTCTTACCTGAGCCGGATGCCAGTTTAGATGCTAGTATTTCTCCCCCGTCAGAGTCCTCACTGCGGGACGATTTTGTCACGGTGCAAAAGAAACATAGCTGTCGGCTTAGAGCCGCCGAGCATCACCCTACTCGCGTTTCAAACCGATATTCCCCACTCAGTAACACACCTACTGAGAAAGCCCTGATCATAGGGGATAGTATTCTGAGAAACGTGAGATTAGCGACACCAGCGACCATAGTGCAGTGTATGCCTGGTGCCAGAGCTACCGATGTTGAGGCTAGTCAGAGTGCTGGCTAAAAGTAAACGTAAATACTCTAAAATTGTTATTCATGTCGGCACAAATGACGTCCGATTGAGGCAATCGGAGGTCACCAAAAATAACTTTGTTTCGGTGTGTGCGATGGCTAAAAAGATGTGTCGGGAAGTAATATGCTCTGGTCCACTCCCAGTTCGTAGGAGTGACGAGGTCTACAGTAGACTCACGTCGCTAAATCGCTGGCTGTCTGAGTGGTGCTCATCTAGTGGCATAGGGTTCGTCAATAATTGGCCTGATTTCTGGAGAATGCCTGGCCTACTGAAGAGAGACGGACTCCACCCGAGCTGGAGAGGTGCTCTTGTCCTAGCAAATAACTTAGATGCTAGTCTTAGTAAGGCCAGATCCTGACACCTTATCAGGGCGCCGGCCAGGCAGCAGGCCTCTGATCCTACATCGGAGCCTGTGCGTTTCCCAACGCGTTTCCCAATGCCCGTGACTCAGACACATGGCCCAACGTGCAAGGTGCGTTTCAGAGCTAGAAATTGGCAATAGTACTCATCCTCATCCCATATCTGAGCTAGAAATTAGTATTTATTATATTGAGACTGTATCTGCCCCACGCATATATGCCAAACGTAAAGCAAACCGTGGTATCAACGCGGATAATCTTATTACTCTCAAATTAAAACATGTTGCTGCTAGCAGCTGTTGTGAATCACTCCTAAAAATTGGACTACTAAATGTTAGATCTCTTGCTCCTAAAGCACTTCTTGTAAACGAATTGATCACAGATCATAATCTCAAAGTACTGTGTCTGACTGAAACTTGGCTAAGACCTGGTGAATATGTCACACTTAATGAAGTGTCTCCTGTAGGTTTTTTAAGTACTCAGGTATCGCGCCAGTCAGGAAGAGGGGGTGGTGTTGTAGCGATCTATCAGTCCACCTTAAGCTTAACCCCTAAGTGTGGAGATACGTTCTCATCTTTTGAAGTTCTTTCTATGAATTGTGTACAGCATGACTTAGCTAAAATAAGGGGTAACATGCAGTCCTTTTTCCTAGTGTCTGTTTACAGACCACCTGGGCCCTATTCGGATTTTCTAATAGAATTCGCTGAGTTTTTGTCTTGCCTTGCTATTTCGGCAGACAAGGTTGTGATTGTTGGTGACTTTAACATACATGTGGATAAACCGGGTGATCCCCTAGGAACAGCCTTTGCCTCTATTATTGACTGTTGGGTTCAAACAAAATGTCTGTGGACCCACTCATTACCATAGCCATACCCTAGACTTAGTGTTATCCTATGGTATCAATGTTATGAATCTTACTATTGCACCCCATAACCCTGTATTATCTGATCATTTCCTTATTACTTTTGAAATCGAGGCAACGACCACTTCTATATCAGAGCCAAGACACTATTACAGCCGGTCGTTAAACTCTGACGTCATTCCAAAGTTTATAGATATGCTTCCGGAATCATTCCTTTCAAACAAAGAAAATACCACTGAAGTATCGCTGGACGAACTGACTAACCAGTTAAGTTTTACTCTCAGAAGCACCCTTGATATGGTTGCCCCTCTAAAAAGAAAGTTTTGTCGGAAAAACCGTACTCCTGGTACAATGACACTACCCGTGCCCTGAAGCAGTCCACGAGAAAACTGGAGCGAAAATGGCGGTCAGCTAAACTAGAAGTATTTCGTCTTGCATGGAAAGATAGCCTCCTCCAGTACAAGCAAGCTCTTGTATCAGCTAGATCTGCCTTTTTCTCTAAATTAATTGAACAAAACAAATGCAACCCAAAATTCTTGTTTAGCACTGTGGACAATTTGACTAAAAAACCATCATCAGAATTTTCATCCTACCCCAGCGTTTACAGCAGTAATGATTTCATGAATTTTTTCAATCAAAAGATTGAAGCTATTAGAGACCAGGTCTCCAAATTGCCTCCTCCTCTAGGCATCACTCCTCCCATAATCAATGAACAGCCCAGATCCTGGTCAACACAGGAAGATGTATCAACAGTGGCACTAAACTGTTTTAGGCCAATTGACATGGAGGAGCTGTCTAAACTGGTTATGTCCTCAAAACCGACTACCTGCCTACTCGACCCAATCCCTACAAAATTAGTTAAAGAACTTTTCCCCATACTATAGGCCAGCATATGTTAAAAATCATTAACACATCCTTAGTAGCAGGATATGTACCAGAGCCACTAAAAATGGCGGTTATTAAGCCATTACTAAAGAAACCAAACCTCGAATCTGACAAATTGGAAAACTATAGACCCATTTCAAATCTTCCATTTATATCAAAAATATTAGAGAAAGCTGTTGCTAAGCAACTTGGTGCATACCTTAGCTCAAACCATATCCATGAAATGTTCCAGTCAGGATTTAGACCCTACCATAGCACTGAAACGGCACTTGTTAAAGTTATTAACGATTTACTATTATCAGCCGACCAAAACTCTGTGTCTGTTCTTGTACTCCTTGACCTAAGTGCAGCTTTTGATACAATAGATCATGAGATAGATAGATCATGACAGACTCCAGGGCTGTGTTGGACTAAATGGTCAAGCTCTTGCATGGTTCAGATCATACTTATACAATAGGAAGCAGTTTGTTAAATTAAATGAAGTATCATCCAGTTACTCAGTAATGAAATATGGTATTCCACAAGGATCAGTGCTAGGCCCAGTACTCTTTTCATTATATATGCTACCCCTTGGTGATATTATTCGGGCACATGGGGTAGATTTTCACTGCTATGCGGACGATACGCAGATATACATTTCCATGAAACCCGGCGAGGCACTACCACTTTCTCGGTTAGAGGCTTGTATTGCAGATATTAAAGCTTGGATGCTTTCCAATTTCCTGCTCCTAAACTCAGAAAAGACAGAAATGCTGGTTTTAGGTCCAAAAAAACAAAGGGAGAAACTGGGTACATCTACTTTAAATTTTGATGGTTGTTTAGTTGTTCCAAACTCAGCTGTGAAAGACCTAGGTGTTACTATAGACCCAGATCTAACCTTTAGCGCGCACATAAAAAACATATCTAGAGTAGCTTTCTTTCAGTTAAGGAACATAGCTAAAATAAGGCACTTCCTATCAATAGGGGACGCAGAGAAACTGATCCATGCTTTTGTTACGTCTAGGCTAGATTACTGTAATGCCCTGCTATCTGGCTGCCCTAAATCCTTGCTAAATAATCTCCAGCTTGTGCAGAATGCAGCCGCTCGCATTTTAACTAGAACTAAGAAATATGAGCATATTACCCCAGTACTAGCATCGCTTCATTGGCTACCAATTAAGTTTAGGATAGACTTTAAGGTTTTGCTTCTGACCTTTAAAGCTTTAAATGGACTTGCGCCAGTGTATATATGTAATCTGCTTTTACCATATAAGCCAAAAAGATCACCCCGTTCCCAAGACACAGGCTACCTAGTAGTCCCAAGAATATCTAAAAACTTGACGGTTGGTAGAGCTTTCTCCTAAAGAGCGCCACTACTGTGGAACACCCTGCCAAAATTTATAAGGGAATCAGACACCGTCTCAATATTTAAGTCTAGATTAAAAACGCACCTTTATGATCAGGCTCAGCCTGGAGACAGGACCAGAGAAGCATTTAGCCATAGAGTAATGTGGGGTGGCATCCTTTCCTTACTGTCACCTGTCAACAGCTGTGACCCCATCTTCCTGGGCTGGCTCTTGATAGGTGGGTAGGATTGTTTTCCCTCTCATGACTGCATGGTTTCTCAAACTCTGTCTTCATAGCTATGCAGCCATAGATTACTCCTGGCGGGGGCACTTGAATCAAAATGACAACGAGATAATCAATGTTATTCACTTCACCTGTCAGTGGTTTTAATATTGTGGCTGATCGGTGTATAGTGATGTGCAATGTGGGTGTTTGTATATTGATGTGCAATGTGGGTGTTTGTATAGTGATGTGCAATGTGGGTGTTTGTATATTGATGTGCAATGTGGGTGTTTGTATAGTGATGTGCAGTGCGGGTGTTTGTATAGTGATGTGCAATGTGGGTGTTTGTATATTGATGTGCAATGTGGGTGTTTGTATAATGATGTGCAATGTGGGTGTTTGTATATTGATGCGCAATGTGGTTGTTGGTATAATGATGTGCAATGTGGGTGTTTGTATAGTGATGTGCAGTGCGGGTGTTTGTATAGTGATGTGCAGTGCGGGTGTTTCTATATTGATGTGCAATGTGGGTGTTTGTATAATGATGTGCAATGTGGGTGTTTGTATAGTGATGTGCAATGTGGGTGTTTGTATAGTGATGTGCAGTGCGGGTGTTTGTATAATGATGTGCAATGTGGTTGTTTGTATAATGATGTGTAATGTGGGTGTTTGTATAATGATGTGCAATGTGGGTGTTTGTATATTGATGTGCAATGTGGTTGTTTGTATAATGATGTGCAATGTGGGTGTTTGTATAATGATGTGCAATGTGGGTGTTTGTATAATGATGTGCAATGTGGGTGTTTGTATATTGATGTGCAATGTGGTTGTTTGTATAGTGATGTGCAGTGCGGGTGTTTGTATAATGATGTGCAATGTGGGTGTTTGTATAATGATGTGCAATGTGGGTGTTTGTATAATGATGTGCAATGTGGGTGTTTGTATATTGATGTGCAATGTGGTTGTTTGTATAATGATGTGCAATGCGGGTGTTTGTATAATGATGTGCAATGTGGTTGTTTGTATGGTGATGTGCAGTGCAGGTGTTTGTATATTGATGTGCAATGTGGTTGTTTGTATAATGATGTGCAATGTGGGTGTTTGTATAGTGATGTGCAGTGCAGGTGTTTGTATAATGATGTGCAATGTGGTTGTTTGTATAATGATGTGCAATGTGGGTGTTTGTATAATGATGTGCAGTGCGGGTGTTTGTATTATGATGTGCAATGTGGTTGTTTGTATAATGATGTGCAATGTGGTTGTTTGTATAGTGATGTGCAATGCGATTGTTTGTGTAGTGATGTGTAGTTTGGGTGTTTGTATAGTGATGTGTAATGTGGGGATTTGTATAGTGATGTGCAATGCGATTGTTTGTATAGTGATGTGCAATGTGGGTGTTTGTATAGTGATGTGCAATGTGGGTGTTTGTATAGTAATGTGTAATGCCGGTGTTTCTATCGTGATGTGCAATGCCGGTGTTTGTATAGCGATGTACACTGCTGGTGTTTCTATATTGTGCAGTATTTTACATGAAAAGGAAGCTGTGAAGAGTATGATGACAGGAGTGAAGTTTAGCATTGCTTTGACAAACAAACAAGCAACATCCGACAAACAGAGAATAAACATAAGAAGAGCCGACTAACTGCTAGCAACAGTGTCGCAGTACCCCCAACTTTAAAACATCTCAGACCATCATTAACACAAAGGCAGCAGTACACTGAAATATACACTGCCTGGCCAAAGTCGCACACTCTAATATTTGGTTGGACCGCCTTTAACTTTTATTACGGCGCGCATTCGTCGTGGCATTGTTTCAACAACCTTATGCAACGTCACAACATTTATTTCTATCTAGAGTTGCATAAATTTTTGGCCGAGATCTTGTATTGACGACAGGAGAGTCGAACTACTCCGTAAAGTCTTTTCCAGCACATCCCAAAGACTTTCAATGGGATTAATGTCTGGACTCTGGTGGCCAATTCATGTGTGAAAATGATTCCTCATGCTCCCTGAACCATTCAAATCACAATTTGAGCCCGATGAATCTTGGCATTGTCGTCCTGGATTATGCCCATTGATGGGATAACCTGGTCATTCAGTACATACACCTACTCAGCTGACTTAATTTTATTGCTGCATAACGTTGCTGAGCCTAGACCTGACCAATTGAAGCAACCCCAGATCATAACACTGCCTCCAGAGGCTTGTATAGTGGGCACTATGCATGATGGGTGCAACGGCGACTTTTTTTTTGGCCAGGCAGTGTAAGATAGAGATCACACTCACTAAAGGTTAAGCCTACTTGTCTATTTTTGTCATTGACCATCCTCCTTATTTCTTAATGCAAGTTCCTCTTTCTGCTCAATTTCCAGACCACAGTGACAACACATATGTAAAAAGAAAAATTAGACCGATCATTAGCAGAACTTTTCAGAAATGGCAGCATCTACCGTCTCCAAAGAATCAGAGGGTATATACACTGACCTGGCCTCTCCAGGTCATGATGTGTACAGTACATTGGGCCAGTCAGTCAACAGCCCAAGAGCTCAGCACCTAGGTAAGAACACCTGTGCAGTGTGTTATAGAGCAGCTGTTCATGTTCCAGATAAGATCAACAGAGACTTTGTCATTAAGTTGATTTTCTGGGCTAAGGTCCAGAAAGCCAAATGAATACCCTATCTACAGTGCAAATAAACAGTGTAATGTTGACAGGGTTCATTCATGTACTGCATTTTCAGAGTGCAATAATGACAATTGCTAGCTTAATTGTTTAATGAAAAGTTTAATTGTTTTATTCTGCTAATGCTTGTGACCACAGAGAAAAGTGGACAAAGCTCACATCCCTACAGACTGGCTGCAGTGTGTCTGGGGCTGCTGTGTGCTCTCTTATTGGCTGCCACATTAGTCCTGGGTGTTCTCTGTGAGTATCACACACTGTCTGTGTCTCAGGATATTGCTTTGGCCAGTCCCCTAGATTTTTACCTGGCTTTTTATTCACATTTTGTTTTTAGAATAATAAATATTGATAAGAAATATCAAAAATATTTTAAATATTAAATGTGATATTGATACCTTATCTTTCCATTTTTATTCCAAAAACCCATTCAATATGCTCACCATCCAACACACTGTTTGCCAATGTGACGTTTTCTTAAGGCTTTTCCTAGTTTACCTTTCTTCAGTCACAGTTTACAAATTTAACAGATGTGACTTTGAGATTCTGTTGATTATTAACATGCTGAACAGAGCTAAAATATGGTAAGAGTCCTTAATTGATATATTTTTAAATTAATTTTTCTAAGGGATCTAGGGCATTCTCTCCTTGTGTATTAGATACAATTTTATCTCAGAACTATTCAATGTTGGAGAGAAAGCCAGAGGAGCTCAGAGCCAATAACAGCACCATGAATAAAGAGAAAGACCACCTACAGAGCGACTACAACATTCTGAAACAAGAGAAAGACCAGCTACAGAGAGCCTACAACAGCCTGGAACAAGGTAAAGACCGGCTACAGAGAGCCTACAACAGCCTGCAACAAGGTAAAGAAGAGCTACAGAGAGCCTACAACACCCTGCAACAAGGTAAAGAAGAGCTACAGACAGCCTACAACACCCTGCAACAAGGTAAAGAACAGCTACAGAGAGCCTACAACAGCCTGGAACAAGAGAATGACCAGCTACAGAGAGCCTACAACACCCTGCAACAAGAGAAAGACCAGCTACAGAGAGACTACAACACCCTGCAACAAGGTCAATAACTGCTACAGAGAGCCTACAACACCCTGCAACAAGGTAAATAACTGCTAGAGAGACTACAGGGCCGTGTTAAAGAAACTCCTCTTTATAGAGCAGTACTGTCCCTCCGGTTCACAAAGTGAGTGCTGCTACTCTTGGTCATCGTCAGAAGAGCATTTACTCTTTTACAATTACACTGTTGCTTACAGTATGTATACATCATTGACAGAAACTGTTGTCTGTTCCTTCCTTACAGTCTGTGAGGCATAAACCCTGTCCACGGGGCTGGGAGCAGTTTTACTGCAAATGTTACTACTTCTCTACTGAGAGGAAGAGTTGGATGAGCAGTCGCTGGGACGGCATTAAAATGTGCAATGTGGGGTGTTTGTATAGTGATGTGCAGTGCAGGTGTTTGTATAATGATGTGTAATGCAGGTGTTTGTATAATGATGTGCAATGTTCTCATTGCTTTAAAAATAAAAAATAAAAAAATCACTAAAACCTTGATATGACCAATACCCCAGGAACAGACTGCAGGAAATTCAAAAATGAGACGGCAACAGTAGGTCCAATCAGTGATCATTTATTCACCAATATGCATAGGGAGAGCACCTCAAGGGCAGTCCAAGAGAACTCTGGAAAACTTCCTGATATATTCACCTTCATGGACAACAGTTAGCTGAACCCCAATATGTAAGGTCACACCCATAGCACATAGCCACCAATTATTGCCCTCTTCCTTGCCAGTACCCCCCACTGCCCGCTGATTACCTTATCAAGGTGACCACTATCATGCCACAAGTTAGCTTGCTGTCCTGGGCTGGCCTTGAAGCAATGATACCTGACACACATTGGTTACCAAACATTAATAAGACAGTGGAAGACAAGTGAGATTATAAACACATGGGACAGATATTTAGATAACGGAACAGAACATGCACACAAGACATTCCAATTTCCTCCCATACTATTCCATCAGGCCCATTTCCCTTACTAGACCTCTCAGCACTCACACGGGAAAGCCTGACCCAGTCCAGCAGTACAAGTGTGAGTTCCAGCACGCCACATCAAACCTACTTACAGGTAGCTCTCCAAACAAAGACTGTGACTTAAAAACCACGTGTACGAACAAGTAAACAAGTGGTATGTGACCTTGTGCATTTCCTGTGTTACATTTATCTCCATCTGTCTGAATCAGAGAAGCAGAAAAGTCCATGAGTAAGTTTTCAGCTAAAAGAGTAATGCAGTAAATGCTACATCAATGCTCATAAATACCAAGCTGATGAAACAGTAAAAATTATATTCCTTACATTTTTGAAGACATACGTATTTCTAAATGTATTAAGCGGCATTAGGTCTGCATTATGCATCTGTAAAATACATTTGCTTTTTAGTCAATTTTTCTGTTATTCTGATTGTTAATTTGAAGCTGAAATAAATAATCTCTGCTTTTTGTTAACACTTTGTAATCATTTGTTTGTCGTCACTTCAACATGATATCTTACAGGAAGTTTATCTGTGGAGTGGTGCAGTTTAGCTACAGCTTCCTTATTTCAATGGGAACCTGCACAACTTTCCCAAGATGTGACTGCATCAAGGGGTTCATTTGTTTGATCTGGCAAACTGTCTGATTGGAATCTCATTAGAACTATATTTTCAACATTCGCTTTCTGAACGTACACCTCTTTTTCACTGACCCAATTTTGTTTGATTTTATTCTGGTCTTTACATGAGAAAAGCCATGTAGAGTTTATTAGCACCCAGTTTCACAGTACCAGCTCAAACATGCTAAACAGAAGAAAGAAAAACATAAATAATTACCAAGATGCATTCAAAAATTACATGTCTCCCTTAGAAAAACTCTGACCATCCCATCTTATCCCATTCTTCTGAATCAAAAAATGACATTTTGAAATGTTTTTGCATGTAAACGTATAGTCTTATGTATTTTGCTGTTTTTCACTGAAACACAATTTTCATGAAAATTTTCTCAAGCACATTTCAATTCCTTTATTTCACAACTATTGTTAAATAAATATGATTTACCATCTGAATCAAAAAATGACATTTTAAAAATGTTTGCATTTCTTTCACCTTTTGGATATAAGACTTATTTTGCTATATTTAACATATCATAAATTTCTTTGACCACTTTGTGTAAATTTGGTCAATTCTCACCTATTTAGGGGGTGCTCTGTTTAGGGCTTTATACCTCCAGGTATGAGCATCACAGAAACTTGGCAAATGGCTTAAATGAAACAGGGCGTACCATATACAAACAAAAAGATTTGTTTATTTTCATAATTTAAGTCAAAATAAAGTGCCACAAATGCAAAGAAACTTTATATATAGAAATACTGAGAGCTACATAAGTGAAACAGGTAAATCTATACATTTCCTGGATCATAAACTCCATGTCCACAAGTGTGCAAAATCCGAGGATGATATGCAGAACTACTAAAGATCTACGATGCAAAATATAGGCAGTGTACCCTGTTGTCCATTAGTGTCTATCCAAATGCCTAAATTGTGCACTGCTCTAAATAAAAGTAAAAAAAGATATATTTAACTACAACTGAACAGTTTTGGCTCATAAAATTCACTTTTGCATCATTTTCAAGTGGGAATTATTATCTTTTCATCAGTATAGAGGGGTAGATATCTATGGGTCCAAAACCCTATCCAAAGCATGTCATAAAATGAATAAAATTAGTTTTGTCCATTATAAAGCATATGCATTTGCCCCTTCTGATGATTTAACATAAAAACATTGATATCACAGTGTTACATACACCTAAATATATAGCCTAATCATTCACTCTTTTACCTCAATAAAACATCACTTTTTGCCTGTACTCTACAGTATGTATACTTTTGCCCTGGGATTGCATTTTTCTGTATTTCTTTTTTTTTTAATGTTCCCATTCATAATGACTCCAGGGAAAATTTAACATTAATCTACCACATATCAGCACACAGTAAATTGGAATGAGCATTTTCTATGCCCTAAGTGACAAGTGTATATGCCATAGCCTATATTATGTATGATAACATGAAAATAAAATGTGACCTTGCTCTATCAAAATCTGTTGCACTGACCCCCAAACACATTTTGGGCTTTATATACTACCTGAGGGAGGAAAATGTAAGCTTTCTAATGATACCAAAATCTCTCAAATCCAAATATCAAGCGAGTTATGTCGCGTTACATTTGGAATGCCATCAAACCATGTTTTTGAGAAAAACGCCTTCAAAGTTCAGCCGCGAAAGTTGCTAGCTAGCTACGTGTTAACGTTTCTGGATAGAGCTCATAACCTAACAAACTCCGGTGTTAGCTTGTCATGTTATGTTTAAATGTTTCAAAACTATATTTTCACATTGAATTTGACTTTAAGACATGCAGATAATGAAAGCCAAGACATTTTTAGAGTAAAATGAGATAAACCGAATAACTTTCTTTAGCTTGTCCCTGCAAAATCAGCTGATGTTATTGTCTGACTGGTTACAAGCTGGCTAACGTTAGCCTCCAAACGTTGCAAAAGTCCGGATTGCTTGTCATATTACTTTTGAAAGCAAAGCTTCAAAACTATATTTTCACATTGAATTTTACATTAAAGGGATAGTTCGGAATTTTGGACATAATGTCTCAATTACGACTTACCCATGATGTAGTTGATTGATGGAAACCATTTTCAGCCAATTCCATGCTGTCCCTTCTTTTGGACATACACCCGTTGCTAATGCTAGCGCAACTCTAAGGTGACCGGTAGCATCCACTACCAAACGCACATACGCACTCCACAGTGCACCCAAAGCAAATAAAATACGACGACAGTCTTTAGTTTTTATGGGCCGTAGCGGTAGTAAAGCGGTAAAAGCGCCGACTTTCACTCGGTGCGATTGTACTCCGAGGATCGGGGTTCACGCCCCGGTCATGCCAGATCCGAGCATGGCCGGCGCCCTGTGAAGCAGCAATTGGCGGCTGCTTCCGGGTGGGGGGAGGGGCTCGGAGAGAATCGCTGCGCATAGAACGGCCCTGGGCGAGTTGGAATCACGGTCAGGAACCCTAGAAGGAGTCGCGCCCTGAAGAGGACGTGGCGATCTCCGTCCTACTGCCGGCTGACGGGGTTGTGCAGCGGTGATTCTCTAGCGGTTGCTACACGGGGGGATTTGAATTAGAATAGGGGTTCAATTGGCTACCAAATTGGGAGAAAATGGGAAAAAAAATCAGAAATAAATTTATTTTAAAAAAGTTTTTCTTAAATTATATTGTTACGTTTGTATGCTGTCATGGTTTCTAGCAGCCTCTGCTGTTTCTGCGTTCGGTTTTTCTTTTGGCGTCGCTGGGACGTTCTATCGGATTTTTTCCGCCTCCGTTTCGTTGTTTGAATTATTCCTTTCACCTGTTTTGGATTTCCTGCCGGTTATAAATAGCCCAGGACTTCCGCATTTCTGACGCTTCCATATTGTCTTTTGTTTTGACAAAGAAAGCCGGTACGGTATAGGACAGACAGCTCGAGTTCGACCACTTTACCTTCAAAATTAAATTGTTGACGCAACGCGGGACTTGACTCGGATGTCTTAGAGTGTTAGGAATTCTCCTTTTCTTAAAAGAACTCTCTGTCTTTGTTTTGTGAGTTTACCTGTCTCTCTAGTGTGAGGCAGGACTCTGCCATTTCCGTTTTTGTTTTATCCTCTTTGTAATACTGCTTTCATTTACTAGGGCAAGCGGTGGTTTCCTTGGTTGTTCTCATTTCTAAGCGTTCTAGCTCTTGAGCCTTTTTCGCCCGCTTCGGGTTGTTATTTGTTTGTGGCAGTTCATCTCTCTTTTTGAGAGCCTGTTCTAAACTCTCGTGTCCACGAGTTCGCCCGTCTGCTACGGGTTTTTGTGTTATCCCTTTGTGCCAGTCTTCCTCTAGTATTATCACTACGTGAGAGAGGAAGTCTGTTTCTTTTCTGTGTTTGTCTCTCCCCTACGAAGTTCGCTTCGTTTAGTGGTGTTTTTTCGAAAGCACTTTCAGATCCCTACTGTCGCGCCTGGTCCTTCGGCCCAGTCACCTTACATATGCTTCCCCATGAGTGTGCCTTTCTGATGCTTTTGTATGCTAGCCTGTTTCATTCTGTCTACCTGGGTCTTGATTCAA
Organism: Synaphobranchus kaupii; assembly: GCA_029718625.1. Classification (NCBI taxonomy): domain Eukaryota; kingdom Metazoa; phylum Chordata; class Actinopteri; order Anguilliformes; family Synaphobranchidae; genus Synaphobranchus; species Synaphobranchus kaupii. The sequence continues at coordinate 41,569,758 of CM056378.1, forward strand.
CATTGTAGACACCTGTGGTGGATTTCCCAGGAGCATATGTACTTGCCCGTGTTCTCTTTCACTTTGGCGTCTTTGTGCATGCTGAATGTGATTTTAAAATACTACAGTGGCATCAGGTTGTTATGCAGCTGTGTACTACATTTTTGTTAGGTAGGGCCGAAACATACCTTACGCGAATGAAAACGCACTGACCCGCTGAACATTCTCAACGTGCATTATGTCCCTCTGGAGGTTATCAACCCGAGTCCTTGAGGGGGTGATCGAGGACAAATCAGAGCATCTGTAAACCGACTGCGTGTGCTTTAGTTTAGTTCCAACCACAATTGTAATCCCAGATTTGTTAAGGGCTATTAATTTTTTTAAATGACATTTTTCATGTTTTGAGGGATTGTTTACTCTCTTAAGCCATGTATCAGAAATCGCTGTGCACAATCTATGAATAATAAAAGTCCCATACTCACATTATACTCATTGCTGCTCTATTTTAATGATGAGGTCATGAATTATCATAAATATGTTTATGTGGGCGAAACACAGTTGTGTGGAGCGAGCATGCTCAGTGAGACTCTCGACAACTGGGTTGCCATGACATTTGTGAAAGACAAACCAGAGGAAAGCACAGATCAAAGAAGAAAGCTGTTTCCTTTTGTTGCCTGCTATAGCGTCCCTTGCTGCAATGCTTGACACTGCAGCCCGCGCTTGTGTTGCGTTGCGTTAAGAATTGGTGACACATTTTAAGCTAGGTTCTCACCAAATCCGGTGACGATGCATGGGGAAGAAGCAAAATAACAAAAAATGTGTCACTGTCCAATTCATTATGGTGCTCACTGTATGTAGCTCTCATTTCATTTGCAAACTAAAGAAACACTTTTTTTTAAATTCTTGCCAAGATTCCTTTGCATTTGTGGCACTTTATTTTGACCTTGAGTGCGAGTCGTCCTGCTGTTGAAGAGCGAAGTGGTCAAGCAGGAACATAGTGCTGGATTAAAGGTATACTATGTAGTTTCAGAACACTAGATGGCGATATAGAGCACGTAGGAGAAAAAGGTCAGCCGAAAATTGCTTATCACGTGTTCTTCTCAGACACGCACGACGACGCACGAGCATTGTGGTGATGTTTCACACATTTTCCCTGACTGTGGACTCTCTTCTCCCGGAGTCGGTTGGCTCTATCACTCTATCATGTCTCCATTTACATGATCAAGGTTTGGTCAAACAACATGATAGACTATTGTCAACAATAAACAAACATCATGACAATAGCTAGGTGTATGGTTGTTATTTTTATAATGATATTGTTACCTCCTCGGCTGAAAACATCTTGCTAATGAGTAAGGGCTGAAACATACCTCACACAAATACGCGAACGTGGATGCTTCGAGCTACGCGAACAGTTTTTCTTTTGCCATGACATTTGTGAAAGACAAACCGGAAGAAAGCACAGATCGAACAAGAAAGTTGTTTACTGTTGTTGCCTGCTATAGCATCCCTCACTGCAATGCTCTGGCTTGTCTTTCACAAATGTCATGACAAAAGAAAAACTGTTTGTGTAGCTCAAAGCGTCCACGGTCATGTATTTGCGTGAGGTATGTTTCGGCCCTAAATGTCTAAATTGTACTGACGATGCGTACGTAAAGGTAAGTAGCCTAAGCTAAAATAAGAGTTTACTGGAAGCCTGGCCATGTCAATCAAATGGGCAGGAACCGCCCATTCATGACGTTTGCACAATTTTAGCTGTCTCTGGCTTTAAAAATGGTGGCGGGATGTCAACAGTGTAGCATTCAAAACATTAACAAACCTTAACAAAAAAAACTTTGTGAACGACTTATGAGGTAGGAAATACATTCAACATGTTTATCAGGGCACAAGGACACATACAATGTTTTTTGGGGAGAAAGTTTGAATGTAAACAAAGAACGAGTTGTTTACAATGAAACTACTACCTTTAAGTCCTGCAGGTAGGCGGGGTGGCCGTCAGTCGTGGGCGGAGTCTGGTTTCGGAAGTAAATTCCCTATGGAAGATAGAATGGGCTTCGGAGACTATCGACTATTTCTTGAAATCTGATTCATAGAATGAGCCGAAACGTTCCTGGATTAGCCTATGTGGTACAAGGATATAGACCATATATCGCATGTTCCAATTTTTATTTTTTAAAGTAATGCATTAATGATTGTAGTTCGACTTGTAGTCCACTTTAATGGACTGAATATCCAGTACTGCAATGCACAGGTGGTTCTCGACCAATAAGATATCATCATCTCGTTATTAAAGTAAGTAAATGCACACCAGATAACCTGGGAATATACACAGTGGTAATGTATGTGATATTGATGGCATTACAGTGGGTGGAAGAGGTCAAACCAGATAAGGTAGTAGTTTGCTCTGACTCAAGTTCAGTTATTAAAAGTATCTTTCAAGTCAAAGGGTCGGGAAGATTTATTGTTTAAAGTTCTTCAAGTGCACAATAATATAGTTCAGAAAGGTATTGAAATAACAATTATGTGGGTTCCAGCTCGTGTTGGGGTCGAGGGAAATTAAGCTGTAGATGTATTGGCCAAGCAGGCTTTAGCAAATGAGGAGATACAGGTAGAAATACAAATAAGCAAAGCAGAAGCTAAAGGGGTAATATGGAAGAAAGTGATACAGAAATGGCAAGTGTGTTGGGATAGAGAAGTGAAAGGTAGGCTTCTATACCAAATACAGAGAAAAGTTGATGTAAACCGAAGATACAGTATTGGAAGCAGGAGACAGGAGGTCATTATTACAAGATTAAGGATGGGACATAGTGCATTAAATAAAACATTGCATTTAATTGGGAAACATCCTACAGGTCAATGTGATTACTGACGGGAAGAAGAGACCGTGGAACATGTGATTATTAGGTGTAATAAGTATCAAAGGGAAAGGGAGAATATGAAGGAGGAGCTGAGAGAAGTGGGAATAGAAGAGGTGACTTTTAAAAAGATAGTCAAGGCAGCAGAAAACATCACGGGGCGAAACATAATTTTTAACTTCATAAAGGAAACTGGTTTGTGGGATAGGATTTAGTGAAGTGCTTCGAGAACATCCTACAGGTCAATGTGATTACTGACGGGAAGAAGAGACCGTGGAACATGTGATTATTAGGTGTAATAAGTATCAAAGGGAAAGGGAGAATATGAAGGAGGAGCTGAGAGAAGTGGGAATAGAAGAGGTGACTTTTAAAAAGATAGTCAAGGCAGCAGAAAACATCACGGGGCGAAACATAATTTTTAACTTCATAAAGGAAACTGGTTTGTGGGATAGGATTTAGTGAAGTGCTTCGAGAAATACAGAAGGTGGTGGTAATGCAACAATACTGGATGCCAACCGCCCTAAAAAGCCAAGAAGAAGAAGAAGAAAAAGATCATCATCTCGTCTGTCTGGCAGATGGGAGTAGGCTACTGCCGCTCAAGACAAGCTAACGTTAGCTTGCTAAGTAGTGAAGCCCGCCCGACAAGGACAGTTAACCACATAAAGCAATTCTAGCTTTTAGTCCTTCAAGCTAGCTAGCTAACATTAGAAAAAAGTGTTTAAAAACGGAGCTGTGTGCTACTGCTGGCTAACGTTATATGACAACGTCTGGAGACAAGGCTGCTCATTCGGAGGGAATTATGGGACGTGGAGTTTTTAAACAGTGCCAGCTGCTATGTTCACAAAAAAATACTAAAATGTAAAATATACTCGGAGCTGGTCCGGAAAAACGACAGTTTGCGAACGGGCGTTATATTGAACAATCCGGGAAATTGACGGTAAGACATAATCAGTAGAAATGGTTTAATGTAAGCTTTAGTTAATGTCTACGCTTTAAATGAATGGGGAATTTACTTCCGAAACCAGTGTGGCGTAGTTACTTGAGTACTCTATTATGAAGCCTTAAATACAAACCCCGTTCCAAAAAAGTTGGGACAGTATGTAAAATGCACATAAAAGCAGAAAGCACTGATTTGTAAATTCTGTTACATATATGTAATTGGAAACAGTAGCCTACAAAGAAAAGATATGTAATGTTTTACCTTATCAACTTTATTGATTTTTGTAAATATATGCTAATTCCGAATTTGATGCTTGCAGCAACACAAAACCTATATTTGCGGCCAAAAGAGTTTCTCATACGTATGAGATAATAAGTTGTACGAGATCATAGTCATAGCTACGTACGAGATAAACTAGGTTTTGGCCGCATATGGGGGGCCAGGCGCTCAGCCTGGGGTTCAGACGCTCAGCCTGGGGGTCAGGAACAGGTGCAGGGGCCCGTGGATGGCGCGGGGGCCCGTGGTCAGGGTCAGGCGCTCAGCCTGGGGGTGATGAGTGAGCCAGGGAGGAACAAGGGAGTCTGGAGGGATGAGGGAGCCTGGAGGTACAAGGGACAAATACCACTAAACATGACATGACGAGAAGGTACATGGCGAGAAGGTACATGACGAGAGGGTACATGACGAGACGGAACAAGACAAGAAGGTACATGACAAGACCACAAGCAACACAAGACGGTCCGGCCCCGAACAAAGAAACGGGGCTGTCATGGTTTTTGCCGCCTTTTTCCCTTGCGGTCGTTTTCCTTGGTCGCCATGCGTGGGCGCTGTTCTTTTAGTGGAGTTTTGCTCTGCCTCGTCTCTTTCGTAGAGTTCTCTCATCAGCGTCCACACATGTGCGTGGTTGCCTGAGAGCTACATAAGCCCCCGTTTCCTTCTTCCGGGGCTTCTGTATTATTTTTTCACTGTTTGTACTGTTTGGGTTTCAGTGTTTGTTTGGGTGTGTTCTTTGTTCCGTTGTGCGACTCGCCTTCTTAGGTACGTTTCTCCTCACAGGGAGACCGGGCGATTTTGTTCGGAACTGCAGTTCTGTTCGCCTTATGGTAAGTCTCTCTTTACTGGGAGGCCGGGCGATTTTGTTCGGAACTGCAGTTCTGTTCGTCCTCTCTGTACCTTTCTCCTTTCAGGGAGACTGGGCGAGTTTATTTTTCGCGTGTCTTGTGTTTGGCACACTGCTGTTAGAGGTCAGGACTCCGATTAGGGCTAGGGAGTTATTTTCTCGCTTGTCACGTTCTCCCTTTGTTTAGCTCTAAATTATGTTCCCTTGTTTGTGTTACCTCCGAGGCAGCTCCTTCTCATTTCACGTTAGCATCTCGTTTTTAGCTCTTTGTGTTTTCCGAGCTCGAGATTCTTTGCTCTCGTGTGACGTTCGCCTGGTTATTCGGGTCGTTTTTAGTTACGCCCCTTTTTCCTAGTTCCCTTACTATTTCCCTCCAGTCGAGAGTAGGAGCTAGGTTATTTGAGTTCATTTATATTCCCTCAAATACTCATAGAGTAAGCTCATAGAGCTTAATGAATCCCTTCACTGCGTGTGGCCCCTTCGAACCTCACGTCACGCCACCATTACAGGGGCAGACTAAATACACAACATGATGAGGACAGAATGAGCAACAGGTGGGGGAAGGCTAACGAAGACACGAGAGGAAAACACAATGCAGGTGTGGGGAGTGCAAGACACAAGTGGAGGCTGAGAGGGAAAACATGAGGTGGACTGTGAGACAAAAGGAAGACCAGGGACGGAATACGGGGACCTCGCAGTAGAGTTATGATCATCTTTGAATATTTTTTTTCTTTGCTTTTCATTTTAAATCTGATCAAACCTAACTGACAAAAAATACAGAGACAAAGAGAAAGCGAGAAAGAAAAATAAATAAACTAGATGAACAATTCCTAAAGAAATTGTAGGTGTGGTTGCTTCACAAATATCAATGGCTGGAAATGGCATAGAAAGATGGTAATATGGTATAGTGTGTGGTGGAAAATAAAAAAAATAAAAGGTGGAAATGGCATGAACTGTTAATGCGGTATAAAGGGATCTAGTGAAGGTGAAAGTGTTAAAATAGGGTGATGTAGCCTATTTTGTGGTAAGTAGTCTAACGAACCTGGAAGTGATACAAAGAAGTAATGAATTGTGATAAAAGCACTAAAAGGTAATGTCAAATCATCTGGGATAGTATTGTTGGGTCATAACAGTGTTGTAGAGGAAGGCATTGTGAATGCCCAATTTACTGCATCCTGTGTACTAGCATACTGCTTACTGTAGTCTATACTGCAGTGACATGCAGTATGCGAAATATCCTCCATATAAACCTGGACATAAGTAGCCTAGGCTATATCAGTTTCCTTTACACTCTTTGACAATATCATCTGGGGATATTGAGAACACTCAATTTGGCCGTGCAGATAAGGCTAGCCTAATTTAACAGCTTTTCCAAAAAAAAGTATACTCAACTGGGATACTCAAATAGTAGTGTGTGCTGATTCATCTATTTGGACACAGTCGTAGTTGTGTTTGTAGAAAAATATGGGTTCATACAAATTTTCCCTAGGTTTTAACCAAATGCTCATTTACTGATTTCTCCACTTTATTAAACAAACTCTGATTCCGATTACAGATCTCACCATTTGTGAAGTCCAAACCACATGTCCTGTGCTGAATTCAGCATTCTATTCAGCCTACCTAGCATGCAGCTATCTAAAGCAATAATTAAACATAGGCTATTGTTTAGCTAATAGTAACTTAGTTTAAAGTTGTTGACTCGCATAAACTTGAGATAATAACCCAATCATGTGTAGCGGATAGTTTATTTGCTGTAGCTATATTCGATTGCATTCTGCTAACATAGTCTACTGGCACCTGTCGCCTTGGCATTTTCATGTTCATTTTGTTACTTGACAACACAACGTTACGTGACAGCATTTGGATTTGGATCAGAGACGGGAAGCATAGGCGGCATTTGCTATGTTTCATTCGTTTCACCTGAAACGAGCCTCTCAACTGACAGGGGCCTCGCCTCAATCATTAACTGAAAAAAGTATATAATTGAAAAAATAAAATCAGTGAATAAAAGAACCGCCGACCCTGTAGTTTTCCCATTCAGCCACTGTAGGCGCTGTTCCTTTCTCAAGCTATTTCAGTGCTTCTCTTTTTTTTCCTAGTCTATGGATCTGCAGATAGTTCTGTGGCAGATACTCATACTTTTGACTATTTCTGACCCACATCAAAACACTTGCTGATGGCTACGATGTCAGAATGATCACATACCTACAGTACATTCATAATACAACGGAACAATTATGTGCATAATTCGGATAAAATATGTAGCCCAATGTATTTATATACCTTAAAAAGTAACGTTACGTGTGTTTTTACATAACAGCAACGTAGGCTATTACAGCCGTGAGTGCGATAGCGCTGTGGAAACAACAATGTTGCTGGGCAGTGGCAAAATGGAATAAATGAATCTCTTCAACATTCAACAGAAACCAGCTGTAGAATCGTTACGAGGTAGGATATTTGGTTCCTTAATCTGTTTATCAGAGATTTGTAGAAATAAATGTTAACATTATACCGAAAGTAGCTACATTGGGCAGGCGTAGCCTACGCAAAGGAAAATGCACCGAATGTTTATTTGTAACAGTTTCAACTTTTTAATAATAGCCTATATAGTTTCAGTTTTTGTAGTGTGTAGAAACGGTACATTTTATGCATGTTATTCGCAAGATGGTTGCAAATGGGTTTGGGCTATTTTATCATGCAGTGCAACTTGAGAGGTCGATGTGTGCACAAGCGGCGACTCTGCAGCAATCCTGTATTGGAATTTTGAGGGTTTAAAGTTGTTTACAGAGAAATATGAATAGCCTACTATAATTGGGACATTGACGACTAGGCTAGCACCGTAGATAGGGTTAATAGCCTGCGTGTTCATGGCGAAAGAGCGCATTGCGGTTGATGCAGCATTTGTTGTATTTATAGTCCAATGGCAATGATTATTATTTTTGAAAGCTAAAGTGAGTATGATCATTTCAGTTGCAGACGGAAGTAGGCTACGTCGTTAGCTATGGAATTTCTCGTCTGCATTTTTCCAAGGTTGTTGACAGAACGTTAAGTGATTCAAAAATCTGCTCAATGCTCACACTGAGCATTCTCACCGCGAGCTAGCCTGCTGCACGTGCCCATTGACCCCCATTAATTTTTTGGTGATAAAATGTCAAATATCTCAAAAAGTGTATATGGTATAAAGGTAAAAAGTAATAGGAACCTGGAGGGGGTATAAAGGTATAAAATGAGGTATGAATGGTGTCGATGGTGTGAACGGTGTAGGAGGAGATCGGCTGAAGAATAATAACGGTCTGAGCGATAACAATAGGTGTGGTTTTTCAACCACACCTAATTACTCCAAGAATTACTCCATGTTAACTGTGATTTTCAGGTCCAAAAAAATAAGTTTCACATTTCAATTTACAAATAAAACAAAACATTTTTGTTATATTGAGCCTTTTTTTAATGGTTAGGCCTACTCAGAACACAAGCTCCATAATATTTCCAGTTGTGTTATACCCACAGTAGCTACTGTTTCATTCTCACTGAACTTATATTACATATCATTTTTTATTGAATTACATATTTATTTTTGAAATCGCAATTTTTATTTGCTACTTTCTATCATGGTTCTCATCCTGCTCTTCCTTAAGTGGCCACTTCTCCGTGGAGCGCTCGTGTAGCGTCCTCTTTCTTTGGTTTTCGATATCCGTTCCGTGGTTTTGCTTGTCCTGCGACTCAATGTTTTCACCTGCACCGCATTTCCGCTCCTTATTTAAACCTTGCGTTTTTTTTGTTCAGCGCTTCCATATTGACAAGGAGGTCGGTAAGGTATAGGATTTGGTCGCTGCATTTCTGGTTCGTACGAATAGGAAACGTAGCAAGTCCGGTTTAGAGTTAGGAGAAGGATTTATTTTAGCTTTTTTCTTTCCTTTCTCTCTTCATCCTTTATACTCCCCTACCGGTTACCTTTTTGTTCAGCTCGTTCTCACCTAGAGCTGTAGGTAACAGGTTCTAGTTTCTCTTTCATTTCTCTCGTCCGTTTATGCGGGGTGTTTCTTTTGTTTTTCTCTGACCTCCTGTATTCGCTCCTCGTTTAAGAGCGTGAGGTTCTTTTGTTATTGATTACTCGCTATTCTCGAGTTCGCCCTCGTTTGGGGTTGCTTTATTTTGGCTTACGCCAGGAGGATTTTTCTCACTGTTTATTTTACACTTTTTCTGTGCAGATGTGTCTGCTTTTGTGGTGTAGGCCTAGGTTTTATTATCTACACTTTTAGAATCCCTGGCGGTCGCGCTTGGTCCTCCGACTCAGCCACTCCCTGACACATTCACTAATTACCGCAACTTCATTTTAAGAAAAGCTGCCGCGAAAAACCGCATTTTAGGCCGCAACAATCACAAAAAAACTATGCGAGATGCTGGTGGGACTGGCTAACGGTGAATTAATCTTTGGAGCAGTCGTTAGAGCAGTGGTTAGCGCAGTGGCCTCTCCCCTTGAAGTTCCATGGGTCGAGCCCCGCCAGAACCTCGTTTGTTACACAAGCAAATGAGGAAAAACAAAGTACTCTAATCTTATGTTAACTATGATGCTTTTGCCAAACTCATAGGATCCATTTATTACTGCACAATAAGTCCTTATAAACTCTATGATGGGATAAATGATTAGCCTACACCTGCTCTAGACTATACCTACTACTATTAATAATAATAATAATAATAATAATAATGATGATTATTATTAGTAGTAGTAGTAGGCTATTGTTGTTTATATCTATCTATCTACAGTTGAAGTCGGAAGTTTACATACACTTAGGTTGAAGTCATTAAAATAAATTTTTAACCACTCCACAGATTTCATGTTAGCAAACTATAGTGTTGGCAAGTCAGTTAGGACATCTACTTTGTGCATGACACAAGTCATTTTTCCAACAGTTGTTTACAGACAGATTATTTAATTTTTAATTCACTATCACAATTCCAGGGGGTCAGAGGTTTACCTACACTAAGTTGACTGTGCCTTTAAATTTTTTATATTTGGTCGCATATCCTTTGCATGCCATGACTTCCTGATGTCTGTGACCCAACAACATCAAAAGACTCTTTTTGTTCAGCTTGTTCTCACCTAGAGAACACTGCTCCACCGTTGCTAGGGAAACAACGTGAGCGTGATCTGCGTATCTTGTGCGGAGGGGCAGACATGTTTTTGCCCCTACTAATTCTGCCTAGCAACAGGTGGCGAAAAAATAATAAACGTTAAGTTAACGTGGGCTGACGTGACCAGGAAATAAACATAAACAAAGCCAATTCAGTGTATGTGTATCGCTAATAGTTTTCCATTAGTTTGAATTTATTTTGTCATAGGTGTCAAGTTTGCCCATATAAAATACGGGTTTTCCACCTATCGAAGGTATATAGGCGTATAAGGTTATGATACGGGAAATCTAGTATAACACATTTTTTTAAACGTTTTCCAACATAGTTAATTAATTAATTTAATCGCTGCAATCACATTTTCTTTCTCCCTCTCTCTGATATTCTCTCGATTAAGTTATGATCTAAAAATACACTTATGACAACGAAGCACTTTGCTGAATTTGTTACACACTCATTATGTGAAAAGCTAAATACAGGAGTAGCTATATTAAATAAACTTGAATCAGACAAATAACTGTGGTGGCTAGTGATTGTAATAGATAATAGATGTTTATAGCCTACGGTTTTTGGTGAATTTATAGTTTTCCAGGCGTGAAAATAAAGGCAGCTCTCTCCAGAGGTTGGCACCTATGTTTTACCTTTTTGAAGTTTCTTTAAGTTCAAGTTTGAACAATTTATTTATTTTTACGATGAATCATAGTCTATGTGCCGTCAGTAGGCTAAGCGACATTTTAAAAAGCTTAGGCTAATTACTTCATTCATCATTCACTTTAGCTATGTTAAGGCATGTCTTAACATAGCTAAAACAATACCAAATGTTTGTATTAAATGTTTGCATATTTATTTGACATTTATCTGATCATTCTCGTTATTATAATATGCCGTTGGCATGCTTTGCGTTTTTTGTATTTTAGCTAGGCTATAATTGCATTAGTTCTGGATAAACTTGATCAAACTTGTTTTCACTTTCCTACAAGTTAACATGTCATATGCTTGTATTTACGGTTTTGAAAAAGCATGCAAGTTATTGAAGAAACGTGTCTGTCTCATCCTATTACTTTGTTGCAGTATAGGCAACCTCCATGTAGGGTTCTGTGTTGTGCTGAAGCAATACATTGTATTCAGTTTTGTAATCTTTCTGCTCCCTGGCACTTAGGCCTACAGCGCAGTCCATTGCATAGGCCTACCTTAGACTAATTGACTGTTTTTATTTTTGTTGATAGTGACGTCATACAAAACTGCCCCTCCAGAAATGTCATGCTAAAATCGCCACTGTATTTATCTGACCCAAACGCAAGACTCTGAGGCAAACTCGTAGTAACTCCGCAAGGAGTGTATTTATTAACAGGGCAGGGAAAATAGACAGACAAACGAACAGGGAAAACTGTAGGTGAAGGACTGGAAGCGGGGTTGGCAAACTAAACGGGGCTGGAGAGGAGTCAGGGCTGGAGCGGGCAAAACAGGAGGCAGGCCAGGCGGGCTGGAGTGAGGAACAGAAAACAAACAAGTTAGCAAGAGAACAGACAAAACAAACTGGCCGGGAGAGATCTGAAGACGGAGCTGAGAAAACGAACTGACCATGAATGAGTGGAAATGGGGAACTTAAGTAGAGCAGGGAACGGGTGAGAAGGCTGATTGAATAACTGAGGGGCGTTTGGAATGTGTGCAAGGAGGGAGAGTGATAGGCTAGTCAATGAGGGGAGAAAACAATGAACAAAACGGGGACCATGCCCAGCCTGCAACACACACGGAACTAGACAGACAGGGTGAACAGAAAAACATGACAAGAAACATGAGGAATGGGAAAACAAAAGAAATGAAAGGGAGGTGAACTGGAGGGAAACGGCGGATGTTACATATCTATCTGTCTATTGCGTAGATTAGCGGGCTCTGTCTGCAGACGTGGGACTTGCACGTAGTACTGCAAGACACAGTTTCACAACTAGTCCGATGTTGTCTTGAACTTATGATACATTTCACAATCTCTGAGTTACGAGCACTTTCGGGAAAGCATTGTGAATGGCAAGTATATCTTACGACACGTTCCGGTCGGTTAGCAACCACGCATCTCACACTCACCTCTTTACACGCACACACCTCTAATGGCACGCTCCTTTTTAAACCAAGAATCAGACCTCTCTTTGCTGCTCATTTGTTTGCTTTGGTTTCTGTGTTAAAATTCGCAATCACCCTCCACCACCTCAGTTTCCACCTGTTTGCGGGAAGATGCCCATGCTCCAGAGTAGTACCTAAATCAGATCCATTCAACACCAAACCAAATTGAGTATGCAGCACATTAATTAATTAAAACATGTTATTTGAATATGTGAGTTTTCCTGGCAGAATTACCATTTATCATAATTTATTTTCCTTCACACCAGCATGTCCTCACATAAAGAAAAAAAACACACTTTTATTATTCACTGTTTATGTTGAGCAATTTAAACAAGGTAAAACCATAAAAGTTCCATTTGATTTTGTATGTAGTTTGATGTTTTCCAGTGGTCAGATTAGTTCAGTCTCTATTTGTAAGGTCACTTCCTGTGTACCATTTCCACACACTGCTTTCCAGTTTGAAATGATGTAGTTCAATGTAAGAATATCCTTAAAATGAAATCTGTTAAAGGCAAACAGGAAATTAAAAAAACTGTAAAAGGCATTGAATATGATGTCACGTATAGTATATAAACATGTGTCGTACAGTGTAAGAAAATATAAAATTAGGGCATTACAGCAGGAAATTAGCAGAGGTAAACAGGGTGTTTTACAGACCTTCACCCACTGAGCAAAAATTCCACTCCATCACCCTGTTCACCAGTGTGGTTGTTGGTTGCTTGTGACCCCTGGTGTGAAGTCAGTTTTGTATTTTCTTCTTAATGGTTATGGTCAGGATTTATTTAGAGGTAGCTGGCCCTATGTCTGCCTCAAGCTCATTACCAAAATGATGAAGTTTCTCCTTGTCTTTTGTACATTATTAACACAGTAAAATTATTTATAAATAACATACTCTGTGTTACTTATCTGTGTACTCTGAATTTGATTATATAATGTATTAGTGCATACGTTGACCCAGAAACAAAAAGCTTTCTGTTCTCTTAAAGCAGTTTCCTTCCTTAACCAAAATGTTATACCACAGAATAACCCACATTTTATACAACAGCAACTTAGAGGACAGAGAGAGATCACTATCACTTACAGCCTTCATTGGCAATTCAGACAATGGACTCCTCAAGATTCTCTCATATTTCAGAGGGTATTTACACTGGACTTGTTTCCCCAGGCGATGATGTGTACAGCACGTTGGGCCAAACCTCACTTAACAGCCCAAGATCTCAGCACACAGGTAAGAACACCTGCACAGTGTATTATAAAATGGGTGTTTGTCCTCTAGAGTTTCCTGCAGTGCATACACACAGTGCAATATTGACAGTGATCTCATGCATATATCTTTAGCATTTAATAACGGCAGAGTTTAATTGCTAATGCTTGTGACCATAGAGAAAAGTGGACAAAGCTCACATCCCTACAGACTGGCTGCAGTGTGTCTGGGGCTGCTGTGTGCTCTCTTATTGGCTGCCACATTAGTCCTGGGTGTTCCCTGTGAGTATCATATTATACATGTATAAACATATACATAAATATACATATGATTAGCTATATTATTTAATTTAAATAAAATAATTTTTAAGAGTCTAGAAGACTATAGAAGACAACTCAGTACTGCTACACTCCCCCCAGCATAACACGACTGAGTTGTCTTCTATAGTGTTTTATAGTGCTGTGAAGTACCCCCCTACCCCTTTCCCCAATGTGGAAACTAAAAACTGGTGAAATGCAAGAAAGCCCTTAAATTATATATGTTAATTCCTGAAAAGGGGTAGAGCTGATACACCAGATGTGATGCCCTTGTATTTCTAATACATTTTACCTTGTGTGCTAGACGGTTTAACAAGGGAGAGAGGCCTGGGAGAATTCAAGGGCTGTAATAGGCACACTGCATCCAGATATGGATCTGCCACAGAGAGACTACAGTGCAGTATTTATGAAACTCCCCTTTCTGGATGGTTTCTGTCCCCTTATCGCACAGAGTGAGTGGTGCTACACTGCCTATCGATTGTAAGTGAAAGAGATAGTAATGGGAGGTTGATTAATAAACTCACATAATTGTTTTAAAACTCGTTTCAATCAAGTATATTGATTATTGTGATTGTGTTGCCTATATGTTATTGTATTTGACCGAAACTTGTGGTTCTTTCCACACAGAGAGAGAGTGTAAACCCTGTCCACAGGCTGGGAGCAGTTCAACTCCAAGTGTTACTACTTCTCTACTGAGAGGAAGAGCTGGATGAGCAGTCGCAGTGACTGCATTAAACGGGGAGCTGACCTGGTGATTGTAGAGAATGAAGAGGAACAGGTGTGAATGAATGAGTGAGCGAACAGGTCAGCGATTGAATGAGTGATTAAGGGTCAGATGTGCTTTTAACTGCAGCACCATGGAGGAGATTGACTGACTGTCATAATGCGTGAAATTTGCCATCAAGAACTTGTTCTCAGGATCGCAAGGCCTTGTCCCGTTGCCCTTCATACATATTAATGTTGTTATACGTAGCTTAATGATCTGTTTAAGCGCTCAAATTTAAAGAACAATTATAATTTACTAAAGCTCGTGCTACATGAAGGCCTCATGCCTAAGATCTCCACATTTACCACCACTATATTGATGTATTCTCACAATCTCAGTAGTATCTTTTACTCATGTACTTGATCACTTGTAAAATATACAGATCCTTTCCAAAAAATTAGAATATCATGGAAAAGTTTTTTTTTTTTTTTCCATAATTCCATTCAAAAAAGTGACTTTCATAGATTATAGATTCATTATACACAAAGTGAAATATTTCTAGCCTTTATTTGTTTCATTTTTTCATAATTTTGGCTTACAGCTCCAGAAAACCCCCAAAACAGTATTTCAAGAAATTAGAATAGAGTGTCGAAAATCAGCATTTACTTCAGTTATTTCAGAGAATGAATGTTTTAGACTGAGTGTCACACTATCATCTAATTTACTCAAAACACCTGCAAAGTTTCTCAGTTTGGTTCAGTATGGGAAAGACTGCAGACTTGATAATTGGCCAGAAGACCATCATTGACACCCTCCTGAAGATAGGTAAGCCACAAAAGGTCATCGCTAAGGAGGCTGGCTGTTCACAGAGTGCAGTGTCCAAGCATATCAATAGAAAGTTTAGTGGAAGGGAAATATGTGGCAGGAGAAGGTGCACAAGCAAAAGAGATGACCGTAGGCTTCAGCGGATTGTCAAGCAAAGACGATTCCAAAATTTGGCGGAGATGCAGAGGGACTGGACTGAGGCTGGAGTCAGTGCTTCAAAAACCACCACGTACAGACGTATCCGGGACATGGGCTACAACTGTCGGATTCCTCGAGTCAAGCCACTCCACTCATTCTCTGAAATAACTGAAGTAAATGCTGATTTTCGACACTATTCTAATTTCTTGAAATACTGTTTTGGGGGTTTTCTGGAGCTGTAAGCCAGAATTATGAAAAATGAAACAAATAAAGGCTAGAAATATTTCACGTTGTGTGTAATGAATCTATAATCTATGAAAGTTTCACTTTTTGAATGGAATTATGGAAGAAAAAAAAACTTTTCCATGATATTCTAATTTTTGGAAAGGATCTGTACATTCATGATTGTCTTTGTATTGCTTTGTGTTATCTGCGTGTCTGCATTAGAATTATTTACGATGATATTCTTTACCTCAATGCCCACATTATGTCGTGAACACGTTTTTCCTTTTCCACTGTTATATTATGCATTATGTGAGAGGACTGAGGAGTGAGAGTCATCCTGTGTCTTTGTTCAGGAGTTCATCGCCAAAAACAACAAAAAAGAAGATCACTGCTGGATTGGACTGAGTGACTTAGAAACTGAGGGGACTTGGATCTGGGTGGATGGATCGCCTCTGCAGACAGGGTAAGAGATCTAACAGACACATTACATTGGGTAAATATACAAACAGAGGACACATCATATAAACCTCCAACAGATCCTACTGATTCCCAAATAATTTTTTCCAGTGGTAATATGGTCACAGTTTTGACATCATGTATAACAAATTTGTCCTATACTAACGTCAACCTATTTTCATATGAAATTGATGGCTGTAGTGTGAATGTCGTCAATTTCACTATTCACAGAGATTATACATGCAGTCTAGTCCGTTGTAGAATGCATTAAGGGCCTGATTTACTAAGACCTTTAGCTTGTGCAAAAACCATTTAGCACACGCAAAACTAATAACACAACCAATGATTGGTACAAAACAAATACCAGGACCAATCATTGGTCATGTTATTGATTTTGCTCTTGCTAAAAGGTTTTGCACAAACTAAAGGTCTTAGTAAATCTGGCCCTAAGTCATCAATGTTATGTCAACCCTACCAGCGGATATTATCCACACTTGGGAAAAGGTAACTGTCAGGCTGAAATGTACTTGTCATACAGTGCAGTACCACAGTCAGCAATAGACAAAGAATGTGAAGGAGTCACTGTAACCCTGTTGGAAACATTAGAGCTTCTGTGTTTCATTAAGTCTCTCCTCTGCTTCTCTTATAGATTCTGGGGGAGTGGAGAGCCGGATGATCATTATTGGATTAATAACAAAAAGTATGAAAAATCTGACTGTGTCCCTGACTATGACTGGTAAGAATACATGGGCTGATAATCGTTGTGATTACAACCAGTTTTGGATCTGTGAAACAAATGCTCTGCTCCCCTAAATTATTTTATCCTTATAAGTTTTTTTATTATTTTGTCTTTGGGAATGAGTGTCAAACACAGGACCAATAAACAGACCTCAAGGTTACTGTTACTGTTGGGAGTACATGGAATACACATACTGCTATTTTAATTAGAAATGTGTATGAGACTAAGCTTTATTTAGTGTATTGAAATAACTCTACATGCAGAGTCTATTTAAGCTATGACATTACATTACCGGTTCACGGAATATGGACATAAGTAAAGCAACTCACAAACAATATATTCAAAATGGTCCTCATTACGAGGTCGTGATACTGTAAATTTACGGAAATCTACAACAGTAATCACCCTGATACAATGGTCGATGTCTTTTGTGTTCATTCTGTGAAAGCATCTGCTAATAAAAAGAGTTCTCATTACGTTTTTAAATGAATAAGCCACTAAAACTTGCTTACTGTAGCTCTCCAGAGGCTGTGACCTAAAGCCATAAACCCACAAGTAATCAAGCGGTATGTGACTCTTGTGTGTTTCCTGTGTTGCATTTCTCTCCTGTCTGTATCAGAGAAGCAAAGTCCATGAGTGAGTGTTCAGCTAAGAGTGTGTATAAATTCTACATTAATGCTCATAAATACCAAGCTGATGAAGCAGTAAAAAGTATATTCCTTGCATTTTCTGAAGACATATTTAAAAATGTATTAAGCAACTGTGGTTGGGTGGTTGTGTCTGCATTAAGTATCTGTAAAATACATTTGCCATTTTTGTGTTATTCTGAATGTTAATTTGAAGCTGAAATAAATAATTTCTGCTTTTTTGTAATACTTTGTAATCATTTGTTCCTCATCACTTGAACATGACCACGTCTTACAGGAAGTTTATCTGTGGGGTGGTGCAGTTCAGCTCATCACTTGAACATGACCACGTCTTACAGGAAGTTTATCTGTGGGGTGGTGCAGTTCAGCTCATCACTTGAACATGACCACATCTTACAGGAAGTTTATCAGTGGAGTGGTGCAGTTTAGCTACAGCTTCCTTATTTCAATGGGAACCTGCAGAACTTTTACAAGAGGTGACTGCATCAAGGGGTTCATTTGTTTGATCTGCTGATATGTCCGGTGTGTGGATGTGTGTTGATGTGATATAAATTGACAGCGACAGACAGTACCGTGTGTGTTCTTCGTCCTCTGGGTGCGATTCTGTTTATAGCTGTTTCTATTTGTGATGATGTATAGCAGTATGAGATTGGTATAGACTACCTGCCTTTAAACCAATAATTATTCTGAAGCTGTTTTCATTTTTTTCCCCTTGATTAAAAATAAAGCAATTAATTAGTTGAATAATATATACTAATCAACATTTCTACCTCTTATTTAATGGTTGCATTATTACTTTACATCGCAAAATGTAAGGTAATAATGCACGGTTATTAGTTAAATGGCCTAATTCCACTAACGTATACCACAACCTAATATAGGCCTACCTGCCGTTAGTTTGTAGGGAAGCGGAAGATGTGGATGTTCACAAATGAATGGCATTCAGCAATGTTTCCAATTGCCAAAAATAAATTTGCCCTAAAAGAAATCCTGAAAAGCTAAATCTTCAATTGACTCAGTTTGTCCCCCATACCTCCTTTAAAATCCCCCATTTGTCATTGACTCCCCATACATTTTACTGTATTTACTGAATTTTTTTTTTAGCCTTGCTGTGGTCCTGTGGGGTGCTTTAACCAAATGAGCCAACCAGCAGCTAATTTCAGCTTCTTTACTTATAACTGAAAGCTAAGGATGAGTGCGATAGCTACAGGGCGCCCTTTATCGGGCACGTCCTCGTTCGACCATATTTGAACTTCCTCGAGAGCTGATTTGCCAACGGAAAAAAAGAAAACCAGTATTTCCCACCCACTTCAAAACAAACAAGGTATCCGCTCATTTTCATGAATATTTAACGATAATTACACATTTTATGAGCCTTTTTATCACGCCCCCTATGTGAAAAAAAAATGTCCGAAATCTGATTCTACTTCTGCGATGGTGTACTACACTGCTTAGTCTTGTTTACTTCGGGGGATTTAATTAAATAAAATGTCGCTAAAACTTTAGCTAGATAGCTAGCGATGTTTCCAACTGTTGAGAGAATGTCATATTACCGTGATATGAAGATACAATTATTATAGACAACCTGTACAACGCATATGAATCGATGTTGTTCATGTTTCCTTTCGGATTTTTGCGTTGAGCGATATGTCTGTTAATTTGCCCATTAACTCTGTTAAACTTTAAGCTACAAATCGTATTTGCTGTATAGTGTATACCTTACTGGTATGACTTGCATGCACAATAATGATACATTGCTCTTTTCTCATAGAGACAACATATTTTCAACATTTAACGTCAACATCACATCATGCCCACTATGAACGTGAGTGCCCCCACTATATATCAATAAACTTTATCAATAAAGACAATGCAGTATCTTAATCAGTTATATGTTATAGACCGAGAAGAGGAGGCAGTGGAAGGAAGAGGCCATGACGGCGGCCATGGAGGACTGTGAGAGGGGGATGCCTGTCCGTAAGGCTGCCAGGGTTAGTTTATGAATGAATACACGTCAGTAAACCATTACCAACAGCAGAAACAACGACAACCAAAGTCAATATTCTACAAACACCTTTGTAAAACGATAAGCAAATAACAAGCATAAATGTTAATCAAAATGTTGTTTTGTTTTCCTATAATATGCAGATCCATCAGGTGCCGAGGCAGACCCTGCAGGACAGGGTCAGTGGCCGGGTTGTCCACGGGAGCCGTAGTGGGGGACCGACAATGCTGTCACCAGAGGATGAGAATTCTCTGGTGCAGTATTGCCTCTACTGCGCACCCCGTGGCTTCCCCTTGACCCCACCGCATCCTGGCGGCATTTGCAACAGCACTGCGTCGGAAGAGGCACCCGGGGGGGGAATATCCCAAAACTGGGAAAGACGTGGTGGAAAAATTTCAGAGCCAGGTACATAGATGTCCTGAGCATGAGGAGGCCGGACAACCTTGACAGGGCACGGGCAGCTTGTGCTACGCGGGAGGTGGTGGACCAATTCTACACCCTGCTGGACGGTACCCTGGAGGCCCTGGGGTTGAAGGACAAACCCAGTCAAATCTACAATTGCGATCAGACTGGGTTTGCAATGGAGAGGGGTAGGGAGAAAGTGCTGGCACTAGAGGCGTTAAACATGTCTACCCGCCAGTCCCGTGGCACCAGGGAACACGTGTCAGTGCTGGCCTGTTTCAATGCTGCTGGGGGAGACATCCCCCCAAACATCATATTTAAGTCGGGCTTCCCAGCAGATCCATCATTCATACAGGGAGGTCCTAGGAATACCCTGTACTGAAGATCTAAGGCAGGGCACATTGACGGGGAGCTGTTCAGAAAGTGGTTCCAGCATTTCATCCGCCACGCCGTTCCTGAGCGCCCTCTCCTCATCTTTGATGGACATAAGAGCCACCTGGACCTGGAAGTACGTCGGATGGCTGTAAGGGAAGGTGTCACGCTCCTTTGGCTGCCATCGCACACTTCCCACCCTCCTTCAGCCTCGATGTTGGATATTTTGGGCCACTCAAGAAAAAGCCGGGCTTTGTTCCCAATATCAAAATTCATACATTGTTACAAAATCTGAGTTTCCCAAAATATTCAACATCCCTTACAAGAGCTGCAAGGAGAGGAAGATTGCGGTGGCAGGCTTTAGGAACACGGGCATCTTCCCTTTCCGACCCATCCGTAATGGATGAGTCACGCTTAATGCCATCTGATGTGCAACCAGGTCCTGACACCAGCAACACCTCTCCAGGCTCCTCCACAACATCATCCATTCCCCTTGCAGCTGCACAGCCGTCCACCAGCTCGACCACCAGCACAACCACCTGCACCTGCAGCCTACACCGGCAGCCTACCCCTGAGGAGCATCCCTTGGTGGCAGAGGGTCTGATCCCCAGGGACCCTGGCTGCACTGCTACCACCCATCCAGCGGAGGGCCAGTGCGGAGGCTCCCTGTGGCTGCAAGGGTGATCACAGCGAGTGAGTACGAACACCAGTACCTGGAGAGAGTGGAGAAGGAGAGGGCCGGAAACGCTGAGCGGCAGAGACGAGCAGCCCTCAAAAGACAGAGAGAGATGGAGAGGGGCTGCCGTCGAAGAGACCATCGAGGCAGTCATCGCCGGTGTTGGGACCACCACCTCTGACAGTGGCAACACCATCAGCCCCTCCCTGTGTGACAGCCCGAGGGCCCCAGCAGCAGAAGCAGGTCACCTGCCCCTCCCCCCGCCCATTCCATCGGCAATCCTTCAACCTCCTGCAAAACCATCAGCAGCTGCTCCAGCGGTACCAGCCTCCTGCCCGCCGCACTCACCCAACACCATCTGCCCTGTCACATAACACCACAGTACCGGCCTCCTCTAATGCCTCCACCACCACCCCCCCCCCCCGGGCAAATCAACATCACGGCCATAACATCGCCTCCTGTCTCTTCCGACACCAACCCCCTCTCACATAAAGCGCGACCCAACAACCGTAGCGGTAGTTAACATTATACATAAACAATTTGTTGCCTATTCTTGTTTCTTGTATTATTACTTTGCCGCCTGTCTTGTTTTTCTATTATTTGTATCACTATTTTATTTAATTTTTCTTTTTTTTACAAGGCCGGTAAAACGGCCATACTCCGTTGTGTCCTCCACCCCCGCTGCTTCCTCTTCTGCCTCCAGCTCTGCCTCCAGCTCTGCCTCCACCACTGTCCCAGTCTTCACCTCAGGCTCTGTATCCCCCACTGCCACCATCCCCAGGACACCGCCTTCAGGTAGGTTATATGACAGTGACGTGCAGAATAAAACGGGTTATACAAAATAACTATTTAGTTTGCCCTGAATACTGTTGACAAACATAATGTGCATAATGCATGCCTCATGCTTTCTACCTTGTTTTGTTTTTTCACAGGAACCCAGACTGCTGCCACCAGAGTCATCACCTCAACCTCCACCAATGCTGCCATAAAAAATACAAAAAAAGGAAAAAGGAAATGGCAGGCAATGGAGGAGGAGGAAAATGTGGTGTGTGGCGTCTGCGGCCTGAGAGACCCAAAAACATCGGGGGAGGTGGTGTCCTGGGTGCAGTGCGGCCACTGTGGGCAGTGGTTCCACACTGTCTGTGTGCAGTGGGTGGTAGACAACCTGAGGGAAGACGAGGACTATTTATGCAGCTACTGCAGTTTACATTTTGATAGAATAAAAAGAAAACTATTTTTATAGATTTCAAGTGCTCTGTGTCTGTGCTTTCATATATACAGTATGTTTGATAATAAGATTATTGTTTACAATACAGGTATATTAATATATCAGTATCATATGTTGATCACAGAAATGTCTGTTTTCCGCCCGATAACAGGGTTCGGTAGGCCTACAATAAAGAATAAACATGAAACATGTAAAACAATGGAAGAAAATTTGAAGAGGTGGGCAAACCATGAGAAAATGGGAACATACACTATGGGAAGAAGGGCCTTAGTGTTTATTAGGTAATGTCTTACAAATACTCCAGAGGGTGTTGTTTTGATGATACTGTTTTATTTGCTGTATATTGTTGATCACAAGGCTGGGCCGTGTCTGAATCAGTGCGCTTGCCTACTATTGAGTATGCCAGTTGAGTATACTTTAAAAAAAAGCTGTTAAGTATGCAACAGTTCTAAAAGTGTTCGAGTGTTCTTAATATCCCCACATGATATACGTATTTCTGGGTTTTCATTGATAATAGTATGGAGGATATTTTTTGCATACTGCATGTCACTATACAGTATGCTAGTACACAGTAAACAGGACACAGTAGATAGGGCTCCGATTCGGACACAGCCCTGGTACTTCTGCTTCCTGCACATACTGAGCTGCTACTCAATCCTGACCCTGGATTTGTAGTGTAGCTTGGCACACTATACCCTATGATAGATGATAGCTGATAATGATAGATAAGAAATCATGGATATTCAACAACCATGGTGAAAACAATAAGTGAAAATGTGTTTGAAGACATTTATTATGAAAACTCACCCAAAATTTGTGTTTTTTTCATTGAGATGGGTGAGAAATCATGTTAACCATTGTTCTGACAGGAGGACACCTGCAGTGCAGTAATACAAACGGTTGTGTAAATAATAAATTCTTGACATAACTGTAGGGTTTCCCTAACACTACATTACATGCCTGAGTCATCTCAAATACGGGATTTTTCTATTAAAATGGATGAAAAACCACCTAAATGTAATCAGTTCAACAACAAACAAAAAAATACAATTAAATCTGTTTAAAGTTATTTATTTTGAAAAATGTACTTGCAAAAATACCAAAATCAATAAGGCTATCGTGTTGGGCCCCAATAGTGAAAAAATATTAGTCATTAAAATGAAGGACAACCCCTTGTGCTAACCCTTTCCCAAACTCCAGACCACAACCCTAAACTTACTATTTTCCTAACCCAAAACCTAATTCTATCCCTAAACCCTATTTCTAGCCCTAGGAGTCCTCTCAAACATGTGATTTTTTTTTAATTGACATAAAACAATTTAAATATAATAAATTCTATGACAGAAATACAAGGAAATTAATTTATTTTGTCATTTATTTTGAAAAATGTATTTCACTGACAAATTAAGAAAATACATATGACTATAGTTTTACGTATAGCAAAAGTGAAAAAATTTGGTTAACCAAAAATCATTGAGGAATGCTTGCGGTAATCCTTTCTCTAGCTCCTAAACACAACCCTAACATTTATTCAACCCTAACTCTTACAGAATTCCTAACCATAACCATTATTATAACCCAGAATCGTATTTCAAGCCCTAGGAGTCAACCTTTACAAGACCACACTCTTATTCTGCACTATAAATGAGCTCCGCAATCCTATGGACAATCTCCTTCACAGTTGACAATTATATCACCTTCCAATTGAAAATTGAGACTATACAAAATCAACTGGCTAATCCCCCCCTTAACCCAAAAGTCCCCACTCTCCAACTTACTGACCAGTCCCTCTCTCCGTTTCGTAATCTCCTGACCTCAATAAAGCACTGACAGGCATGAGGACTGGACCCCACACCCTCCTCCCTGGTCAAAGTCTGTCTCGTTGTACTTACACCACTCCTTATCATAGCAATCAGCTCCTCCTTGTCAGCCAGCTCTGTTCCCCCTGCCCTCCACACCCGTCCTGAAAAAGCCTGGCTTTGATCCCGACATCCCCGTTAATTACAGACCCATCTCCAACCCTCCTCTTTCTGTCTAACATACTGGAATGTGTTGTCGCCTGTGAGCTCACAGCCTACCTGTACTCCAATCACATCTACGAACCATTTCAATTCGCATTCAGATCTAAACGCAGCACAGAAGCAGTCCTCCTTAAAGTAACAAGTGACCCCCTCCTTTCCTCTGACGCTGACTCCCTCAACATCCCTATCCTACTTGACCTTGGTGCTGCCTTTGACACTGTCAACCACACGTCTGTAACGTTCGTGTTCTTTTCGATCAAACTCTATCCTTTGAACACTGCATTAGCCACATCACTGTTAAATACACTCATGATACTTAAAGCTGAAATCAGGAATACATTTGAACAATATGTACTGAGAAGTTTTTGTTCCTGTGATAACATGATTAAAATCCAACTCTTTCCTGCTCCTTATTTTACACGATATACCATACCAAGCTACGCTACAAATCCATGGCCAGACTAGAGTAGCAGCTCAGTAGGAAATCCCAGCTTTGTGATAACCAATATATAGAAAGATAAAACGGTGTCATAAAAACAACAGCACACTGGAGTCTAACCTGCATGTCTTTGGACTGTGGGAGGAAACCCACCCGGACACGGGGAGAACATGCAAACTCCACACAGAAAGGACCTCGGCCGGGATTCAAACTTGGTACCTTCTTGCTGTGAGGCAACAGTGCTAGCCACTGCACCACCATGCAGCCATCCATTTTTTATAGTTTGAGGAAAAAATACATACACAAGGGGAAAATACATTCCATGGAAAAAGTTTATGAATTACAAAACCATATTTCACCACTGTTCAGTATGATACAGACAACTGTGTTAATATCTGAAAACAGAAACTCAGCCATATTGGGTTGACCACATCATCCGTTGACTTTGTGAATTGTGAATGAATAACGTTAGGCAAACTAGGAAACAAGTTAAAAAAGTTGCCTGAAATGTTAATTTGTGTTGTTGCAAAAAGAAGGAACCCATTTAGTTATTAATTTGCACAGTTTTAGAGGATTATGAAGAACCTTGTTGTTTCGTTGGCCTCTGTAAGGATATTACAGTATAATAGTAATTTACAATGTGTATTTCAGGATGAAGCGTTTGCTCCTCATCTCAATCAGTTTTATCTCAATCACATTGGTAAACAGTGTACTTACATAATAACGTACATATAGTGGGTTGGAAAAGTATTCAGCCCCCTTTTGACTTTTTTTTACATTTTACTGCGTATGAACATTTGATAGAAATGTATTTAATCAGGCTGGTATTCAACAGAAACAACTCTACGATGTCAATGTGAGAAGTAAAATCTACAATTTGTTCCAAATTATTTCTAAATATAAAACCGAAAACAATCAATTCCTTAAGTATTCAGCCCCCTTGCTTCATTGTACTTTAACAGACATACAGGCAAAACTCTGTTCAAAAGTGACCAGACATCATGTTTAGATTGTATATAAGGACGTTGAACAATATTTTCTTTTAAAATGTGTGTTAATATTGTCTTTCTTGGTAACAAAGCCAAGATCAGGGGCCTCATTTATGAAAAAGTACTTTGTCATCTTTAATTTTCACGTAAGCACATTTCTGGAAATGGACGTAAGCATTATTTATAAAATCGGCTGCGCTTGTTTAAAATAGCGTACATCTGTTGTACGCATCTTCCATCTATAAATCTCAAATTAACAAATTAATGCACGCGAATGAGCTCTGTAATTGCACCCTGGGGCTATCTGGTCACATACATTTAATAGAATGTCTCTGGGGAACCGATAGGAGCTCATCTTCTTGGGCAAAAAAGACTTAATTCAATAATAAGCCTATCAGTTTCCTTTTACATTTTTAATTAAACTCATTTTGTAGGCTGATGAAAATGATCGCCGTTGTTAACACCAATAAGCGTTCACGTGCGGCTCTCAAGCCTGCAATACTTAGGCATAACCAGCAGGTAATGTGCATACGTCGAGTGAAAACCTGACGTGGAGCTACGACCATTTCCACGGTCAAATGGAGTCACATTGGAATTTTATAAATAACTACTTTGTTGTGATTTTCTACGTACACCACACTGTGATCAAATTTGATTTAAAGTACTTTTTATAAAGGACCCCACTGGTCCCTTCAATACATTTTAATGGCTCTTATTGGGATTTTAGGAAGTACAATGGACTTTACATCGCAATACTCAGTGTTTATCTGATATTGTTCATTCATGAATGGCATTTGAGACGAGTCCCTGGTGGTTCAATTAATACATAAATCATCGCCTCTCCATCACTTTATGCAAAAATGTAGGTGGTGAAAACTCAGTAACTTCACTATGGAAGACATCAGAGAAATCTCAATGCCAGGGTGTTCTGGAACACTAAGCCTCAGCAGTGCCAAGCCAATATGGCTGCCGACATTCAATATTTTTAGATTGATCCTGTCAATGTGCAAATTTCTAATAAAATATATTATCTTACCTTTTCCAACATAATTTGTTTATGAGGATAGATGGCACTAAATAACACACCTAGTTCAGTTCACTATTAGAACAATGTCAAACAACATTGATGGAAATATAATTTATTTTCAGTGCTTCTTAGTTTGGTTAACATGACTCTTACATGTGTAATAGTGAAGTTTTCCATAGAAATCTGAAAAAAAATAATCGTAAAAATGAATAAACAATCACTGCTCATTTGTATAGATGTGTACAAATGAGCTGTCTACATGAGTTAATTTGTATCAACCGTTTCCAACATAAACATTTAACCTGAGGCAAAAATAATGTAGGCAAAAATATGTGGTGTGAGGGACTAATTAAAAACGGAACCAACAAAACGATGGTCACTGGAAGAGATATGGGAAATAACTGGACAGAAGTGGAAATCAGAGTATTAAATATAAATCGGGAAAGGGATATGATAAAACTCATTGATGGTAGGCTACTGTCCATGATTCAAATCCAGAATTATTTACCGGTGTAGCAGAGTAAAGATAAAAAACAAAAACATGTCAACTTCAGTCACCCACGGCACTGAATGAGTTAAAGTACAATGAAGCAAGGGGTCTGAATACTTAAGGAATTGATTGTTTTCGGTTTTATATTTTTTAATAATTTGGAACAAATTGTAGATTTTACTTTTCACATTGACAGTAGTTTGTGTTGAATATCAGAAAAAAAGCCTGATTAAATCCATTTTTATCAAATATTTATATATTTTTTGTGACTACCATCAACTATTCAAAAGAAAAGCAAGTGTGCAGGATTTACAGAATTTCAGATTTTCCCAAGAGAACATTTTAAATACATGTGTGACACTACTGGCTGAACCACAGAATAGGTTATATCTTCATTCATAGTTCCTGAGGGGATGGAAGGGGGGGGGCATTTTTTACTTCAATGAATTTGGTTAATTTTTTATAAGCATACAGAGCTAATTGAAGAAATATGTTATAAATGTTCAAAACTCAGAATTTAACAGTCTTTATAGCGCGTTTATACTGACCTTGTTAGGAGCAGGTGGGGGGAAGGACCCAAACGCAGGCAGAAGTACAAAAAACCGAAGTTTAATAAGGGCAAGGCAGCAATCCGTGGTATAACAGGCAGGGTCGAAAAACCGGGGAGACGGGCAACAAAACAAAACAGTCCAAAGAGTGGTCAAGGAACAGGCAGGGGTCAAAACCGAGAATGCACAGCAAAAGCACAAAAACAAGATCCAAAAGCAGGGTCGCGAGAACACAGGCAGGGGTCAAAACCAGGGAGGCATAAGAGGAACAAAAAGAGAACAAAACAGACAGGATACAAAACTAAACGACAACAGGCAAAAAACTATGGAAACAAACTAGAAAACAGATACTAGGAATAAACAAACAACTCGGGAAAATACTCGAAGGTACAGAAAGAACCACAGTCGCAAAATATATGGTACAAGGAACTCGCCAAGACGGACTGAAATCACGGGTTAAATACACAGGGAGAGACAGACATAATGGGAATCAGCTGTGCAGACACGGGGAGGGGAGATTGCTCACAGGTGAGCACAATGAAATGATAAGGGAAGCTGATAGTATAACGAGGGAGAACGTAAGACACGGACTGGACCGGAACCAAATACATAGAGAACATGACATGGACTCCAATAAGACAAGTGCATACAAGGAATAGGAAACGAGAGTCAGCTGAAGTTAATAGAGGAACCACAGAAAGATAATTAGTGATAGAACAGGCAGAAAGAGACAGCTGCAGCGGGGAAAGAAGATGAAGTTAGTAAGTTAGTAGATTAGTAGAAAACCCTAGTTCTATGGCGTTAGTAGATTAATAGATTAGTATATATACAAGTTAGTCATTAGTAGATTAGTAGACCCTAATTCTAAGATGTTAGTAGTTGTTAATTAGCATTATTTACAATGAAGTAATTAGTAATAAAGGAAGCGCATGACAGAAGAAATACAGAGAAAAACCGAAATCACCAAAGGCTCCCGAATAGTGTGACGACGACAGGGAGTGACAGTAATACAAAACATGGAACAGTGAAAGCACAAAATAATCAGAATAAATGAACATGGTAACATACTAAACACAACTTCAGGAAAATATATCAGGAAACATAAATACACAGACAGACAGAGTACAGGATCCTAACAGACCTGCAGAATGGAAAGTTGATAGTGTGTATGGTAGGGGAAATAATGTAGGCACAATGTCCATTCGGGAGAGAGCAGACAAGCGTATGCTGCAGCTGCCCCTCGTTTTCACTGCAGTCCATGCATGTCATGCATTTTCTGCACTGGAAGGCTATGCAGCTGCTGCAGACAGACCACAGGTTCACAACTGACCAGGGGTGTCGCTATTGAGCAATGAGGCAGGGGACTCCCTGGGTTCATTCATTCCATTCGCTTATTTTCACTCCTTGCATCCTTTCCTCACGTCCTTTCCTCAGTCCTTAGCTCCGCCCAATGATGCAAGGATCAGATAGGAGGATGGAGGAATCCAGGAAACATGCATTAGGCAAATGGAACGTCCTTGCTCAGTCAAACATCAGCATCATATTATGCTTACGTGCTTAACTATAATGCTTTTAGCCCATTTTTTCATGAATAAACATGTTTTTTGTTAGTATCATTATGGATTAAAGCGCATTATAATAAATCGAAAGGAACGGTAAAATTGGATTTGTGTAGGGGTGTACACACCATGTGGCAGATCTGGAGAGGTGGATAATTTATAAAAATGCTTCTGCAAAGGCTACTTTTGTGTTTCCTCGCTGAAGCATCCTCTTGTAACCTCCTCGGTCCTCTGAGGAGCATGTAGCGGTTTGGAATGTCCTTAAAGATGGCGAACCTCGATCTATTTCCAGATCAGGTGAGGACTGAGGATTACCCTGGGTGCTTCCCAATATTCTTCACGCCTTTCCTCCACTCGTCTCCTGCCTAGAAGTATGCAAAACCTGTACATTTAAAATATAAGTGCTTGCATGTACAGTATACAATATACCTGACATTGCGGTTTTAATATGCTTTTAATATGTAATCAGCAACATTAGATTAAAACAGGAGGAGAGGGGGTGATAGTGGAGGAAAAGAGGATGCATTTTCCGAGTATTGGGATGCACTCCCTGTCCACAGAAACCCTCCCTCCCTCCTTAGGCAAAATGGTGGCCAATTTGACATTTTCCGATAGGACAGACAAGCAGTCAGAACTTTATGCAGACTGCAGGGCCCATCACTACACTCAAAATGCCTCAGAGATACCAAACCTGCAATATATTAGTGACAAAATACTGGAGGAGCTTGGAACCTTAGTTCTGCAGCACAATACTTGGTTGTGCCATCTCAGTTAATATGTCAACCCAAGTTCCTCTCTAATATATGGTGTGTGTCTGTGTGTGCAATTTCCTCACAATTGTCAATAAACAATCATGACGAGATCACCTGTTGAATGATGCACCACAGATTTAAAAAAGGAAATTAGGCTTATCTTCATTTTAAAACACTTGTATTTAGAAGGGGATCTGCACTGTGGCCAATTTCCATGTTAAATCTAGACCAGCATCTTTAAAGGAGCTATATGTAACAAATTTACTGTACTAAATCATAAAATGACCATGATATGTCATCAGAGATTAAGGAAACATGCTAAGTTGAAATACTGGCTTCTCCAACAACAATGCTACAGCCAGTATGTTCTCCTTTGAAATTTCCATTCCGGGTCGGAACGTCTGTATTTGTTTTGGCCTGTGTGATTCACTATTCTCCGAGTTGACTCTGAGTCCACTGCCCATTACGAACAACCAGTTGTAGCCCATGTCCTAGATACGTCTGTATGTGGTGGTTTTTGAAGCACTGACTCCAGCCTCAGTCCACTCCCTCTGCATCTCTGCCAAATTTTGGAATCGTCTTTGCTTGACAATCCGCTGAAGCCTACGGTCATCTCTTTTGCTTGTGCACCTTCTCCTGCCACATTTTTCCCTTCCACTAAACTTTCTATTGATATGCTTGGACACTGCACTCTGTGAACAGCCAGCCTCCTTAGCGATGACCTTTTGTGGCTTACCCATCTTCTGGAGGGTGTCAATGATGGTCTTCTGGCCAATTGTCAAGTCTGCAGTCTTCCCCATACTGAACCAAACTGAGATAAACTTTGCAGGTGTTTTGAGTAAATTAGATGATAGTGTGACACTCAGTCTAAAACATTCATTCTCTGAAATAACTGAAGTAAATGCTGATTTTCGACACACTATTCTAATTTCTTGAAATTGGGGTTTTCTGGAGCTGTAAGCCAAAATTATGAAAAATGAAACAAATAAAGGCTAGAAATATTTCACTTTGTGTGTGATGAATCTATAATCTATCTATAAGTTTCACTTTTTGAATGGAATTATGGAAAAAAAAACTTTTCCATGATATTCAAATTTTTTGGAAAGGATCTGTATATACGTGTGACTTTTCATAAACTAGAATTTTTTTTGTGCTGTATTTCATAAATTTGCACTTACAACCGGCCATTCCACTAAAACTACTCTCCTGGCTGTGACGGAGGCACTCGCCACTGCTAGAGCCTCCTCTCTCTCCTCTGTTCTGATTCTCCTTGACCTGTCTGCGGCATTCGACACGGTCAACCACAAACTCCTGATCTCCACACCCGCTGAGATGGGCATTTCTGGAACTGCCCTCTCTTGGTTTGTATCGTATCTCACTGATAGATCCTACCAAGTCTCCTGGAAGGGTTCCGTGTCTGCTCCCCATCCCCTGTCTACAGGAGTCCCGCAGGGATCTGTACTGGGTCCTCTGCTGTTCTCTTTGTATACTAAGTCTCTTGGCTCAGTAATTCATTCACATGGCTTCTCATACCATAGCTATGCTGATGATACTCAACTCTTCCTCTCTTTCCCTCCCTCTACCCCACAGGTTAAGGAGAGGATATCTGCTTGTCTGACTGACATCTCTGAGTGGATGGCTACCCATCACCTGAAGCTCAACCTTGACAAGACAGAGCTCCTCTTCATGCCACACAAGACCTCCCCACTACATGACCTCTCCATCACCGTTGACGGGACCGTGGTGGCTGCCTCCCGCTCTGCAAGGAACCTGGGGGTGGTCCTGGACGACTGGCTGGACTTCAAAGAGCACATCAGAGCGACGGCTCAGTCCTGCAGGTTCCTCCTGTAAAACATCAGGAGGATTCGACCGTACCTGACCACCTACTCCACCCAGCTTCTTGTCCAGACCATGGTCACCTCACGCCTGGACTATGCAACTCCCTGCTTGCAAGCCTACCAGCATGCGCCATTCTGCCTCTTCAACTGATCCAGAATGCAGCTGCCCGGCTTGTGTTCAACCTCCCGAAATTTTCCCATGTAACCCCCCAGGTCACTCCACTGGCTGCCAGTTGCAGCCAGGATCAGGTTCAAAGTTCTGACCCTGGCCTACACTGCAGCCAATAGGACAGGCCCCGCCTACCTGCAGGACTTAATCCAGAACTATGTTCCTGCTCGACCACTTCGCTCTTCTACAGCAGGGCGACTGGCACTTCCCCCCTCCGTGTCAAAGGCTCTCGCTCATCCCGACTGCGGAGTTTTTACACCTTAGCTCCTCAGTGGTGGAATGAACTTCCCATTCCCCTACGTTCTACTCCAACCCTGCCTGCATTCCGTCGAGACCTGAAGACACACCTCTTCAGACTCCACCTTGACTGATATTCTAACCTAGGAATATCAGTTCCCTGTGTTTACTAGTTGTCAGTTTATTATAGTTTATAATAGTATTTAAAATAGAATAGTATTTAGAATAGAAGTGTAGTGTTGCTGATTTACCCACAGCTTACTGTGAACTACAGTCAACGTTCATTACTAGGGATAGGTGCTACATTATGGGAAGGATGTGCTTTGTCTTGTCTGTTCTGTAGTGATCTTGATGATGTCTCTGTATGCACTAACTGTACGTCGCTTTCGATAAAAGCGTCTGCTAAATGAATGTAATGTAATGTAAACAAAAATTGAAATTCAGATTTTCAAAATTCAGATCCATAAATACAAATCTCTCGGATTCAAATTTCTGAAATTCAGATTTTAAAAATTCAGATCCATGAATACAAATCTCTGATTCACATTTCTGAAATTCCGGTTTTAAAAATTCAGATCCATAAATACAAATCTCTCAGATTCAAATTTCTGAAATTCAGATTTAAAAAATTCAGATCCATGAATACAAATCTCTGATTCACATTTCTGAAATTCAGGTTTTAAAAATTCAGATCCATAAATACAAAGCTCTAAAATTCTGATTTTATGTTAACTAGGCCAAAGGTGAAGCATCCGGGCTTCCCAGGAAAAGTAGAAGCGTTTGGAACTGTAGAACTCGCATTTAGCCAATCACAGAGCTGCTAGACTTCAGCTAGCGGCGGCAAGTGCAGCAACGCTGTTATTCACGCCGTGGTGCAGATGACGAGCCGTAACGTTAACGAGGTAATTATATAGTTAAATAGCCTACGTTAGTTATATACAGGGTTGATAAACACTCAAAGCGCTGTATTGCTACTAGTGTGATATATTTTGCGTTAGCTAAAGATCAGATGTAGCTACCTGCCTGCGGAAAACATTTTACAATTCGACCACTGTAGCTAACCATCGACAGCAAGCAAACATAGCCTAAGGCTGGCGTAGGTAGAGAACATTAGCTAACGCTAAATAGTCACACTAGTAGAATACAGCGTTTTGAGTGTTTATCAACCCTGTACATAGCTAACTAACGTATATAACTATATACTTACCTGGTCCGTGTAACGTTTTTCAATTTGATTACCTGATGCATATAGGCTATCTCAAATTGATTCGCCAAGGTAACTCATGTGCCTGGCTTAGCAACCCACTGGATTTGCAACTGACTTGGCAGGTCACTGGCATTCCTAGGCTGGTCACTCACGTACAAACACAATAAAAAACAAACACCAACCAACTCACAAAACATTTGTCTAAAAATGGCAAATGTAATCATAGTAAATAAACCATAGGCTATGCGAGTAATTGTGCAGATGTCAGTCAACAGCAACACTGCATCAGTGTTTAGCCCAAATGTATCGATGCTAGCCTACAGCAGTAGATGAATTGGATAAATCTGAAAGCTCATCCAATGACACAATGTCTAAAAGGCTACTGCCTACATTCTCAGCACTGAATAGTAGGATTGTTCCTGTCCAAAAGTTAAATAGTTCTGCCCCATGTTGGATTCCGACCGAGATCGCACGGTATAGCCTAAGCAGGAATTCCACTGGGCTACCTAGCTATCATAAAGTTTAATGCTCGATCGGTTTTGCTTCATCATTCAAATATTTAAACAGATTTTTAACGTGGCAATAAAACCAGTGGACTGTAATTAATCAATTATAGGAACTATGGTTTTTATTTATTGGGGTAAAATGACATGTAGGTAGGCTAAATATTTTACTTTGACAAGCCAGTTTTTTAATATAAATATTTTACTTTGACAAGGGCGGCAGTGTAGTATAATGGTTAAGGAACTGGCCTTGTAACCAAAAGGTTGCAGGTTCGATTCCCAGGTAGGACACTGCCGTTGTACCCTTGAGTAAGGTACTTAACCTGAATCGCTTCAGTATATATCCAGCTGTATAAATGGATAATATGTTTAAAAAAATGCTAAAAAGTTGTGCAAGTCGCTCTGGATAAGAGCGTCTGCTAAATGCCTGTAATGTAATGTAAATCCATCCAGTTGTGGATCTCTTATCCACGGTGGCCCCCTAGTGGTAGTCGTCGACATCCCAATTACAGTAGGCCTATTCATATTTCTCTGAAATGATAAATTACAGGTTAAACCCCAAAAGTTCTGTAACCTTCATCTTGGCACAGCCACAGACAATAAAATGCATAAAACCCACCGTTTCTAGTCTACATCAAAAATCATTTTCCCATATAGGAACAATACTAGGCTAGGCCTACCTGATATTATTGAAAAGTTGTAGGCTATAAACAAACTTTCGGTTATAGTTCGCCAATGTCCAATGAAGTTGACATTTCCAGTGACCACCTATCGCACGTGTGGCTGTAATAGCCTACATTGCTGTGGATGTAAAAACATAGCCTACCTTTTAACGTAAGCCTATTCAAATGCTATAGAGCCTATAGCCTACACACAATAGGCTACGTATTTTTATGCCTAGGCTACATATAGGCTTATTGTGACATTTATTCTGCTGCAAATGTCTGATGGTAGGCTATAGGCCTCTTCTTCAATTCGAAGTTTAAAACATGGATGTGCTGCAGTAAATCGTTTTTGAGATATGACACTTGGGCTAAATAAGACAAGTAGCCTAGCAAATAGGTGAAAATTGCTTCTGGTGGGCCAAAGTTAATGAGGTTAATGAAGTCCTTCGCTTGAATTGAACGACTTGCCTCGTGGATAGCTGCAGACTCAAACTGCAAATGCAAGAGAGATGATAAATTAGCCTAATTCAGAAATTGTAAAACATAAATAAATCGTCAATCCAGTGGGTTGCCATGCTAGGTACGCGAGTGACCAGCCTAGGAATGCCAGT
Organism: Synaphobranchus kaupii; assembly: GCA_029718625.1. Taxonomy (NCBI): domain Eukaryota; kingdom Metazoa; phylum Chordata; class Actinopteri; order Anguilliformes; family Synaphobranchidae; genus Synaphobranchus; species Synaphobranchus kaupii. The sequence continues at coordinate 41,604,898 of CM056378.1, forward strand.
GACCAGCCAGGTCAGTTGCAAAATGCAAATCCAGTGGGTTGCTAAGCCAGGCACATGAGCTACCAGCCTCGGCGAATCAATAGAGGGCTTCTCATTTACCACCACCGGCTTATCAGCTGCTAGATCATTTGCCAGCTTCGAGTAATATATGCTCCTCTCCGTAGTCTTATTTTTGGCACTTATCCTGCACCCTGAACGTCAAGGTAAAAGGCTAAGCCAGCGACTAATAAGAAAGAAGACTTTGTTATCGCTACCCTACGGTCATGGTTGAGTCCATCCATTGATCGTTGATATTAGAAACTACCCCGGTTTACCCACCCACGCCAATAATGCAATTTTCAACTTTCAAAAGACAAATGGTCAATCAAAAAATTAGAAAAACAAGTTTGAATGGTTCATTTTTATTTTATTTCAGGGATAAAAAAAATGGAAATTGAAATATTGAATCCAATTGTCAATTTTTCAATTTGAGATGCATCAGGAAATCAAATTGATAAAGGTTACACGGACCAGGTAAGTATATAGTTATATAGGTACTTTAGTTATATACAGGGTTGATAAACACTCAAAGCGCTGTATTGCTACTTGTGTGACTATTTTGCGTTAGCTAATGTTCTCTACCTACACCAGGCTTACGTTAGCTTGCTGTCAATGCTTAGGTACAGTGGTCGAACTGTAAAATGTTTTCCACAGGCAGGTAGCTACATCCGATCTTCCGTTCCTTTTCATTTATTATAAAGCGCTTTAATCCATAACAACACCCATTCTTTAGGACGAACAAAAGTTTATTCATGGAAAAAATATGCTAAAACATTATAGTTTTGCAGGTAAGCATAATATTACTGACATTTTTGTTTAGGCTAAACGTGACATATTGCATAGGCTACATAGGGTACGGTGAAATTAATATATTTTTTGAAATAAATGAAAAGGAACGGCAAGATTGGATGTAGCCCACCTGCCTGCGGAAAACATTTTACAATTCGACCACTATTAGCTAACGCAAAATATATCACACTAGTAACAATACAGCGCTTTGAGTGTTTATCAACCCTGTATATAACTAACGTAGGCTATATAACTATATAATTACCTCGTTAACGTTACGGCTCGTCATCTGCACCACGGCGTGAATAACAGCGTTGCTGCATTTGCCGCCGCTAGCTGAAGTCTAGCAGCTCTGTGATTGGCTAAATGCGAGTTCGGCAGTTCCGAACGCTTCTACTTTTCCTGGGAAGCCCGGATGCTTCACCTTTGGCCTAGTTAACATAAAATCTGAATTTTAGAGCTTTGTATTTATGGATCTGAATTTTTAAAACCTGAATTTCAGAAATGTGAATCAGAGATTTGTATTTATGGATCTGAATTTTTAAAATCTGAATTTCAGAAATTTGAATCCGAGAGATTTGTATTTATGGATCTGAATTTTTAAAATCTGAATTTCAGAAATGTGAATCCAAGAGATTTGTATTTATGGATCTGAATTTTTAAAATCTGAATTTTAGAAATTTGAATCCAAGAGATTTGTATTTATGGATCTGAATTTTTAAAATCTGAATTTCAGAAATTTGAATCAGAGAGATTTGTATTCATGGATCTGAATTTTTAAAATCTGAATTTCAGAAATTTGAATCAGAGAGATTTGTATTTATGGATCTGAATTTTGAAAATCTGAATTTCAATCTTTGTTTAAATGCAAATTTATGAAATACAGCCCAAAAAAATTCAAGTTTATGAAAAGTCACACGTATATAATTCAAATATACTAAATTGATGGAAACCATTTTCAGATAATTCCATGCTGTCCCTTCTTTTGGACATGCACACATTGCTAATGCTAGCGCAACTCGTAGGAAACTAGTAGCATCCACTACCAAACGCACTTAAACACTCTACAGTGCATCCAAAGCAAATAAAATACAACGACAGTCTATCGGGGTTATTTTCAGTGATTATACCATAATTTTTCAAGTCAAACTATCGTTGAATTCTTTACTTTGTGCTCACCTAAATTCTCAGTGGAAGTACGGCGGCGGAGCTAGCTGTAGATTAGCCAGGGTATCTGCCTGTAGGCTATCTGCTGTACTCCATAGTTGCCGACACAATCTGTTTTGTGTTACATATTTGGTAGACAACAAGTCAGCTAAACACAAACATGCTACAGAATAACACAGCATATACAAGCAAGCACACTGGCTACCAATTTGCAGGAAAAGTTTGACCACTTCCATGACTTCCCAATCGTGGCAACTAGCTAGCTGAATAGATAGATCACGCATGCAATCATTTATTAGTTACCTGCTCGTCAGTTGTTTTCGGTGCATGAAGAAAAACAGGTGATGGCACAGCAGTCTCCTTCAGTAGAGGGTGTCCCACCCATCCTTTTTTGATTTTCACAGTCATCCTCCGTGAAATGGTCACTACAAACTTTTTTAGAGTCTCAATTGGTGACATCCATGCGAGCAGCAAGAAGCCACAGCTGTTTCCTTTGTTGATCTTCCACTGGAAATCGGTGAAAACTTTGTGGTGCCCATTTTTTTTGCATGATTTGAACAACCCTTGAAATACACACCGAAATACCATCGTACCTGAACGTTAGTTAACAATACTAAGAGTCTGATTCTTTCACACGCGGGATATTGTTTTCGGCCGGCAAAGCTATAGGCTACTTTACGTTACCTACTAAACTAACGCCGTACTTCCACGGAGAATTTAGGTGAGCACAAAGTAAAGGATTCAACGATAGTTTGACTTGAAAAATGATGGTATAATCACTGAAAATAACCCCGATAGACTGTCGTCGTATTTTATTTGCTTTGGGTGCACCTTGGAGTGTTTAAGTGCGTTTGGTAGTGGATGCTACTAGTTTCCTACGAGTTGCGCTAGCATTAGCAATGTGTGTATGTCCAAAAGAAGGAACAGCATGGAATTATCTGAAAATGGTTTCCATCAATCAACTACATCATGGGTAAGTCGTAATTGAGACATTATGTCCAAAATTCCGAACTAACCCTTTAAGCATTGTACTAGGTAGGAAAATAACGTTAAGTTATTTCCTTATCCTTGCTGACGTTAACTCATTAAAATACACTATCTCCACCCTCACTATTTGTTGTCTGGGTACCACGCTTGCTACCTGTCACTGCCAAACACCTAATTTTCCCATTTACCTACTGTTATTGGCTTGGTGTAACAGACTAAGATGAAGTCACAAAATAACTAATTTACGACATGAAAGCTTGCATCCTATATCACTACACTCAGTCAATTAAGGCCTCTGAACAGTGGAACATCTTGCCATCTAATATCAGAGAGTGCGGTACACTTACGAGTTTTAAATTTAGTATCAAAAAATGGCTGAAAGAAAGACAGTCCTGCAACCATTAGTTGCTGTATGATGATTCGTTGTGTGCATGTGGGAGTGTGTGCGTGCATGTATGTGTGCATATGTGTGTGTGTGCGTGTGTGTGTGCATGAGTGTGTGTGTGTGTGTGTATGGGTATGTGTGTGCGGGTGTGTGTGTGTGTGTGTGTGTGTGTGTGTATGAGTGTGTGTGGGTATGTGTGTGTGTGTGTGTGTGGGTATGTGTGTGCGGGTGTGTGTGTGTGTGTGTCTGCATGAGTGTGTGTGTGTGTGTGTGTGTGTATGAGTGTGTATGGGTATGTGTGTGTGTGTGCGGGTGTGTGTGTGCGGGTGTGTGTGTGTGTGTGTGTGTGCATGAGTGTGTGTGGGTATGTGTGTGTGTGTGTGTGTGTGTGTGTGTGTGTGTGCGTGTGTATGCGTGTGTGTGTGTGTGTGTGTGTGCGGGTGTGTGCGTGTGTGTGTGTGTATATGTGTTTGTGCATGAGTGTGTGTGGGTATGTGTGTGTGTGCGGGTGTGTACGTGCGCGGGGGAAGGGGGGGTATGCGTGTGATATGATATGGAATGCCTATGTGATCGAAATGTTAATGGTTTTAGACTAAAATGTTTTTATTTTATTTACCTTTTGTAATGTTTGCATTGTAGATTAGAGTTGTATTGTATCTTGTATTGTACTTTTGTAATTCTTATAGATGTTCCCATGTTGTCTGTTATCACCCTTCCCTCAGGGACTACAGATGAAAATTAGCTCTGAGCTATATCTGGCACAATGTATTTGTTGAGCATTATCCCTGTCAAATAAACTAAATTAAAAAAATAAAAAATAAAAAGTAAACCCCTCTACTATATCTGGCAAAAGGTTGGCTCTGCATTCTGTATTTCATTAAACTTTTCTGCACTGGCTGAAACTAGAATGTTTTTCTCACAGAACTCTGCATTCAACCCTCCGCTACCGCTGCTAACTATATCCTGAATCATTTGTCTGCGTTAAAAGGGCTGAGCTGGACGGCTGCCCTCTCAAACCTAAATGTAGCCTAGTGCCATCTTTTAAATATACACATGCAGTGCCGTATTTATCTATACTTACAAGTAGCATCAGTATAGAGGGTGATGTTGTTTTCTGTCAGAAAAGCATCATGCACATGCTGCAGTGCCAGCTGTTGTGCCTCCAAGACACAATGCAATTATAAAAAGTGGCATTTGGCAACCTCTCTAGCTGGGTGCCAGAAAGCTTCTCTAAAATGACTCTGGCCACCTCTGTGGCTTTATTTGCACTTACCTCCATGTACACCTTCCTAACATCATCAGAATATTTGCCGTGTTCAAATGTAGATATTCCAGCATGCCCTTGTACAAGCCTATCCAATTCCCCCTTCACTGCCAAATGTTCCCCCACTCCACAATTCAACTTGCTGGTTTAAAACCTGGCCTTTGATTTGTACAGTTTGGCCAACCATGGGAAAATATTCCTGTGTCCTATACAACTTATTAGTCACAGGCAAATGCCAAGCACACATCAATGCCACCTGCACATAAAATTATTTACAGAAAAGCCACATTCAACAGGCTATTGAGTGTGAGAACATACAGCATGGCAAAAATGAAGAGACCACATACATTTTTCAGTTTCACAGTTCATGGGTATGTGTCTTTATAAAATCTAACCTTTGATATTCTTTCATAAACTAGTGACCACATTTGTTTTTAATTCCAAACAATTAGTTAATTCTGAACATCTTTGCAGACAATGACAACTGGTCAAAGCACAATACACAGTGTTGCTATACACTGAATAATGCAAACTAAACAAGTTTATACTCATACATAAATAATGAAAATAACAATGTCTTCGCTCAGGAAGGGTTCAGCGATAAATATTGGGGGAGTAACCCCGATATTTCTTCAAAAATATTGGGTGGTCTCAATTTTTTCCATGGCTGTAGTTGAGGCGAGGTTCCTCCTCATCATTGTAAAGCGCTTTGAGTGTGAGAAAGGCACTATATAAATGTCAGGCATTATTATTATACGTTACTGTAGTGACCCAAAATCCCTTGTTTTGGCCCCTCATGACACAAAGACCAGCTTAGCAAGCTTAAGCTTTAGCTTGCACCTAACTATGGTGAACTGTGGTAAAAATAAATAAAGTTAAGATCCTAACTTAATATTCAAAATGTTAGCTAGGTAGTCATCTAACATGAAAAATTATGTCGTTTTGCAGATTAAAGTTACACCAGTGTTTAAAGCACAAACGCAAGCAATGCCACCTGCCATTCTAGCAGTCGTTTGACTCAATAAGATGCATGTTCCCTTTTCACGTTAATTAAAAAAAACACCCATTCGCAAAACTAAAAATCTGTATACCACGTTGTAGAAGAGATTTTGATGAAGATCTACATGTAAAAATCTCATTGTTCATCTGGAGTTTACCGGCGATATCGCCCATAGAAAAACATAGCAGCCAGCAACTTTAGCTGGCACTGGTTATCAGAATTCTCAGTTTTTGGATTCGGAATCTATAAAGTGCATGTTCCATTTTCATGTTAATTTAAAAAAACACCCATTCGCAATATTAAAATGCTTTATACCATACTGTAGACGAGACTTTGATGAAGATCTACATGTAAAAATCTCGTTGTTCATCTGGAGTTTACCGGTGATCTCGCCCATAGAAAAACATGGCGGCCAGCGACTTTAGCTGGCACTGGTTATCAGAATTCTCAGTTTTTGGACTCGGAATCTATAAGGTGCATGTTCCCTTTTCACGTTAATTAAAAAAAACACCCATTCGCAATATTAAAATGCTTTATACCATACTGTAGACGAGATATTGATGAAGATCTACATGTAAAAATCTCGTTCATCTGGAGTTTAGTGACCTAGCCACTTCAGAAAACATTTCAGAGCGCCTCGTTGCCAGCATATCTTGGACCGATCGGATTTGAACAATCGGCATGATGTCAAGACAGGGGTTGGCCACAATTTGAATAACATTTCATTTCACTATTCCAAAATCCCTTCTGGGGTTATTTCAAATAAGGTGGCGAGCACCTTATTTTTTTGGTGCCATTTTGCTTCTGAAGTCCCGCAGGACGCGCAGCACATGAACGTTTTCAGGACACCTAAATAGACAAAAGTATCGATACATACCGATCGATTAACACCTAAAACATTTCACAGTGAGTTTTTCTTGTAATAAAATGTGTATTAACGACTTCAATGTGGTTGGATGTTTTATAATGACCCCATTGATTTCGGTACAGTGTTAAGTATAGGCACAAATGCTCGTAAACAGAGTCAAATTAGCATAATAATTTCTGGCTTATAAATAACATTGTTGAAGTTTAAGTACACTTCTGAAACAAATGAATAGCTTCATCTACTCTCGTTTAGTAGATTTCCTTGTTAAATTACATGTTGAAATGAGCCCAGACGTCAATTTAGTTTTTTGTTTGTGTGTGGAATGCCCATTGTGATTACATTGCGGGCAGAACGTTCGACCTCCCTATCAACTGTGTTTTGCCCACATAAACGTATTTATGATAATTCATGACCTCATCATTAAAATAGAGCAGCAATGAGTATAATGTGAGTATGGGACTTTTATTATTCATAGATTGTGCACAGCGATTTATGATACATGGCTTAAGAGAGTAAACAATCCCTCAAAACATGAAAAATGTCATTTAAAAAAATTTATAGCCCTTAAAAAATCTGGGATTGCTATTGTGGTTGGAACTAAACGAAAGCACACGCAGTCGGTTTACAGATGCTCTGATTTGTCCTCGATCACCCCCTCAAGGACTCGGGTTGATAACCTCCAGAGGGACATAATGCACGTTGAGAATGTTCAGCGGGTCAGTGCGTTTTCATTCGCGTAAGGTATGTTTCGGCCCTACCTAACAAAAATGTAGTACGCAGCTGCATAACAACCTGACGCCACTGTAGTATTTTAAAATCACATTCAGCATGCACAAAGACGCCAAAGTGAGAGAACACGGGCTCCCGATTGCCACAAGTACATATGCTCCTGGGAAATCCACCACAGGTGTCTACAATGTTGAATCAAGACCCAGGTGAGCAGAAGGAAACGGGCTAGCATACAAAAGCATCAGAAGGGCACACTCATGGGGCAGCATACAGACGTAACAATATAATGTCATTTAAAAAAATTTGAATCCCTTTGCGCTGATGCCTCGTGACCATACCGCCGGCAGCAAGATTTTGCTCAACTGAGACATTCGTCGCTCATGCAGCCAAACTATTAGTGGAAATCACAAGCTCCATGTTTTAACTTTATTGGGAGACGATTCGTGACAACTCGTGACAACTCTTAGTTTCTAAGGGCTCTATTTTCCGTGAAGTACATGGCGTGCGGCGAGCCATAATAGTGAATGACGTAGCATATGGCGCACTGGGCATGGCGCCTGAATTTCACTATTTTCGGACCAGAGGCGAGGAGCGCACAGCTCACAGCGCGCTGCGCAGGTTGAAAATGGGCTGGGTTATACTGAATATTTATCAGTGGGTGTGCTTCAGCTGCACCATAGCTAATCAAATTACCCCTTTTCAGTCATTTTAAAAGCCGTGTGCACTGGACTCGTTTTGACTATGTCGGGCTATCCCGCATCACGTGGTTTAGTGCACAAGAAACGTAAGGTAAACATGAACACATGGTTAGAGAGTTAGTATTACCCAATCCTGATCTAATGTTAGTAGATTAGTAAATAGACACAGGAAAATGAAACAATTAGGGAAGGCTGAGTGACAGCAAGAGAGAGAGGGAAAACAGCATGAATGCAAGGCAGAAAAACATAGAAATGTGTATGCTACCAATTAACTGCATCATAACCTAAACAGAACACAAGCATGACATGAACCGAAAATAAACTGTGACAAACTAAACATGAAACGTGGCATAAACATGACAGAAACGTAACAGGACCCCCCCCCTAACGACCGACTCCTGATGGTCTACACAGTTTATCAGGGTGGTCACGGTGAAAGTCCTTGATTAGCGATTTATCAATAACCAGACTGGGAGCGATCCAGGAACGCTCCTCCGGGCCATAACCCTCCCAGTCCACCAGATACTGGAACCCCCGGCCTCGCTTGCGAATGTCCAGTAGCTTCTTAACAGTGAAGGCCGGGTGGTTATCTATGATACGGGGAGGAGGGGGTGGGGGATCAGGAGGGCAAAGGGGGTCAGTGGAATAGGGTTTAATGCATGAAACATGAAAAGTGGGGTGAATCTTAAGGGAAGGGGGCAAAGACAGCTTGACAGAGGTGGGATTGATTATGCTCAGAATCTTAAAGGGACCAATGAAACGGGGTTGCAGTTTGTGGGAAGTGGATTGTAGGGGAATGTCTTTAGAGGAGAGCCAAACTGAATCGCCAGGCTTGTACTCAGGGGCTGGGGTGCGGTGGCGATCAGCGACTCTACGATTCCGTTCGGCCGTGCTCAATAGCGTGGCCCGGGCGTCCCTCCAGATCTTGAGGCAGCGGTGCATGTGGGTGGCAAGGGAGGGAACAGCAATCTCGGCCTCTTGATCGGGGAACAGTGGGGGTAGGTAACCGAGGGAAACTTCGAATGGGGACTTTCCAGTAGCGGCGCAGGGCAGAGCATTGTGCGCATACTCGACCCAGGTGAGCATCTTGCTCCATGAAGTGGGATTCTTGGCCGACACACAGCGTAAAGCAGCTCCGAGGTCTTGGTTGGCCCTTTCGGTTTGACCGTTAGACTGGGGGTGGTAACCTGACGTGAGGCTGGAGGTGGCTCCGAGAGCCGAACAGAATGCCTTCCAGACCTGGGAGATGAACTGGGGACCACGGTCAGAGACAATGTCCGCGGGAATGCCATGGATCCGAAACACTTCCTTGACTAGAACATCAGCAGTTCTTTGGGCAGTGGGTAATCCTGGCAGAGGGATGAAATGCGCCGCCTTACTGAACCTGTCAACCACCGTCAGGATGGTGGTGTTGCCCTCAGAAGGGGGAAGTCCGGTCACGAAATCCACCCCGATGTGGCTCCAAGGGCGACTGGGCACTGGCAGAGGTTGGAGCAGACCAGCTGGGGCCTGGTGAGAGGCCTTGCTCCTGGCACAGGTGGTACAGGCCTTGACGAAACGCCTGGTGTCGGGGATCATGGAGTTCCACCAGAACCTTCTCTTGAGGACAGCCAGGGTGCGGGTAAACCCGGGATGGCAGGACATGAGTGATGAGTGAGCCCATTGGAGGACATGTGTCCGGGCGGCGGAGGGAACGTAAAGGCGTGTACCGGGATTGGACCTAGGATCGGGCTCCTCATTAAGCGCCTCTTTGATGACGGCCTCAATTCTCCAGGACACCGAAGCTACGGTGCAGGACCCAGGGAGGATGTTCTCCGGCGCCTCTTGCTCAGAACTGCCCATGAATTGTCGGGACAGGGCATCTGGTTTGACATTCTTGGAACCGGGGCGGTAGGTTAGAGAAAAATTGAACCTGCCAAAGAACAGGGCCCATCTGGCCTGGCGGGAGTTCAACCTCTTAGCCGTCTGTAGATACGCCAGATTCTTATGGTCGGTCCAGACCACAAATGGTTTCTCCGCGCCCTCCAGCCAATGCCTCCACTCCTCCAGTGCTAGCTTGACAGCGAGTAGCTCACGGTTTCCCACGTCATAATTCCTCTCAGCCGGAGACAGCTTACAGGAGAAGAATGCGCAGGGGTGTAGAAGGTTGTCAGTGGGGGAAACCTGAGAGAGCACGGCCCCAACTCCAGTGTCGGACGCATCAGTCTCCACGACAAACTGACGAGTGGGGTCGGGGTGCACCAGAATCGGAGCGGAGGAGAACAGTCTTTTAATCTTTTTAAAGGCATTTTCAGCCTCAGGATTCCAGCGGAACAGCATGGCAGTAGACGTGAGCTTGGTGAGAGGGGCGACGATCTGGCTGTAGCTCCGGATGAATCTCCGGTAAAAGTTTGCGAATCCCAAGAAGCGTTGCAAATGTTTCAGAGTGGCAGGCGTGGGCCAGTCTGTGACCACCTGGATTTTCTTGGGATCCGCCCTGATTTGTCCCCTCTCCAAGATAAACCCCAGGAACTCGACCGTGTCGGTGTGGAACACACACTTCTCAGCTTTAACAAAGAGTCTGTTCTCCAAAAGTCGTTGGAGAACCTGCATAACGTGGCCTTCGTGTTCTTTGACATTGGAGGAGTAAATCAAAATATCGTCCAGATACACAAATACGTAGCGGCCCAATAGGTCCCGTAGGACGTCATTAACTAACGCCTGAAAAACGGCGGGGGCATTAGTAAGGCCGAAAGGCATAACTAGGTACTCGAAATGTCCTAACGAGGTGTTGAAGGCGGTCTTCCATTCGTCCCCCTCACGAATGCGCACCAGGTGATATGCGTTGCGTAGGTCCAGTTTGGTGAAAACAGTGGCGTCGTGAAGTGGGTGGAAGGCTGAGTCAATGAGCGGTAGTGGGTATTTGTTCTTGACCGTGATATTATTAAGTTCTCTGAAGTCAATACAAGGACGCAGCGAGCCATCTTTTTTCTGGACGAAGAAAAATCCAGCGCCCACAGGTGACGAAGAGGGGCGAATCAGACCGTTGGCTAGGCAATCCCGAATATATTTCTCCATGGCTTCCCTCTCAGGTTTGGAGACATTGTAGAGTCGGCTTGAGGGAAGATTGGAACCGGGTAGGAGCTCAATAGCGCAATCATAGGGTCTGTGAGGGGGAAGTGTCTGTGCTTGCGTCTTGGAAAACACGATGCCCAGGTCGTGATAAGGGGCTGGCACGTTTTCAAGCGACGGCTTGGTGTCTTGAAGTGGGGTAGGTGCGCCCCCGGCAGGTGCAGGTGCGGACCGAAGACAGGTTTGGTGACACTGGCGACTCCAGGCTTGAATGTGGTGGGACTTCCAGTCAATGACGGGGTTGTGTACTTGAAGCCAGGGTAGTCCCAGAATGAGCGGGTTGTTGGGGGAGTGGATGATGTGGAACTGAATAAACTCATAATGGTTGCCAGAAATGATAAGTTGAATAGGTTCCGTGACGTGGGTCATTTTGTAGAAAATCTTGCCGTCCAGCGACCGAGCATTCTCGGTGTGGGGCAGTGGAAGGGTGGGAATGTCCAGATCTCTGACCATAACTTCATCGATAAGGTTAGCGTCAGCTCCAGAGTCAATGAGCACTCTCACTTGAACCTCCCTCTCAGGTAGCATAATTGTGGCAATGAGGTTAGGACGATTCTCGCTCCTCTCCTGATGGGTTGAAGACCTCACTCCCAAAGATGACTCGGATCTCCTGGACCGGGCGGTGCACTGTGCTTGAGAATGCCCCAGCTTACCGCAGTAGAAACATGCCCCGGTCTCCCTCCGACGTCTCCGTTCCTCGGGCGAGATCTTAACTCCAGCACGGGAAATATCCATAGGTTCGACTACCCCGTCCTGGTTCTCCACCGTCAATGAGGCAGGTACTCGTCTGGGGTACGGCTGACCGGGCGGAACCAGTCTCTCTGTCCGGCGCAGTCTGTAGCGGTTATCCAGGCGAATGGCGGCTCGGACGAGGGCGTCGAACTCCCTGATGGGTTCCTGATGGGCTAACTCGTCCTGGAGCGCCCCGTTCAAACTGGCCCGGAACAAGTCCGCAAGGGCCGAGTTATTCCAGTGGGTAGCCGCAGCGATTGTCCGAAAATCAATAGAGTGGTCCGCGGCGCTTCTTAGGCCTTGGCGGAGGGCAATGAGTTGCTGTGAAGGCTCTTGGTCACTGGAGGCGTGCTGGAACACTTTGCGGATCTCTTCCGTAAAGACCATGTAGCTGGGAGGAAATGAACCTCCGGACCACACCGCAGTAGCCCAGTCCAAAGCCTTCCCCTTAAGTAGCCCCATCACGTAGCCAATCCGTCGCTCATCGGTCGGATAGGTCAATGGCTGTTGTCGGAAAACAAAGTCACATTGCAATAGAAACGCCTTGCATCTCTCCGGTTCACCACCGAACCTCTCCGGGGGGGGCTGTTGTGGCTCCCGGAATTGCCAGGCTCCCATGGGGTTGGAGGGTGGGATAGCAGGCGGCTTAGCAGGTTGCTCCGGAGTGCGTGGTTGAACTGCAATGGCCAGTCTCCTCATCTCAGCGCACAACTCTTTAATCTCCTCCCGGAGCTCGGAAATCCCCTGGGCGTGCTGCTGCACGATGAGGCCTTGTTGTTGCAACGCGTGAAACATGGCGGTTGAGTCAGCAGGGTCCATCGTGGCGAAATTGTTCTGAGACGGGTGTGTGCGGGTTGGACCCGTAATGCACGACTCAGAACACAAACGTAGTAATAAATGTCCGCAAGGACTTTATTATAGGGAAATCCAGAAATCGTAGTCACACAAGCGAAGTCCAAAAACCAATAAATCCAGCCAATAACCAAAAATACAGTACCAAAGGAAAAAGCAGTCTCGTAATCAGTATCCATGCACAAGTTCAAAACCAGAGTAGCTGTCAGCGGAGCAGAAGTACAATCCAGAGGTGAAGCAGAGTTCATTGGTCGTGGGGCGTTGCAGGAGTCAGACCGAAGTCCTATCCGCGGGGCAGAGGTACAAAACAGACAGCAGGCAAAACTCGTGGTCAAAAAAACAGGCAGTAGATACGGTAGGCTGGCAGTAACGATGGTCAGTAAACAGGCTAGATCTTAAACGGTAGTCAGACAAGTAAACGCTCAAAAGTGACAGTAGAAAACTAACAGGCAACAATTTCGCGAAGACAAGACATGAACACTGAGCTTATATGCAGGTGTAGACAGGTGCAGACACTTAGCTTGAGAGCAGCATGCGAAGGGGAATCAGGTGTGGAAAGCTGACGAGGTAACAAGATAATTAGTAATCGTTAGTAATAAACCTATCCTGACCTAGCGTTAGTAAATTAGTAAATGATATGCACAAGAAACGTAAGGTAAACATGAACACATGGTTAGAGAGTTAGTATTACCCAATCCTGATCTAATGTTAGTAGATTAGTAAATAGACACGGGAAAATGAAACAATTAGGGAAGGCTGAGTGACAGCAAGAGAGAGAGGGAAAACAGCATGAATGCAAGGCTGCAGAAAAACATAGAAATGTGTATGCTACCAATTAACTGCATCATAACCTAAACAGAACACAAGCATGACATGAACCGAAAATAAACTGTGACAAACTAAACATGAAACGTGGCATAAACATGACAGAAACGTAACACACTGCCCCCAAATGCATTAAAGTTATATTGAAAAATTCATAGGGGCATCCTTATAAGAATTAGCGAACTACAAGTGAAATACCTAGCTACTTGTTTGCAGCTATGGCTTGCAGCCTTAGGGGGGTAGTGTCATTACAGTGCTGAAGGCAACAAGGTAGTTTAAAGTAGCCTCCCACCGCTTGACACACCGTTAACTAGCTAGTCTACTGCTGGCAAAGTAACTCAGCAAGATTGTGGTAGGCTATTTCAGTTAGAAAAAGTCACTTCATCTAGAACTGTGCTCAATAAGTGTGCAAATTAGCAGTCTAACTACTAGTTAAAATATAAGTCTGAAGTTCTAACTAGTAAACTGCAGATGATGTCAGGATTGTTTACCCTTTAACAGCATACATTTTGCCAGTCTGTCCACACTGCCATACACTTTTTTTTAGTCAGCTCATCTCTGGGAATACTAATAGTACAGTAACTTAGCCTACAAATTATAAGATGATACCGCAAATAACATCTTACTGACATAAGTAAGAATGTATAGGAGTAAAAATTTATAGGAGTCAATGACAGATGGGGGAATTTAAAAGGAGGTCAGGGGGAAAAATTGTGAGGGGGGGATTAATTCTGGCATCCGCTTGCCAACATCGAAACCGTATCTGCTGCGTCCTGTGTAGGCTACTGCTTACTGTATGGTGACATGCAGAATGTGGAAAATATCACCATATAGCTAGGCTACTACTATCAGCGAAAATCCAGAAATAATGTAGCTGCATCATTAGGGGATTCTAAGTACACTAGGCTACATTTAGGCTGTGTCTCAAACCGCATATTTCCATGCTCCACACTACCGTGCTCCCGAGTGCGCACTCCAGTCGAGGCTTGGGAGTGTGCACTCTGGAGCATGGAAGTACAGTAGCACGGAAAGTTTTGTTTAGTCGTGGGACGCACTTCTGTCATGGTTTGGCTGCCTTCCTTCCATCTCTGTGGTCTTTTCTATTCAGAACCACGTGTGGGCGCTTCTATTTTCGCTATTTTCTCCGCCGCCCGTGCCGGGTTTTTCCGCCTCCCGGCACTTATCTAGCGCACCTGTTCTAAATTCCCCACTGGCTATATAAGCACAGTGCTTCCTGCTTCCGGTACTTTGGTGTCTTCATTGCTAATTCACAAAGCTGGTACGGGTACCCCCCTGCTGAGGTCTCTCCACTGGCTGCCAGTTGCAGTCAGGATCAGGTTCAAAGTTCTTACCCTGGCCTACACTGCAGCCAATAGGACAGGCCCCGCCTACCTGCAGGACTTAATCCAGAACTATGTTCCTGCTCGACCACTTCGCTCTTCTACAGCAGGGCAACTGGCACTTCCCCCCCTCCGTGTCAAAGGCTCTCGCTTGTCCCGACTGCGGAGTTTTTCCACATTAGCTCCTCAGTGGTGTAATGAATTTCCCATTCCCCTACGTTCTACTCCAACCCTGCCTGCATTCCGTCGAGGCCTGAAGACACACCTCTTCAGACTCCACCTTGACTGATATCCTCACCTAGGAATATCAGTTCCCTGTTTACTAGTTCCCTGTGTTTTCCTGTCTGTTTATTATAGTTTATAATAGTATTTAGAATAGAAGTGTAGTATTGCTGATTTACCCACAGCTTACTGTGAACTACAGTCAACGTTCATTACTAGGGATAGCTGCTACATTATGGGAAGGATGTGCTTTGTCTTGTCTGTTCTGTAGTGATCTTGATGATGTCTCTGTATGCACTTACTGAACGTCGCTTTGGATAAAAGCGTCTGCTAAATGAATGTAATGTAATGTAATGGGTATAGGAATACAGACAACCACTTGTTCTTTTATTCAAAAGAAGACTTGTCTGTTAGAGTGTTAGGATTTCTGTTTAGGATTTTCGTTTTTTTCACTCGTTATTTCCTTCCTTGGTTTTCTCCTGTCTGTTGCTAGACAGTACCTTGGTTTTTTCCCGTCTCCTTTTGCCTCTTTGTTTTGCTCTTCGCTCTCTTACTGTTTTCAGAGCTAGAGGCTTCCTACCTGTTTTGTTTTCTCTCTGCTCGAGTCTCCGAGCATTCACCCATCTACTGGGTTGTTATTATTTTGGCTTATGCCGGGATTATTTCCCTATTTTTCTATTTCTCTGCTTGAGTCTACGAGCTTTGCCCTATTTTCTTGGGTCGCTATTATTTTTGGCTTACGCCGATTTTGTTTTGTTTTTCCTACCTGTTTTATTTTGCTCGAGTCTGCGAGCTTCGCCCTATTAGCGGGGTTGTTATTATTTTGGGCTTTTAGCCAGGAGGTTTTTTTCCCGTTCCTCTTATCTCTCCCCTTTTCTTCTAGTGGACATCCACGTTTTGTGGATATCTTTCTGATCCCCTTTCAGTCGCGTCTGGTCCTCCGAACCCGACCCTCCTTACAGAACACCAAAGCCAGTATGGAGGGACCAGTGACTCCTCTAGAGGAGGATCAGGCCATGGCCACACAAAGCACGACATTGGCCTCCCAGGAGGACACCATTAGGGCTCTCCAGGCACAACAGCAGGCCATGTTGGTCCAACAAGGCCAACTGGCTAATCAAATGCGTGTGCAGGAGCGCTAGTTCTGGGAGCTGGCTGAAAGCATTCACCAACTCAAGGTTGCTCCTACACGTACTCTTCCACAAGCACCTGCTCCTGAGGCCCCCACTTCCTTGCCCGTTCCAATCAGTATGAGGGAGCCAAAACTCCAGCTCCCAGCCCTCTCGGTTCTTGTCACAGGAGTCCCGAGTAGTGTTTGTGCTCTCGCTACTTACTGGGACCGCCCTCGCCTGGGCTAGTCCCCTTATTCGGGCTAATGCTCCTGTAATGAGGGATGCGGATAAGCTAATGGAGGAGATGGTGTTAGTCTTCGACTATGATGTCTCCGGTCAGGAGGCCGCCATGCGACTAACCCGTCTCCGCCAGGGCACCGATTCGGTAGCCAGATTTGCCATCACGTTTCCATGCACTGGCAGGAGAGACAGGGTGATCTGAGGGTCCCTTGATTTCACTTTTTTCAAATGCGTTATCAGACCCCCTTAAAGACCGCCTGCTACTTTCGATGCCCTGGTATCCACAGCTATCCGCATTGATAACCGTGTCCAGGAGCGAGAACGAGAGAGACAAAGAGGTGACATAAAAGAACGGTCAACTCGCTATCTCTCCCTACCTTCGGTAACGCCCCCCAGCTTCCTTCCATCTAATAGGGAGGAGACTATGCAGGTAGACGGCACTTCCCTGTGCGAGCCTAAATGACCCAAGCCACAAGAGGATTGGTGTCAATACTGCAGGCGGAGGGGGCATTTAAAACATCAGTGCCCTAAATTGGAGGGAAATGGGGGGTCTCGATAGGGGAACCGGGGACCTTAGCGAGACATAATGTTACCGCCTCTCCGACTTTATTGCGGGTTCAGCTGCTCTGGAATAGGCGCTCAACTTGTGTTGACGCTTTCATTGATTCAGTTGAGTCTTTTGTAGATGCAAAATGGGCTAGGGAACAAGGCATTCCCGTACACCACCTCACTCGGCCCCGCTTGGTGACGGCTCTCGACAGTCGTCCGTTAAATACCAGGACCATCAAAGAGATTACGGGGTTCCTAAAAATGTGCATCTCTCACGATTCTCATTCTGAGCGCATTCAGTTTTTTTTTGTGAACTCTCCTGCTTATCCTCTCGTGCTGGGACATTCTTGGCTGGTTCAGCACAGCCCTTATATTGATTGGGGCGGGGATAAGGCTGTCATTCTTAGATGGGGATCCCAATGCAGCTCTCATTGCCGGCCATCTGTATCCCTCGCCTCAGGAGGGCGCAGTTTTCAGTCTGAGCTCAGCTCTGACTCTGACCTGAGGAGGCGGATTCCCTTTTTGACCAGGACAGCTCGGCTCTCACCTCTGAGAATAGAGAGGAGAGTTTGGCTTGGGACACTTTGGCTGATGGTAACTCCCTCTAGGATGAGGGCTCTCTAGACGAACTCTCTGATTCGGAGATCAGGTGGGATCCGTTACCTGATTCTCCTTCTGGTTTGGAGAGCACCAGAGTAGGAGGGGCCATCGAGTTTATTTTACCGGCCAATGTACCTGCCAAGTACACTGACCTCGCCAAGGTTTTTAGCAAGCAACACGCTACTACCTTGCCGCCTCATAGGCCCTATGACTGTGCCATCAATTTGTACCCGGGCACGGTTCCTCCCAGGGGCTCCCTGTATTCCTTATCTGCCCCCGAGAGTGCGGCTATGAAGGAATACATCGAGGAGTCACTAGCTAATGGCTTCATTATACCCTCTACCTCGCTGGCAGGGACCGGTTTCTTTTTCGTTAAGAAAAAGGATGGGAGCTTGAGGCCGTGTATAGACTATCGTGCCCTTAATGACATCACGATAAAAAAACGTTATCCTCTTCCCCTTATGAACTCTGCATTTGAGCGTCTCCACGGGGCATCGGTTTTTACCAAACTCAACCTCCGGAACACTTATAACCTGGTGCGCATGCGTGAGGGTGATGAGTGGAAGACGGCATTTAATACTCATAACGGACACTATGAGTACCGGGTCATACCGTTTAGGCTCACTAGCGCCCCCTCTGTATTTCAGGTGTTAGTAAACTATGTGCTCAGAGAGATGTTAGAGAAATTTGTATTCGTTTATTTAGATGATATCCTGATTCTCTCCGCTAATCTTTCTGAGCATATCAGCCATGTCAGACAGGTATTAAAAAGCCTGTTGAAGGCCCGATTGTTTGTGAAGGCATAGAAATGTTTATTTCATGCCAACTCAGTGTCTTTCCTAGGGTTTATTGTGGCCGAGGGTAGGGTTCAGATGGATTCAATTCAATTCAGTTCAATTTTATTTGTATAGCGCTTTTTACAGAGAACTGTCACAAAGACGCTGCACAGGGAAACAGAAGGAAAATTGAGCAAAAAAAAAAAACAGGCCTTAGCCCCCAACCAGCAAAATGAGGTAAAAAAAACTCCCCGGTAGGGGAGAAAAAACACTGAACAGTGGCGAGAAAAAACTCCCCAGTGGGAAGAAATCTCAGAAGGAACCTGGCTAGAGAGGGGGTGCCCATCCTTCGCTGTCCGGCCCGGTTTAGACTAAAGGTGGACTGAATGGTAATAGTCAATTCAATAATCAGTTCAATCATCAGTTCAGGATGAGATATGGAAGAGGAGCCGCGGGTGCAGGGCGGGAGTGAAACAACGGCAAAAGAAGCGGAGATACAAACCGTGTCTTCCTACCATCATTATGGGCAACGTGAGATCCTTGGTGAACAAAGTAGATGAACTTGCTGCGATGATGAGGAGTCAGAGAGAGTATCGGCAGTGCAGTATCCTTTGCTTTACAGAGACATGGCTAAAGGAGCATATCCCTGACTCTGACGTCACTGTTGACGGCTTCCAGACTGTGCGGGCTGACAGGAATCACAGAGAGAGCGGTAAGAGAAAGGGAGGAGGGCTTGCCTTGCTCGTGAACAACAGATGGTGCAATCCGAAACATATAACTGTTAAGGAACAACTCTGTAGCCCGGACATTGAACTGATGGCTGTAAGCCTGCGGCCGTATTACATGCCGCGAGAGTTTTCACATGCCATTATTCTGGTTGTTTATATTCCGCCCTCAGCTGATGCGAGATCCGCCTGTGACGTCATCCATTCAGTCACTGCAAAGATTCAAATGGAATATCCCAATGCATTCATAGCTATTTCTGGTGATTTTAACCATGCATCTCTCTCATCCACACTTCGCACGTTTAAACAGTTTGTTAAATGCCACACCAGGGAAAATAAAACTTTGGATTTATTATATGCCAATGTCAAGGAGGCATATAACTCCATTCCTCTCCCTCCCCTTGGAAGATCGGACCATAACCTGGTCTACCTCAGCCCTCTCTATAAGTCTCTGGTTAAACAGCAGCCGGTGACCACCAGGACGGTGAGGAGATGGACACCGGAGGATGAGGAGGCCTTAAAGGACTGTTTTGAGACAACTGTCTGTGATGAGTTCTGTGAATCCTTTGGAGAGGATATAGATGGGCTTACATGCTGCATAACAGGATATATTAACTTCTGCCAGGATAGTGCTGCACCAACCAGGACGGTGCAGTGCTTTCCAAATAATAAACCCTGGATCAACAAAGATCTCAAGGCCCTCTTGAATGGAAAAAAGAGGGCCTTCAGAGAGGGGAATAGGGAGGAGCTGAGACGGGTCCAGAGGGAGCTGAAGGTGAAGATCAGGGAGAGCAAAGACACCTACAGGAGGAAGCTGGAGAACAAATTACAACAGAACAGCATGAAAGAGGTGTGGTCGGGGATGAAACTCATCATTGGCTACAATATGGCCAGCCAGCCCATGGATGGGAACCAAGCTAGAGCGGATGAGTTAAACCTGTTTTTGACTCTAGTAGTACACCCCCCCCCCCCCCCCCCCCACATACATCAACTCCCACATACGTTTTTCCATCAACTCCCACACAACCACACATAAACATCACCTCTGACCAGGTGAAGAGGCAGTTGAGGAGGCTCCAAGCAGGCAAGGCACCAGGCCCTGGTGGCATCAAGCCAGGTGTTCTCAGGGCATGTGCAGACCAGCTGTGTGGGGTCCTCCAGTACATCTTCAACCTGAGCCTTAAAAAGGTCCCAGTCATGTGGAAGACTTCCTGCCTGGTCCCTGTACCCAAGAAGGGGTGACCCTGTGTACTGAATGACTACAGACCTGTGGCATTGACTTCCCACATTATGGGAAGTCAACTCGTGCTGGCTCACCTCAGACCCCTGGTGGAGAGAGACCTAGACCCCCTGCAGTTTGCCTACCAGGCTAATATTGGAGTGGAGGACGCTATTATTCATCTGCTCCATCGGGTCCACTCCCATCTGGACAGGGTGGCCTGCACGGTGAGAATCATGTTTTTTGATTTCACTAGTGCGTTTAACACCATCCAGCCATTACTCCTGGGAGACAAGCTGCGGACAATGCAGGTGGATGGCCCCCTGGTGACCTGGATCACTGATTACCTGACTGGAAGACCACAGTATGGGAGGCTGCAGGGCTGTGTGTCAGACACAGTGGTCAGTGGTACAGGGGCCCCCCAGGGGACCGTCCTGTCCCCCTTCCTGTTCACCCTCTATACATCTGACTTTCGACACAACACAGAGTCATGCCACATACAAAAGTTTGCAGATGATTCTGCCATTGTCGGATGTATTAGAGGGGGACAGGAGGGGAAGTACAGAGGACTGGTTGCGGACTTCGTGGAGTGGTGCAGCCAGAACCACATGCAGCTTAATGTGGGGAAAACCAAGGAGATGGTAGTGGATTTTAGAAGGACAAGAAAAACACAAATCACCCCTGTTTCCATCGGGGGGCAGGATGTTGAAGCGGTGCAGTCCTACAGATACCTTGGAGTGCACCTGGATAATAAGTTGGACTGGAGTGCAAATACGGAGGCCCTTTACAAGAAGAGCCAAAGCCGACTCCACTTCCTCAGGGGATTGAGGTCTTTGGTGTTGGTAGGGCAATGCTTAACGTCTTCTACCAGTCGGTGGTGGCAGGTGCCCTTTTCTTTGCTGGTGTGTGCTGGGGCAGCAGCATAAAAGCCACAGACACCAACAGGCTCAACAAGCTGCTGAGGAAGGCGGGGTCTGTCCTGGGGGCCAGTCTGGACACAGTGGAGGTGGTGGCTGAGAGAAGAGTGCTGGTCAAACTCCTCGCTATCTTGGACAACACATCTCATCCACTCCATAACACTCTGGCCAGACAAAGGAGCACATTCAGTAACAGACTTATCCTGCCACGATGTACCACAGAGAGACACAGGAGGTCCTTCTTGCCCACTGCCATCAGACTTTATAACTCATCCCTGGACTAACTATCACCCCCCCCCACACACACACACACACACACACACACACCACGAGCACAGATACACACATTTGCTCTCTTTGCACATGGACATTTGCTCTTTGCACACCCAGCTCTTAAATAGCTCTTTTATAGTTTTTATAGTCTTTTATAAATTTATAGTCTTATTATTGCTTGTTTTTATTACTGTTTTTATTATTGTTTCTAATGTTCATTCCTATTGTGTTGGTCTGTACTACTGTTCTGCTGCTGTGACGAGTAAATTTCCCCTTGGGGATTAATAAATTACCTACCTACCTACCTACCTACCTACCTACCTACCTACCTACCTACCTACCTATAAACCAAAGGAGGGACAGGTCCGAAGCAGTCTGCAAACTCAGGGTGAGGGGCATAACTGGAGCAGTCTGCAAACTCAGGGTGAGAGGGGGACGGGCCGGAGTAATCTGCAGCTCAGGGTGAGAGGGTGAGACATCCTTAACTATAGGATTGACTAAAGAGGTACGTTTTTAGCCTACAATTAAAGACAGAAAGTGTGTCTGAAGTAATTGTAATTTTAGATATAATAGGAATTTTCAAATAGCCAGCACTTTGAGAGCTAAGTAATCTAGGAGGACAGTAAGGAATGAGTAAGTCACTCAGATATTCAGGGGCCAAGCCATTTAAAGCTTTAAACGCTAGAAGTAAAATCTTGTTGTCAATTCTGAATTTGACAGGCAGCCAATGAAGAGTTTTGAGCACCGGGCTGATATGCTCCTATTTCTTGGTTCTAGTAAGAACCCTAGCAGCTGCATTCTGTACAAGTTGGAGGCGATTCAGGGCTGAGCCAGTGCAACCAGACAATAATGCATTGCAGTAATGTAGTCGAGTGGTTACACAGGCATGAACCATTTTTTCAGCATCCTCCAAGGACAACACTTCCTTAATTTAAATATATTCCTCAGGTGTAAGAAGGCCATTCTTGTGATATTGTTAATATGGGGCTGAAAGCAGAGATCTGAATCAATAATTACACCAAGGTTTTTAACAACCTTGTTGGCGGAGACAGAGAGGCAATCTAAATTTAAGGGAAGCTGTAAGAATTTATCTCGAAGGGATTTGGGACCTAATACTAATATCTGAGTTAAATAAGAGGAAATTTTGGGTCATCCAGGCCTTTACATCTTTAAGACAGTTCTCTAGTTTAGACAACTGGTCAACTTCACCTAGCTTAACTGATATATAAAGTTGTGTGTCATCTGCGTAGCAGTGGTAGTTAACACCATGTCTGCGTATAATGTTCCCAAGAGGTAGCACGTACAGAGAAAAGAGCAAAGGACCCAAAACCGATCCTTGTGGCACTCCAAAGTTCACCCTGGAAAATTCAGAGGACTGATTGTTTACCCTAACAAACTGTGATCTATCATAGAGATAAGATTTCAACCACATAAGAGTATGCCCGGTGAGACCAACTAAATTTTTCAAGCCTGCGGAGGAGAATATGATGGTCTATAGTATCAAAGGCAGTGCTCAGGTCAAGTAAAACAAGAATAGAAATACAGCCACAATCCAGAGAGAGGAACAAGTCATTCATAACTAGGGCAAGGGCAGTCTCTGTAATGGCTCGGGACCGGAGGACCAGACACGACCGCGAGGGGATCAGAAAGTTACCCACAGATGTGGGAACCACTAAAGAAAGGGGAAGGAAGATCTGCGAATGGCGCGGAGAAAATAAATACAGTAAAGCCAAAGAATAGCAACCCAGAAAAGCGGGCAAAGGCTCACAGACTTGAGCAGAAAATAGTAAAAGAACAGGAATACCTCTAGCTCAATCAATTAAAGGGTAAGTTCGTTATTTTGGACCTTGGACCCTATTTGTGGTCCGTCTTCCATGAACCTGACACATGAAGTCAATTTTTTCGCTGATCGGTCCAGTATTGAGTTCGGTACAGATTTCCTGTAGGCTCTCACTGGGCTACAATAGAAGTCAACGGGGCAATTAGAAATGTTATGGAAAAACAACGATAAATGTGCTTTTATAGCTCAGTGTGTATTCTTACGGTCTCAGTATGCTCTCCTGTGAAATGTAGGCTATCGCAAACGCAAACCGAACGTTGAAACAACAGTTCCATTTGAAACATAACTATTTCTCCGACCGCACTACCTCGCACTGTAAACTTCCGCAGTCTAGCTACGTTGTAGAGAGGCCGCTTGAAAAGCAGTTGATCACAAATCCTGACCTCCCGTTGGAGTTTACTAGCTAGTAGCCTACAGTAGAAATATTTGTAACGCAGTGTTTGTAATCATCATTTGTAATAATTTATCACAGCAATGGTGCGCGAATGTGCATTCCCCGGTTGTGGGAATAAAATGTCTGGACGCTCAAATACCAGTTTTCACAGGCTTCCGTTCTCTGACCCAGAAAGATTGAGACTTTGGCTGGTTGTCTTACGGATCGACATAAACACTCCAGTCAATCAACTCCGTTTGGCAGACTCGCGAGTTTGTGGAGCGCATTTCGACGATACTGATTTCTGTAACCGCAAATCAGAAGCAAAACACTGGTGGCTAAAGAACACAGCTGTTCCTCGTGTCGGACCTGCAGCACTATCAAGCACCGGAGCGGAGGTGAGTTATATTTAGCTATAACGTTACTAACATTTTTTTTTTTTTTTTTTTTGAGCGCGTCCTCTGACCCAGCACTCATACCAACTAACAAAATCCGAGCTTGACATAAGTTGGTTTCTTGTAACAAAACTGTCGGAAACGTTCATCAACTATAACTTTTTACAATTCTATAATGTTTTATTTACAAATGCTTGACGCATGGTGTCCTGTCCAAAGTTCTCATCTATCACATATCTGTTGGCAGTCATAGTGTAATGGTAATCAATGGAGATGATCCAGTGTCATCCACGGATACATCCAGGTTTTCAATGGCATTCGGTAGCAACAGATCCCACTCCCTACAACACAAACTTTCCTCCTCTCTGGGCATCTGCTTGCACCTCTTGCAAGAACACCAAAAGTCCCCCGAAATTCTTGGTCTAGCCTCGGCAGCGACTTCGGATAACATTACCTGCGCAACTTCAGCCTCTCTCTCTTCTCTTGCTCTCTTATCATCCATCTCTTGTAGTTCCGTGTCCGTGTATTCTGGCTCAAATCTGTAGCCAGTAACGTCAAAGTCAAAATCGAATTCTTCGTCTTCGTAATCATTATAGTCATCCATCATCCAAGTTTTTTTGTGGAAATTGTAGCCTACGTTGCTGCAGGTAAACAAACGCAGGCTGCTCAACTAGATAGTTTCGTAAACGGCCGGGACACCTTCCCGCTCCCCTACCCCCGACACATAGTACTCCGCGGGAGCAGCGAAAACAAGCAACAGAGAAATGCTTACTTCCAAGCCATGCCAAGCACGTAAAAATGTTCGGATTGAGATACATTTCACAGGAGAGCATACTGAGACCGGTAACAATACACCCTGAGCTTCCCGTCTCATTTATTGTACATGAAAGCACATTTATCGAACATTTCTAATTGCCCCGTTGACTTCTATTGTAGCCCAGTGAGAGCCTACAGGAAATCTGTAGCGAACTCAATACTGGACCGATCAGCGAAAAAATGGACTTCATGGGTCAGGTTCATGGAAGACGGACCGCAAATAGGGTCCAAGGTCCAAAATAGCGAACTTACCCTTTAATTAAGTGAAGAATTGGATTGATGAGCATAGGCAATAGCTCCTTCAGTAACTTTGTGGGTACGGGGTCTAGAAGACAGGGGGAGAATACACTAACTTAATTAGTTTGCTCTCAAGTATGGGAGTAAATGATTCAAGTCGTTCAGTGTGTCTAGGAGGCAGTTCTATATCGTCAAAACCATGATCAGTAACTGTAATGTTTGGAGTTTTTTGTTTCGGAGAACCAAATGCAACTGATAGGGAATCAGAAAGCGAATTAAATACAAACTCGCCACAGAAACGCAAACTAACCGCAGGGGAAGGAGTAGAACAAAAGATCAGGAACAAAACCTCCCTGGCTAAAGCCAAAATAATAACCAACCTCAAAAGGAGGCGAATCTCAAATAAACAGCGAGAATAATAAACCAACCAAAAAGAAACCTCACGCACTACCTAGTAGGCGTAGACAAGAGGTAACTAGAACAGGAAAAAAAAATAAAGACCCGAAGAAAACGGGAAAAGGAAAGAAAGAAATATGCGAACCTGTATCTTTAAACTCTGTAGAGAAAAAGAGTTTAAAACCAAACGATACAAGGCAGCCAAAACAAAGAAGGAGAATCAGATGGGTTCTTTCTTTTTCTACCTATCTAACCCTATATTTGATAATCTCATAAACGGACTTGCTGCGTTCTCTATTAAGACAATCCTAAACCTTTACCGACTTCATTGTCAACATAACAACCGACAATATCGAAGTGCGGAAATGCGGAAGTGCTGAGCATTTATAGCCGGCGGAAACACAGCACAGGTGTGGGAAATAATTGTCGGGCGAAAAGCAAACACCGGAACGGAGGCGGAAAAAATCCGATAGAGCGTCGAGACGACGTCCAAACGAGAATTCAAACAGAGAATCGCAGAGGCAGCAATAACCATGACACTAACTTGTGTTATCTTTTTCCTAATTTCAATTATTTTTCCACTAATTAAATTTTTTAAATCATTACTGCTACATGAAATTGACGGTTAGTTGCTGCATGATTATTAGTTAGTTCAGCATTTGCGTTCAAGCTGACAAGACTTTTGTTTAATAGTCTGCATGTGGTCGGTGTACCAGGGGGCAAGCCTCTTCTCAATTACTTTTTTACTTTTTAATGGAGCAACTACATCAAGGGTTTTGCGTAGAGCAGTAGCTAATCCCTCTGCCAGATCATCGGTTGACAGGGAGCTAGCTGAAGTGTCTAAATCAAAGTAATCAGGTAGCACATGAATAAAGTTTCTAGTAGTGGAGGTAGTGATAGTGCGACCTGTATACGTTCTGAATTCAGATGCTACAGGGTAGGGTTGGGTATCATTTGAATTTTATCGATTCCGGTTCCGGTTCCGGTTCTGCTTATCGATTCCGAGTTTCGATTCCAATATGGTAAAAAAAGAGGTCAAATGTTTAGATAACAAAAATATCTTTATTCTTTTAAGCGTTAACTGAACATTAACAAAGTAAATGCATACAATAAAAACATGATCCACAAAAATAATAATAAAAATAATAAATAAATAAATAATAATAGATAAGGATCAATCTAGAGCAGTTAATTAAACTAACTGCTAGCTGTTTTGGAGATTTTACTAGTCGAGGCACTCTCACACTATGAACAAATAAACACCTCGTCCAGAGGTAATTTTAACCGTTAAAACAAGCAAATGTAAAAGGGATTATACTCTTGAATCAAGGAATTTCAAGAAGAAAGTAATGCTCTAGAAAATATTAAAGGAAAAAAAACAATGCTGACCAAGAATCACACAATTAAATTGTAATCAGAAAATGTTCTAATCTCTCATATATTCCACCCGACAACAACACAGTGGAAAGCAGTAAAGGTTGAACCATTTGTGGATAATAACATTTTGAGCTGCTTGTTGCTTGTAAGATGTATGCAACAATTAACTCAACAGTTCTTGTTAAGAAAGATCAGCATATCAGCCTTTTCCGGTAGTGTGCATGACCTTTCTGGGCAAATAGTGTCTCCAGCAGTGGAGAAAACCCTCTCACTTGGGGTTGAGGAGGCCTGCACGCACAAATACGAAAATGCCACCTCTAATAGCAAAGGATATGTGGTTCTGTTGTTCCACCACCAGGCAGTAGGGTCATCAGATGTCATTGTTGGTGGCATCTCTTGGTACATCTTCAGCTCTCTGTCAGTCTGGTGCTGGATGGACGTGGTGCTGTTTGATGATGAGGTTTTCATCTTCAGGTCGTCTTCAGCAGCAAAAAGCTCCTCCAGCGGAGACATTATAGCCCTCTTGCAGGGAGGTGGCTGCTCCTCCTCTTCCTCACTCTCCTGAGTCCCCTCACCTTCCTCATTCTCTCTTTGTTGTCTTTTCTCCTCTGACTGCATTGTTACACCATCTTCTCCATGGGCATGCTCTGTTGGCTGCTCGAACTCAGTCAGCTTTCCTGCCATCAACTTTTCCTTGACCCGGTCCCAGACAGTGCTGTCCTCCACTTTGTGCTTGAAACGTGAGTCTAGTGCAGTGGCCTCTTCAAGGAAGTGTCTGATGCCATCACTCTGGTACCGCTTGGACAGATTTCCCCAGACAGCCTGCTTAAGGTTGCACACAAACACTGTGTCTCCCTCTTCAACAGTGAAGTGCTTCTCCAGCTTCTGAAGAATTGGAAGGACCTGGCCGCATGTGGGGCTCTTTTCGGATGAAACACAGAGTGTAGATGTGAATAACACTCATCAGCTGGATGAACTCCTCTGCCTTTTGGAAATCTTCATCCGTGAGTCGAGCAAGTCGGTCCCTCTCCATGGGCTTTCTCAGACACTGATCTAAGCTGGCTGCTTGAATAGCAGGATACTGCTCAAGGAATCGTTCCAGCATCATGTAGAGGGAATTCCAACGAGTTCTAACATCAAGGATTAAGGGAGTGTTGAGGCAGATCTATGATGACACAAAGAAAATCACACATGGACTTAAAATTGATAATGCATAGGAAATGCGACTATTCTTATTTTATTATTAATAGGACTTATTTAGTATTAGTCCTATTCTGTGTGTGTGTGTGTGTGTGTGTGTGTGTGTTTAAATGTGTTTTAAATGAATTCAATGAATTTCTGTTGCTTTGTGACAGACAATAAAGTTATCTTATCAATATAAGATCCAGTTTTTATTTGGTGTAGTTAGTTACATAGTAAGACATGAGATGTATGTTATGTTACTTGCATTGTGTTAACAAATGTATTTTTTCCTGTAAAATGTACATAATACTTCCGTTTAAATTAGCTGTCCTGTAAAAGGGTCAAATGAAGTGAACTGAGGGATGCTTACTTAGGACTTGTTGCTTCTCCCGGAGCACAGGCTTTGCCATGGATGACCACTTCATCCAGACGACGACATCCCTGATCTTGGCTGTCCATTTTGCCACTGATGCCAGAGAATAGACACTTTGTGCAGCAAGATTTAGTGTGTGGGCAAAACAGCCTAGCTTTATGAATTGTAGCCTTTTTATTGCCACATCCATGTTCGCGGCATTGTCAACTGTGACGGCCACTATTTTATCCAGTATGCCAAATTCTTGCAAAATGTCACTAATTTCTTCAGCCACCACTGGTCCTGTTTTTGATGTATAGACTGCTTTTGTTTTGAGTACTTTCTGTCTCATCTTTCCCTCAATGGCATAGTGTGCTGTCACTGTAAGATAATGATCTTGGGAAATGCTTGTCCAGCCGTCGCTGGTTAAGGTAACTTTGCTAACATCACTGAGCTCAGATATAATGTTAGACTTTTCCACCTTGTACCATGCTGGAATCAGTTGATTGCTCAAACTATCTCTGGAGGGAGGTGTGTACTTTGAATTTAGGGCCTTGGTCATCTCCCTGCAAATAAAAATTCAACATAACAGTAACTGTTACTGCACAAGTACCCTACCATCATGAAACTTTTTTTTCGAGTTTTTTATTTATTATTATTATTTTTTTTTTTAAACCTTGCCTACCTAAATGATGGAGATTCGACAACTGAGAACGGGTGTAGCCCTTTCACCACAAATGCCGTTACCGCTCTGTGTGTGACACTCCTCAGTTTTCTCTCATTTTTCCCTTCATTGCCAAAGAGAACGGTGTCTTGCGGCTTGCTGTCCCTGGCTCTACTGGAGGCATGACTGGAGGTGCTTGCGAGGCGCTCGCGCTGGATGACACACTCACCCCTGGCTCTACTGGAGGCATGACTGGAGGTGCATGCGAGGCGCTCGCGCTGGATGACACACTCGCCCCTGGCTCTACTGGAGGCATGACTGGAGGTGCTTGCGAGGAGCTCGCGCTGGATGACACACTCGCCCCTGGCTCTACTGGAGGCATGACTGGAGGTGCTTGCGAGGCGCTCGCGCTGGATGACACACTCGCCCCTGGCTCTACTGGAGGCATGACTGGAGGTGCTTGCGAGGCGCTCGCGCTGGACGACACACTCGCACTCGGAGACCGCAAGACATCAAACACTGTACATTCTTTGAAATCGATGCCGTGCTGCCTTAAATGTTTGGTCAGATTTGAGGTGCAACCTGCCTTGCAGCTAATAAACTTCCCACATTTACTGCACTTAGTAGTGATGTTACGGATGATACCGAAGCTCCGAGCTGTGTGTCGAGTACGTAGGGCAGTTTCTAGGCTACAGAAGCTTCGCACCGAAGCTTGTATCACTTTCAGAGAAGCACGTGATCGATGACAAACGAGGCCTCGGGTGCTGTAGAACCATGTGATCGGTTTGTTTTGCGTTTTGGGCGGAATTAGGGGTTTTGAATTGTAGATATAAAGGAGCGATACCCCCATTATTTTGAGGGTTGTTGCGGAGTTTATTATTATTGGTATTATTGCTATTGAAAGTTTTTGGAGGATTTTTTTGAGGAATTTTTGGAGTTTTTTTTTTTTTACAACTTTTATACAGTTTTGTCGTTTTTGTACAAAAATAGGCTAATGGAACCTGCATGGAAGCGAAAATCTCCTGCTTGGGAATATTTTGACCCGATATCTCCAAATAAGGCAGGCCTAAGTGGCGTAGATACACTACTCACAAAAAGTTAGGGATATTCGGCTTTCGGGTGAAATTTCAGGATGAACCTAAAATGCACTATAACCTTTACAGGTGAAATTAATTTGACCTTCTCTAAACTTTTGAATGCACATGTCCAACTATTCAATGTTTCAGTACTTTTTGCACAACTTGCTGTTCTCTAACAAGGAGCTGAACGGCAAAATTCACAACAGGTGTTTGATCCATGAATCGACTAATAAATTTCCTGGTTCAATTAGAATTGGTATTTAAACAGTCCTCTTCATCATGCTGTTCACATTTTGACATCATGAGACCAAGACGACACCTAACAATTGATCAACAGTACCTCGCCATTGCGAGGCTTCAAACAGGATGTTCTCAGAGGGAAGTGGCCACTGAGCTTAGAGTGTCACAGAGTGTCATCAGCAGGTTGCAACAGAGATACAGAGAGACTGGAAGAGTCACAGAAAGGCATAGAAGTGGACGTCCTTTGGCCACATCCCACACTGATGACCGCTTCATTGTGAACAGTGCCCTGCGGAACCGGATGATGAATGCCACTCAACTCCAGGCACATTTAAGGGAGGTGAGAGGCACCCAAGTGTCACGTCAGACCATTCGAAACCGTTTACATCAGCGTGGTCTGCGTGCTAGACGACCTGCAAGGGTACCTGACCACACCACCAGGCACAGGCGTCATCGTCTTGCATGGGCCAGGGAGCATTTACGCTGGACGAGGGACCAGTGGGCCTCAGTGCTGTTCTCTGATGAAAGTCGATTCACGTTGAGCAGAAATGATGGCCGCCAACGATGTTGGAGACGTCAAGGAGAGCGCTATGCATCAGCCACTGTTGTCACCAGACGACCCTTTGGTGGTGGCGGTGTTACAGTGTGGGCAGGTGTGTCTAGTCAATACAGAACTGCCCTACACTTTGTGAATGGTACAGTGACAAGCCCATACTACCTGAATAACATCATTAATCCAGTCATTGTGCCCCTGCATGAACAACACAGGCCTAATTTCATCTTCATGGACGACAATGCTCCAGCTCATCGAGGTCGCATCATTAGGGAAAGGCTGCTGGAGACTGGGGTACCTCAAATGGAGTGGCCTGCACTTTCTCCAGACCTGAATCCCATAGAAAACCTATGGGATCAGCTGACACACCGTGTAGAGGCTCGTAACTCTGTACCCCAGAACCTCAATGACCTGAGGGCCGCCCTTCAAGAAGAGTAGGATGCCATGCCTCAGCAGACAATAAGTCGACTTGTGAACAGCATGAGACGTCGTTGTCAAGCTGTAATTGATGCTCAAGGGCACATGACAAGTTATTGAGACATTGACATTTTTGTTGTGGTATACCCACCACTGTTGTTGGCTTTTGTTTCAATAAATTGTTTGAGATGAGGAAATCACCATTGCATGCTTCTACTTAAATGCCCTACTTTCATGATACGTATAATATCACTGTAGCGTGAACTTACATTTTCCATAAATTTCACCCGAAAGCCAAATATCCCTAACTTTTTGTGAGTAGTGTATAAAAACACACTGAAATGCTTTTCAAACACTGGGCTAGCAATCGACTGTGCATGTAGTTCGTTGGTTGTTATTTTAACGTAACTACAGCAGATTATTACGATTTGTTTAATATTATTATGATTTGATTGTTATTTCTTATTCTTTCTTATTATCATTATCATCTGCATTCCTTCTCAAATGGCATATTATTTAATTTTGAAGGTAAAGTGCTTGCTGTGCCTAAAGGAACTGGCTTACAGCAATAATACCTCGTCCAGGCATTATCGGGCAATGCATGAAAATGCACCTGCCAATGAGCAAGAAACCAGCGGAGGTTATTTATTTATTTATTTTACTTTTTAATAGCAGTTATGGTTGCTTTATCATAATCATACTGATATACATGTTGATAAAAATACATTTGCATATTGTTATTTTGCCATAGGTTCCAGAAAGCAAGAACTTAATGAGGCCGTTAATAAAAATCAATAGAAACCTCCCTTTTCAGTCACAAAAGCACCTTCCCTTTCACTGCCCATACTGAAGCACATTCACTGCCTGGTTACAGAAGCACTCCCAGTCCCAGACCAGAAACACTTTTACTGCTCAATAGAACCCCGCACAAATGTTGTCCCCCTTTATATCAATCTTCCTGGTTTTTTTTCATTTTGAAAGTTAATATATTATTACATATATTATTTTATAATATATCTTAGTATAAAACAAATCTAGCCTAATGACAGTTACAAATATAAATAATGAGTATGTTAGTATATGTATCGCCTGAGCGGGGTTTTGAACTGGTACTTTCTCTTACAGAAATGGCTCTGAAGTCCGACGCGTTACCTAACTTTCACATCGGGCGCGCAAGAGCGCCATCTTGCCGCCATTGTCAGCGCAAGCAGAGAGCGAAGCGGCAAAAACAATACATATCCGTATCCGGGACGGGTATTTTAAAAGCGACTTTATACCAGTCATTTTACAAGAATCTTTGTCATGTACGTGAGTTTGGAGCCATAAACTTCCAAAAAAAAATTCCCCGCCAGCTGCACCACTTTTTTTGGGTTCCTCTCCTTTATATATCGGTACCTCAAGTTTTTCCACCTTTTCCTGCATTGTTCCTCTACACATACAAGCACAAAATCCGGTTATTATTTACATGTGATTTAATTTCATTCAGTATTGCCCACAACATTAACGTGATCCACATTGAACCAGGACAGGGAGAGAGCTGGTCAGTCGTTTTCAGGGTCTCTGTTCTTCTCCACTTTTTCTAATTGCTTTCGAACGTGAAATGTATACCGTTCTAAACAAACAAAAAACACTTATCTGCTGACCGTAATATAGAATGCCATCCTGGCTATCGATAGTTAACGTAGCGAGCTAGCGCAGCCTGGTAATAATCTGGTAGATATCAATGTTGTAGTGCTTATTTAGTAGTCCCGCAAGTTCGACTGATATAACAAGGGGAATTCGGTCACGCACGTAGTCAATCTCTCATCCATTTTGCGTTCGCGAAGTTGGTCCGTTCAGTACCGCCCACTCTCTTCTTCTTCTTCTTCTTCTTTGTGTTTTTTTGGCGGATTTCAATACCAACTTTAGGTGCATACCGCCACCTACCGTACCGGAGTATGTAGAACAGGATTCCAGGAAAAATAAATAAATATAATTATTTATTTATTCTATGATATTAAATTAAGTTAATAAATAAAATTATAAGTATAAAGTAAAATTCTATATTCTATTAAACAATCCTGAGCCTATTAAGAACTCTATTATCCCTCTCTGTACTTCCCACACCTTATCTCCATTTGTTCCTAATATCCCTTCCAAATCCCAACCTCGTCCAACCTCTCTTACCCTTTGTTGCAAACGCTCCCTTTCTTCTTTATATTTTATGCAATGCATTATTACATGTTCAGTGTTTTCAATTATATTACAATGTGCACAAATATGTGAATTTACTTTACCCAATAAAAATAAAGTTTTATTTAAACCAGTGTGGTCAAATCTTAGTCTCGATATGACTACCTCCTCTCTTCTGCTTCGCCCTTTAACACTCTGTGCTCTAACGGACTTTTGTACCCTATAATATATTCTACCCTTACTGTCCTCTTCCCATTTTTTCTGCCAGCATTCCAATATTTTCTTTTTAATTAATGCTTTACCTTCCCCTATTCAAAATGCTATATTAATTATGTGCGTCATATTTAGCGATCTTTTTGCCATCCTGTCTGCAATTTCATTACCCTCTAATCCCACGTGTGCAGGTACCCAACAAAATATTATTTCTATTCCCATTCTCTGCGTTCTAAATAGACATTGAAACATTTCATATACTAGGTCTTCCCTAATTGAGTTCATTATCTGTAGGCTAAAAAGAACTGCTGCAGAGTCAATACACAGCACCACCCTGTCTGGTCTCACTTCTTCCACCCATTGGAGACTAACAATCACTGCCATCATCTCAGCTGTATATACTGATAATTTATCAGAAATTCTCTTTCCTATATGTATTTTAAATTGTGAGATATATACTCCTATTCCTACATGGTCATTTTGATCTTTTGATCCGTCAGTAAAGATATGTAGGTAGTTAGAATATGTGTTTATTATATGCTGGTTTGCACAGTATCCTATTTCATGTTCCGCCCAATTTTTCTTTAGTTCCAGGATACTAAAATCAACTTTAGCTTTAGGGAAGAGCCATGGGGGAACATTACTTATTGGAGTAGGGGAATTGAAATGTATTCCATCTAGTTCATATTCTTCTGATTTATCTTTTATCTTCCATCCAAAACCTATTCCGTTATGTCTATACTCCCAGCATTCGTTTAGGACACTTTTAGTGGCATTTTCATCCCCACATCCCCTAAGCCGAATCCAATATGTTAGAGCCAGTTTGTCTCTCCTAGTGGGATTTCCCCTGATTCTACTAACACGGCATTACATGGCGTTGATCTCATTGCACCAATGCTTTGCTTTGCATTCTATCAATTTGGTTTAAGTACGATTTAGCTGCTGCCCCATAAACAAAACACCCATAGTCAATTGCTGATCTCATCAAAGCCCTATATATATCTATTAATGCCTGCTTATCTGCTCCCCATGTATATCCAGATATAGCCCTCATTAAATGTATTACTTTTTTACATTTAGTTTCTAGCTTTTCCACATGTGTCTTCCATGTACATCTCTCATCTACCCAAATTCCCAAATATTTAAATTCCTTTACTTTTTCCATTGGTTGTCCATATAAAAGAAGACACTGTTCTTCTATCTTTTTCTTTCTAGTTATGTACATGTAGCAAGACTTACTTGTTGAGATTTTAAAACCCCAATTGTATGACCATTGCTCTACCTTTAAAATAGCTTTCTTAATCTCTCTCAGCACACTTGTGTTGTCTCTCCCCCTAATCCATATAGCTCCGTCATCTGTATATAATGATGAGCATATCCTTCTGTCAAGATTCATGAATATATCATTAATCATAATGTTAAATAACACCGGACTAATGACGCTTCCTTGTGGAATTCCGTTAACGATATCATACTCATCGGATAACTCTGGTCCTACCTTAACTCTAAACTTTCGTTCTGATAGAAAATCTAGTACCCAGTTGTAAAATCTTCCACTAATGCCCATTCTATTCATTTGAATTAACAGCCCTTCCCTCCACATAGAATCGTACGCTTTTTCGATGTCAAAGAAAACAATCACCATCAATTCTTTCATTTTAAATGCTTTCTCTATTTCATTGCTAACTTTAACAAGTGCGTCCTTTCCTGAATTCATTCTGATATGATGCAATTAAACCTCTCCTTTCTAAAAAATAGTTAAGTCTTCGGACCAAAATCTTTTCCATCCATTTGCACAGATGCAAAGTTAAAGCAATGGGTCTATAATTTCCAGCATTATTTGGATTTTTACCGGGTTTGCTAAAAGGTAAAATGAGTGCACTCTTCCATCTTTTTGGTAGCAATCCTTCTCTCCATATTTTATTGAACAGTTCCGGGGGCCCTATCTTACACCCGGCGCAAAGCGGCGCTAACGCAAACGCAAGTGTCTTTGCTATCTTACACCCGGCGCTAGGTCCATAATAGCGCCTAACGCTTACGCCGTCAAACTAGCATGTTGACGGCGTAACTCTTGCGCCATCATTAGTGAACTGGGCGTGTTGGTCTTAAGATGAGGAGTGGCCAGGATTCTTTTTGGCGTATTGCTATCTTGAGCCAGCAGAAAGCGCTTGCGCTAGAACCACCACAAACCTGGTCTAAAGTCATGTCGCAGTTGTTTACATGCTATTTTAACGGCGCATATAAGTGCGTCTACATAGGCGTGTGCACAACGCGCATACCCTCCTGTCTGTTACACACAGGGGCGTGCACAGGCATGACTAAAATATCTAGATCATAATGTGAAATATTATTATTGTGTAGGCTATATCAAAAATGCATAATAATAAAAGGTTCCATAGGTCCACATACCTTTCCATCAGCGAAGGGAAACAATGCCACATTACATTGCTCTCAGCCCACTCCATCAACATCCAGGCGATGTGCGATGGTACGGGACAATGGCTATCCATTAAAAAGGAGCTGATAACACCTATAGCTATCAAGCCTAATGCGCGAATTGTCTTTGCACCTAATGCGTGAATTGTCATTCAATGGAAAACTCGCGCACGGCAATAGACGGACATTTAAGTTCTGAAAATGCGCTTCAGATGTCATTACAATACAGTTCTGTGAATACAGCCTGTAAGTAAATAGAATGGTTTGTGACTGAAAAAAGTTCAAAACCTTGTCCAGTGAATATTGCATTTATTGTTTTTCAAATAGCCTAGGCTACAGCGGATTCGCTATGCATAAGTTTTTTTTCGATAGCCTATGGTTAAAAAACGGAGATGTCACCATGTTAACTAAATTGTAACCTTAGCTATTCTTCGTCCTTCATATTTTTTTAAATTACAGTGACCAGGTTTCCATACTCTCACCGTTTAAAACCCAGCTGATTTCACCCGTTATTCCTTAACTGAACAAAACGATTTTAAAGAGAACTAAGCGTCTAATTAGAAACTAAAACAAATTTGCAGCAAGTTACACAATTAATTTTAATGCCATTCTCTGCACGTGAGCTGCATGTTCTGTTTCCCCTGCTGTAAGTCGCACGTTTAACGGTCTTCATGGGAAAGTGGATTGTTTTAAAGGATTACGCTACGAGTAAAACAGGTTGGTCACATTTCCATAAACAGGACATTATTAAACAAGGGGAAATATGCGTGAACTTATGGGTTGCGAACCTGACAGCTTTATTGTATGGCTATTTAGTGTCATCATTAAGGCAAAACAACGGTATGTATGTTATTAATCAATATTAGCCTACTATGCAGGTAGCCTAATGAACTTTGGACGAAGCTTGAACTTGATGTTTGACACTTTCATTGCATAATCAAACGAAATTCGCTGAACAAGCAGGCTAATTTGGCGTTTTCTAAGGTGAGACTGAAGCCATTAATAGCTTATTCTCAGCTGTTGCAGGTCTTTTTAACGAAATTTAACCGCACATATTTTGTAAAATAACAGCCCTGTCTGGAATTACCGGGAACTCATAGGCTAATGGTTAGTCCGAATAATATTGATCATACTCCATTTAGCCTATTCCTTGATCACACTAAACACGCACGAGCATGTCTGTTTTCGCCATCATAAGCAATCCGCCAAGGTGGAAAAGCAGGCTTTTAAAGGGAATGGGATATGACATTTTGATTGGTTTATTGAATGTTACGCCCAAGACACACCTATAATTAATTAGCGACTAGGTTCAGCCCAGTTGCGCCATGCGCCGTGCTTAGCGCCAAAAAAACACGCCGTTAAAATAGCAAAAGTGGACTTGGACACGCCCTAAATGGACTTAGCGCCATGCGCTTAGACTAAGCGCCAAGAGGTGTCATGGTTTTGGACCCTGTGGTCCTATGCGGTCGTTTTCCTCGGTGGCCACGCGAGGGCGCTGCCCTGTTGGTAGAGGCTTGCTCCGCCCTGCTGAGTTGGGGGAGTTTCTGGTTAAGCATTTTCACCTGTTGCGTGGTCACCTGAGAGTTATTTAAGCCTACCGTTCCCTTCATTCGAGGCTTCGACATTAATTGTTAATTGTTATGTACTGTGGTGTTATTGTTGGTTGTGAGTTCTCGTACCGTTTTGGTAGTGATGGCGAAATGAGGCTTCCTGAAGCATTGAGGCTTTGCAGCAAAATAGATTCATTACTCGAAGCCTCATTCGACACAGTGTACACTAGTGACACCTGCTGGTAAAAATAATGTAGAGCAACGAAATCATTACAAATTCCACCTCAGGTTCAAAATAACGAAGTTGCTGTGCGCTAGCAACAAACAGCCCTTTAGCTCACTGATAACGCGTCGGATTTCAGAGCCATTGGTGTAAGAGAAAGAACAAGTTCGAAACCCCGCTCAGGCAATACACATTCTAGCGTACTTAATATTTATAACATTATTTGTAACTGTCATTAGGCTAGATTTGTTTTTTACTAAGATATATTATAAAATAATATATGTAATAATATTATATTAACTTTGAAAATGAAAAAAACAGGAAGATTGATATAAAGGGGGACAACATTTGCGTGGGGTTCTATTGAGCAGTAAAAGTGTTTCTGGTCTGGGACTGGGAGTGTTTCAGAACTGGGGACTGGGAGTGTTTCTGGAACTGGGGACTGGGAGTGCTTCTGTAACCAGGCAGTGAAAGGGAAGGTGCTTTTGTGACTGAGAAGGGGAAGTTTTTATAGATTTTTATTCAGAAATAATAGCTGTTTCACAGTGTTGGGGCTGAGACGGTTCCTCTTTTTTGGAAACAATTTCCCCTGCCTTTCTGGAACCTATGGCAAAATAACAATATGCAAATGTATTTTTATCAACATGTATGTCAGTATGATTATGATAAAGCAACCATAACTGTTATTAAAAAGTAAAATAAATAAATAAATAACCTCTGCTGGATTCTGGCTCATTGGCAGGTGCATTTTCATGCATGGCCCGATAATGCCTCAGCATGGACGAGGTATTATTGCTGTAAGCCAGCTCCTTCAGGCACAGCAAGCACTTTACCTTCAAAATGAAATAATATGCCATTTGAGAAGGAATGCAGATGATAATGATAATAAGAAAGAATAAGAATTAACAATCAAATCATAATAATATTACACAAATCGTAATAATCTGCTGTAGTTACGTTAAAATAACAACCAACGAACTACATGCACAGTCGATTGCTAGCCCAATGTTCGAATAGCGTTTCAGTGTGTTTTTATATCTACGACACTTAGGCCTGCCTTATTGGGAGATATCAGGTCAAAATATTCCCAAGCAGGAGAAGATTTTCGCTTCCGTGCAGGTTCCATTAGCCAACGGAACTGTACAAAAGCTGTACAAAAAAAAAAAAAAACCCCTAAAAAAAATCCTCCAAAAACTTTCAATAGCAATAATAGCAATAATAGCAATAATAACTAAAAACTAAATCTCCGCAACAACCAACCAACGACAACAACCCTCGAAATAGGGGTGGGTATCACTCCTTTATATCTACAATTCAAAACCCCCAATCCCGCCCAAAGCGCAAAACAAACCGATCACGTGGTTCTACAGCACCCGAGGCCTCGTTTGTCATCGATCACGTGCTTCTCTGAAAGTGATACAAGCTTCGGTGCGAGGCTTCTCCAGAAACTGCCCTACGTACTCGACACACAGCTCGGAGCTTCGGTGTCATCCGTAACATCACTACGTTTTGGCTACTCGCCTATTTTTTGCGTCTCTGTTTAGAGGCAGGGCTTATTTCTTACTGGCTTGGTAGTTGATTATCTCGTAGAAGTTTGGGACCGTAAAAATCTCTGCTCTATTTTGCCTTGTTGGTGCTTTTTCTCCGTGTATGGAGTTTTGGGCGATTCTGTTCGGAACAGTAGTTCTGCTCGCCCTTCGGCACATGTCTTCCCATTGGGAGATCAGGCGTTTCGCTTCTACTTAGTTATTAGCTCGTAGAAGTATAGAGTAGCAGTTCTTTGTTCCTTTTTTCGCCTGTTATTTGGTTTTCTTACTGAGAGACCTGGCGTTTTGCTTCTACTCAATTCCGTGTTACTGTGAGCCAGTAAGTAGCTTCGGTACGTTTATTCCCTGTTGTCTCCTTCTCGTGGACTACGTTCCCCTTTGTTGTGACTCAGGGTTTTTGTTTTATATTGAGAGGCTGTCGTGCTATTTTGCGTTGGTCTTTATTACAGCGGTCCTCCGTCCTTTTTACCTACGGGACGATTTTGTTTCGGAACTATTGTTCTGTTCGTTTGCCGGGTGTGTTTCTCCTTGTGTGGAGTTTGGGCGAGGTTGTGGACATGTTTGTGACTGCGCGTAGCATGGTAACTTTAGCTCTCTGTTCCTTCGCTTTGTTACATTATTTTACTGAGAGGCTAGGGCGGTTGTTCCTATTTAAGCTTGCGTTAGTCTGTGGATAGTAAAGTTATGGGACGACGATGCTTCGTCGGCTCACCTGTAAAATGTTTCTCTCTCCTGGGAGATCGGGTGTTTACCCTCTTGGTTTTATTCATTGGACTGCGAGCCTTTTTATATCGCCATGGAACGTTAAATCTCTGTTCCTGTTCGCCTCGTTACATTTTTCGTTACTGAGAGGCAGGGCTTGTGTTTGTGCTTGTGTAAGTCAGTTAGCCGATAGTTTTGGTGCAGCTGTCCCATCGTCTTTTGTGCTCTGTCTCCGTGTATGGAGATTTGGACGATTCTGTTCAGAACTGTAGTTCTGCTCGCCCTTCGGTGCAATTCGTCTCTTAGTGAGACCGGGCGATGTTTTGGACATGTTTGCGGTTGACTGCGAGCCTATTATTCTCACCATGGAACGTTAAATCTCTGTTCCTGTGCGCCTCGTTATTTTCCTCATATAGAGAGGCAGGGCGCTTATTTTCAATTCTTCTCGCGTTGGTCTAGCCCAGTGGTGTCTAACTGATTCCATCGAGGGCCGAGTGTATGCAGGTTTTTGTTCTAACCATGCTCTACACCAGCTGATTCCACTAATTAGTTCACCTCCTTGGTTGAAGAGCTGAGCTAATTAGTGAAATCAGCTGGTGTAGGGCACAGTTGGAACAAAAACCTGCATACACTCGGCCCTCGATGGAATCAGTTTGACATCCCTGGTCTAGCCGGTAAATGTCTGGTACTGCCTGTCCTGTTTCGTTCCTTTCGGTGCCTTTTCTCCTTGCATGGAGTTTGACGATTTTGTTTGGATCTGTTGTTCTTTTCGTCTTTTGGCGCATGTCTTCCTATAGGGAGGATTGGGCGATTTTGTGGACACGTTTGTGTTTGACCGCGAGTTTGAGAGTAGCCTGGGGACGTTGGATCTGTTCCTTTCGCCTCCACTCATACTATCATATTATTTTGCAGTGTGTTGTGTTGTGTTTGTCCTTACGCTACTCGCCCGTCCTGATTTGTCTCGTTATCGAGACAGGGCGCGTATTTATTTCTGGCTGTTCAGATTCCTGTCCTTGCGCTCTACTTGGCGTTTGACAGTGAGCCGGGTAGTAGCGTTTGTAGTGATGTTTGTGTTCCTTGTCTTGTCTCCTCCTTTATCTGCGGGTATCCCGCCTTCTTCTTCTTCTTCTTCTTTGGGGTTTTACGGCAGCTTGCATCCTTAGTGTTGCACTATTGCCATCTTCAGGAGTTAGTTAACTCCTACATTGTCCGGTTTGCTATATTTTCCCTATTAGTCCTGTTCTCTTAAGATATCTGATCAAACATTTCCTGCCTTGTCCACTTTCACCACACTTCAGTATGCCCTTTACATCTCCTCCTGCTCTTTCCATTCCCTCCATCATGTCCTTACGTTCTATTATGTATTTTCTGCAGTTAACAAGTACATGTTGTACTGTTTCTGGTGTCTGACAATGGTCACATAATCCATTTTGGTGCTTCCCTATAATGTGGAGAGTCCCGTTCAGGTTGCTGTGTCCTATTCTTAGTCTGGTCATCACTGCCTCCTCTCTTCTATTTCCTCCCCTGCTTCTCCCAGTGCCCACTCTACTCTGTATTGCATGTAGCTGTCTTCCTCTTAACTCCTGATCCCATTGTTGCTGCCACTCTTCATTAATTTTCTTCCATGCAATACCCTTTCCTTCTGATTTTGAAAGTTTTATTATAGTGTCTATGTTTTCTTTTTTAACAGCTTGTTTGGCTAGGTTGTCCACTCTCTCATTACCCATAATGCCCGTGTGCGCAGGAACCCAAATAAATGTGATCACAATGCCTTGTCTTATTACTCTCGAGTGCATTCTTATTACTTCAAATAGTAGGTCTTGTCGTTTTTTGGATGTGCCTAGCTTTAGGCTGTATAGAACAGATGCTGAGTCGCTACAGATCAGAACTCTTTGAGGTTTGACTTGCTCAACCCACTCTAAAGCCATCCAAATGGCATACAACTCCACAGTATATACACTTAAGGAGTTTGATGTCCTTTTGCATACTGCAACTCTGTGGCTAGGAACTGCAACTGCAGAGCCAGTGCTGTCTGTTATTGGATCTTTTGATCCGTCCGTAAACACCTGAACATACCCTGTGTATCTACTTTCTGTATAGCTATAAAACTCTTGTACTAAATCTACATTTTTCTT
Organism: Synaphobranchus kaupii; assembly: GCA_029718625.1. Lineage (NCBI taxonomy): Eukaryota > Metazoa > Chordata > Actinopteri > Anguilliformes > Synaphobranchidae > Synaphobranchus > Synaphobranchus kaupii. The sequence goes on from CM056378.1 coordinate 41,647,216, forward strand.
TGCCTTATCTTGAAGCAGCTCTAAATCTACCACCAGTGTCTCCATTTCCCACACAGGGGTTGGAGGCCACATCACCGTCGGGCAGAACTCCATCCCATACACTCCCAGGTCTCTTGCTGCTGCATCCCCTGTCCAACCAAAACTTGATTTTACTGTACCCTCCCTTTCCCAGCAGGTCTGTAGTACTTTTTTGGTTGGGTGGTTATCTCCATGCCCCTTCAAATTCATCCAGTAGTTGACTCTGAGCTGCTTCCTGCGTAAATTCAGCGGCATTTCTCCTGTCTCAATTTGTATGGCACACACAGGTGATGTTCTTGTTGCCCCTATGCACAATCTGAGAGCCCGGGCCTGGATCACATCTAATCCTGCAAGTGCAGTTTTTGCTGCAGATCCATACACAACACTCCCATAGTCCAGCCTTGATCGAATTAGTGCTACATATATATATTTTAAGGCTGCTACATCAGCTCCCCAATCCAAGCCTACAAGGCATCTCATCACATTTATTACTTTTTTACATTTATCCATAATACATTTAATGTGTTCCCTCCATGTTAGTCTGGAATCAAAATACACTCCTAAGAATCTAAATGATTCTACTGTCTCTAAATTGTTTCCATATATTTTTAAATGAGTGTTTCCTCTAATCCTCTTTCTTGTGAAGAACATTACTTTAGTCTTTTCAACTGAGAACTTAAAGGCCCATTTCTTCCCCCACATCTCAACTTGATTTATTCCTTCTTGTAATTTCCTAATTATGTGGTTCAAATTTCTACCTCTTTTCCACATAGCGCCATCATCTGCAAATAATGATCTTCCCATATTTACTGATACATTTCCAAATATGTCATTTATCATAATAGAGAATAATATAGGACTTATCACACTCCCCTGCGGTGTCCCATTTTCAATCTCATATTTATTGGACATTTCAGCTCCTACCTTAACCTGGATGGTTCTTTTATTCAAAAAGTCCTTTACCCAGTTAAAAACCTTACCTCCAATTCCCATTGCATGTAACTTTATCAGCAGCCCCTCCTTCCATAACATATCATATGCTTTTTCTACATCAAAGAAAACTGCTGCTACTGTTTCTTTATTAATTTGCGCTTTCCTTATTTCATCTTCTAGACATACTATTGGATCCAAAGTACCCCTCCCTTTCCTAAATCCACTTTGACACCCTGAAATTATATTCTCTTTCTCTAGAGAATATATCAATCTTTCATTTACCATTCGTTCCATCAGTTTGCATATGTTAGAAGTTAATGCAATTGGTCTATAGTTTGTAGGTTTGCTTGCATCTTTCCCTGGCTTCCTTATAGGAACAATGACTGCCTCCTTCCAACTCTCAGGTATTCTACCTTCATCCCACACCTTGTTATACAGCAATAACAATTTGTTCAGACTTTCTGCACTTAAGTTCTTTATCATCACATAACATATTTCATCCTTCCCTGGTGCAGTCATACCAGCTTTAGCCAGCGCCCTTTTTAACTCCCCCAAAGTAAATGGCACACTCTGTTCATCTCCAGTGTTTTCCTTTCTCCTTACAACCTCCATGTTTTCAGCTTTTGTTTTCTCCCTGCCCCTTCTTCCCTCCTCCGATAAATTATTTGAACTGTGTACCTTAACAAACGTGTTGGCCAATAACTCAGCTTTTTCTTTATTAGTTACTGCTACTTCATTTCCATCTGTTAACACTGGATAACTCCACTCCCTTCTGTCCCCTCCCATTTTTCTGATCATCCCCCACACCTCTCCTACTGGGGTTGTGTTCCCAATCGAATCGCAAAACTTTCTCCAGTATGTCCTTTTTGCCTGCCTTATTGTCCTCCTTACCACCGCCTGAGCTTTTTTGTACTCTATCATATGTTGAAAGTTATGGGTTCTTTTCAATATTTTAAACAACTTATTTCTGTTTCTCACAGCTTTTTTACAGTTCTCATCCCACCATGGTACTGCCTTCCTCTTTATTCTGCCTTTACTCTTAGGGATGGATCTCATTGCAGCTACTCTAATACCTTTTTCTATTTCTTTATCCAGGATTTCTATGGTCATATCAACATTAATCTGGCTCAGACACTCTTCACTTACTTCCTTAAACTTCTCCCAGTCAGCTTTCCCAAACACCCATTTTCCTCCCCTGTCTATTTCAGTCACTGTTGCATTAATGTTTATCGTACTTAAAATTGGATAATGGTCACTACCTATAGTTCCCTCTTGGTACACTTTCCAATCGCATATGTGAGCAATGTTATTTGATACCAATGTAAGATCCAGCGTTGACTCCCTTCCTGTGTTAATGTCTATTCTTGTTTTATTTCCATCATTTAAGCAAACTAAATTTCTCTCATCTAACAGGTCTTCTATTTCCTGGCCATTAACATCTGTTTTCTCACTCCCCCATAATGTGTTATGTGCATTGAAGTCCCCACACCACACAATACTTGCTCTATTTTGCCCTTCTATTTCTTCAAGCTTGCTCAATTCTATTTTCTTGCAAGGGTTATAATAATTCACTATCACTAATTCCTTCCTTCCCACCCATACTTCCACTACCACATACTCCAGTTCCTTTCCAATACCCAGTACTCTATAAGGAGTCCCTTTTTTAATAAACGTGACACAGCCCCCTCCTCCCCCCTCTTTCCTATCTCGCCTAACTGCCTCATACCCATACATAACAAAGTCTAAGTGGGGTTTCAGCCATGATTCCTGAACACACAAAATGTCCGGTTTCTCCCTCCGACTGTCTATAAATTTCTTAAAATCCTGCCCATTAGCAATAAGGCTCCTTGCATTCCATTGTAGGATTAACATTATCAATATCATCCCACATTCGTTGTCTCTTGACTTGACTGTGCCTTGAGTTCATCATTTACTTCTTCCCATTTTAAACCAATCATACCCAAATGGTGTTCTGCAGCTATCACAATTACCCGAATCCTTTCAGTTTTAGATTTAATCTCATGTGTTGCATTTAGTACTCCAGCTATAAAGGTCACCAATTTCTTCTTCTCTATCCATGCTTTCTTCTTATCTTGCTGTTCTTTTTCTGCCACTTGTTCTTTGTTATATCCTCCCTCCTTATTCTGTTTTTCCTGTCCTGCCAATTTAACTGCCTCAGCATATGATATTTTTTCCTTCACCTTTATCTGTTGTACTTCCACCTCTTTTTTCATCATTTTACATCCCCAATAGGCTACGCTGTGATCACCTCCACAATTACAGCACTTTGGTCTCACTCCCTCTCCACATTTCCCATATTCATGCTCCCCACTACACCGAGCGCATCTTCTCTTTTCTTTACACACTTTGGCCACATGCCCAAATTTCTGACAGTTAAAACATCTCATAGGTTTTGGTATGTATTCTCTTACACTATATTTTATAAATCCAAAATATACCTCCTTTGGAATCACCTTTTCCTCAAACTCTATCAATATGGTTTCAGTCTCCTTTTTCTCTATTCCCCTTGTCATTCTTTTCACATTTTTCACATTACTATTCCTCCCCTTCAAGTTTTCCTTTAATTCCCCCATATTAACACCGAGGGGAACCCCAGAGATCACCCCCTTGCTACCATTGAACCTCTGTTCTCCAACTCTTACAACCCTGGACACTTTGATTTTCCCAATAATAGTCATCTTTTTTGCCTTCTCTACCTGCGCTTCCATCTTACATCCTATTAACAAGTTTCCATCTCCTAAAACTCTCGCATGATTTACTTCCCCAACTTCCCTCCTAATGATTTTTGTTAATTTAAGCGGATCTAACTTCTTTACTCCCCCTTCCCCCTCGAATCTTACCACTACATGTATTAATCCTGTCTTCGGGACTTTCTCCTCACCTTCTCTTCCCTCGCTTTCCGATCCACCTGCGCTAGATGTATTTTTCTTTCTTTTGCGACTTTTCGCCCTCTTGGCTTTACTACCCCCCGCCTCTTCCCACTCACTCTCCCTCCTCTCATCTTCCCCACTTAACTCCATGCTGTTATTATCATCCTCATCCGTCTCCCTCCCTGCCATCCTGTCAGAGTGTGTAAGGAACAGCGTAAAAATATCGTTCCGGACCTATACAGGCCGTCGGTCGATATTCTCACAACCGCTCCCCACAATACCCAATTTAATAAGTCCCGATGTCCGCAAATCCTAAGTCAAACGTCGTTTTATTCCTAAATTAAAGTCAATCAATCAAACAAATAAACAAACAAATAAACAATTAAACAAACAAACAAAATGCCCAAAATGGCGTTTTTCAGCTCCTCTCCTCTCTCACTCTCCCACTAACGATACCGCTCAGTGACCCGGAAGTCTCGCTGTGGGTATCCCGCCTTAGTGGCCTAAGGGCTTAATGAATCCCCTTGCTGCGTTTGGCTCCTCCCATCTCACACGTCACGCCCCATTACACCAGGATTATTCTCAGTACTTGATCAGGTAATTTACGAAACATAGCGTAACTTAGTTGATCCTGCCCCGTTGCTGTGTATCCAGTGTTATTTATCGCTATTTCTAACTCACTCATAGTCAGCTCAGCATCCAGATTTGTGTCTATATTATTATTTTTTCCCCTAAGTATATTACGATTGTCCCTTATCACTGTCTCTTTTCTCTTTTTATGCAGATCGTCTAAGTGATTCCCACTGTGTACATTAGCAAAGCTCTTACCCAATATGTTAGCCTTTTCTTTATCTGTTACAGCTATTGTTTCTCCATCCTCTAAGATTGGGATTTTAGTATATTTCCTTTTGCCACTCATTTTCTTTAACATTTGCCATACATCACCTAGTTTCACTTCTCTGCCTATAGTAGCACAGTATTCCCTCCATGCATTCTTTTTACTGGATTTGATAATTCTACGAGTCAGAGCTTTTTTCTTTTGATAATCCATTAAGTTTTCTTGATTCAAGTTAGTCCTTAACACTCGTAATGCTTTATTTCGTTCTCTGATAGCTTTAGTGCATTCTGCATTCCACCATGGTACCGCTTTCCTTTTCCCTGTTATTCTACTCATGGGTATACTCTTTGATGCAGCATTCAAAATTAAGTTAGTCACTATAGAATAGCATTCTTCTATACTACCATTCATTGAAATTGACTTAATTCCCTCTATGCAGTATTCTTGATATTTTTCCCAGTCAGCCTTTCTTGGGCATGCATATTAATTTCTATAGAGCAGAAGATTGGATAATGATCACTTCCTATACTAGAACTATCATCCACGTTCCATTTGCATGAGCATGCTATATTTCTAGATACTAACATTAGATCTAGACATGATAGGATATTTCTGTATATATCTAATCTTGTTCCTTTTCCATCATTAAGACATACTAATGATCTTTCTTCTAACAGTTCTTCAACTACATTGCCATTATTGTCTGTATGTATACTGCCCCATAAGCTATTATGTGCATTGAAATCACCGCACCAGATTTCTCCTCTACCATGTTCAATTGTATTAAACATTTCAGCACTCAGCTTCTTGCACGGGTTGTAAAAGTTGATTATTTTGAGACTGACACCTGCATTACACACTTCAATAATTACGCATTCTATGTCTGCTGGTGATGGTATTCTTCGGAAGACGACACTATCTTTGACAAATGTAGCACAACCGCCGCCTTGGTTGTCTACCCTGTCATACCGCGCTGAGGTATATCCTGGGATAATAAAATCTAGATGGGGCCGTAACCAGGTTTCTTGTACACATATAATATCCGGTCGTGGTTTTGCGTCAATTATATATTTTTTAAATTCTTGGCCATTTGCAATGAGACTTCTCGCGTTCCATTGTAATAAATGGATCACCATAATAATTTTAATCAATAGCCTGCCCCCCTCCATCAGCGTTTACTTTCAGCATTTTATGTATATCTTCTGCTTTCAGGTCTTTAATACCCAAAAATTCTTCTGCTGCATTCACCACTGTCTTAATTCTGTCACTTTGCTTCTCTTGCTTGGTAGCCACATTAATTATTTTACAAATGAAGGCTATGAAACTTGTCTGATCCACTACCAACGAGTCTTCTTTAAACTTACATTTATGGGCACATTGAGTCTGCTGTACAATCGGATCACTTCTGTCTTCTTGCTGCATTCTAGGTCTGCTTGTTCTCTGGGGTAAAGGCCTAGGCCTACCACTACCTTCTTCACCTCTCCCCACCTCTTCATATGTTACAGTTCTTTGCATTTCATCATTTACTTTCTTTAAAGCATATGCATAGGATATATTATTCATCACTTTATATTTCTGTACCTCTTTTGCTTTAATCTGAACGGCACAGCCCCCAAACGCAGCACTATGATCTCCTCCACAGTTGCAACATCGCAGTTTAGCGCCTTTCTCACATTTGCCGTAATCGTGTTCTCCCCCACATTTTGCACATCTTTGTTTGCCGCGGCACTGTTGGGCTATGTGTCCAATTCTTTGGCATTTATAACATCGTATTGGTTTTGGGATATATTCTCTCACCCTATAATTGATCCACCCTATTTTGACTTCTTTAGGAAGTGTGCTCTCAAATTGCACCAACATTGACAGACTATCTTTCTTTACTCCATCTTTGTTTGTCTGCAACCTCTTAACTTCTATTATTTCCCCCCCTCTAATTTCTTTCTTGACTTCCTCCTCTGTCATTTCTATTGGCACATTTGAAATTACAGCTCTCAGTTTAGCTATTATTCCGGGAATATGCGTTGAGATTTTTGTACCATCAAGTGTATCTAACTTGAGGATTTTGTCTTGTTATTTGCAGCAGAGATAAGGATTTTACGGTTGTTAAGGAATTTGGCAAATCTAATCTTTCCAATTTCTTTTTCAATTACTTTAGTGATTTTAACTGGGTGAAACTGACCTGTCTCCCTCCCAAACACAATTACGACTTTCCACTCCTTTTCCGTCTCTTGCACCTTTCCCAACTGTCCTGTATTGCCCCGATTATCTTTTACTTTTTTAGCAGCACCCCCTTCTCCTTGACTACCATGATCTGACCAATCTTCTGTTCTAACTTTCATCTCCTTCAGTTTCTTCCTTTTATTCGACATAGTATACCACTCCATATTTTCCTCTTCACCACCCTCTGAGCTGTCACCCATTCTACACTCACGGTACGGTTGATTGCAATCCGCCTTGCTTCCTGGTTCCCCTAACGCGTGTCTTTCTCTCTCCTACACGATCTGTCTCCACACCAAACAAAATCAGACGGCTTCCTCAGTCGAAAATGGCGCCTAAACGCTGTAGTCGAACCGAAATCTTCCGTAGCTCTTGCTTCCGACTCCTCCTCTTCCTGGTCCACTCTGAGCCATCCCCACCGCCCACTCTCTAGCTATTGGCTGCGCTTTGAAAGGTCAGCGACTGCAGGGGTCAAAGTTGAATTTGGTTGAACTTTGAGCGCAGCGCAGGCAGTGGATCTTGCGCTGCGCTCACCGCTGACCAGAGCGCAAAGCGGAAAACGACTCTCCATTGATGTCAACGGCACTTGCCGCCTATGCGCGGCCAATGTGAAACCAGGGTTACCAGTGAGCTAAAGGGTCGCTTGTTGCTAGCTTGCGGCAACTTCGTTATTTTGAACCTGGGGTGGAATTTGTAATGATTTCGTTGCTCTAAATTACTTTTACCAGTGTCACTAGTGTACACTGTGTTGAATGAGGCTTCGAGTAATGAATCTATTTGCGATACAATTGGCTGCAAAGCCTCAGTGCTTCAGGAAGCCTCATTTCGCCATCACTAGCACTTAGCCTTTTCGTCACTTTCTTTGACAAAGTGAAGCCACACTTTTGACCATTTACCGCAGTCCATCTTTCACACTGCTGCTGTGACATTAGTCATGCATGCTAACCGCTAGCTCGTATCAAAACAAATGGACAAGGACTCGCAGGCGCTGTTGCGTTGATGCATGACGTAGACAGGTCCTGGCAGATAACAAAAATTAAAAAAAATGTCCTGGCAGGTAGCCGCCACGTCCTTGCAGACATATGTAGCCTTTGTTTGCAATAATAAAGATTTATATCACTTTTAGGAACCGATAAGCAGAACCGAAACTTAACTTTTTTTAGGGGTAGGCTACCCGGTACTCGGCATTTTGGATTCGGTTCTAATTTGGAACAGAGTTTCGGTTCCCAACCCTACTACAGGGTGGGCTAATTTTATATGCAGAGTAATGAGGAAATGGTCAGACAGAATAGGATTATGCAAGTGAATTTTAACATTAACAATATCAATACCAAAATAAAGACCAGGTCTAAAGTATGACTACAATAATGTGTGGGACTGACAACATTTTGAATGAAGCCAATTGATTCCAAAATGGTCATAAATGCTGAGGTAAAAGGATCATCTGTATTTTCAAAATGCAGGTTAAAATCACCCAATATTAACACTTTGTTATGACTTACAGCTAAATGAGAAATAAATTCTGCAAATTCATGAATAAAGCCAGAATATGGGACAGGAGGTCTATAGACAGTCACAAGTAAAATAGGCTGAGAAGAGGGGCGGTTTCTACCAACAACTGCTGGCTGAGTGTTCATAACCAACACTTCAAACGAGTCAAATACATAGGGTGAATTCAGGTATTGTGGGACATCAGGTAATGTGGGACAACTAAGCTTTGACATGTTTATTTCCTGCTCTGTCAAGAGCCAATCAAAATAATTGTAACTAGGTTCTTGCAGAGAAACTACATGATCAAAGTCACATGATTTCATTGATGTCATGTCATGATGGGGATCATGGCAAGCTTCATATATGAAGGTCACCCGGCAAAATACATGGTTAGGTCAATGACATAAGCTTTTGCTTAAATTAATGTTAAGGTTCTAAATCTGTCGTAAACAATACACTGTGCCTAATTATGATGTAATTATGCATATGAAATACTTGTGCAACAAAACTTTTTTAAAAGTGGTAAATATTATGTTTAGACGTTTTTAATTCAGGCATTTCTGATATGTCCCACATTACCAAACCCAGTCAGGTAATGTGGGACAGCATGTTTCTGGTAATGTGGGACAGTGTTGTGGGCTATTCTAATGGAGGAAAATTATCCCATTTTATACTTAGGGAACCTCAGTATTTGCATATGTATGTGGTAATTTACCCTATATTAACTGTAATGCAATTATAATACTTTTTATATTGCTGTCAAGTCATATTTAGGTCAGTGGTCTCAACTTTTTTGTCAAGATGAACTATGTTATGATTAAGTTAATAGAGTTTTAGAGCTTATTTTTAGAGATAATATTCTATCAAGTTCCCCAAGAGAAAGAAATTGTGTACTTAAGTATATTAAAAATATAATTTAAGTATACCAAATGTGTTTCAAGTGTACTTATACTTTTAATACTTAATTTAAAGTATGCTTAAAATGTGTAATTCATTTGGAAATATATGTAATTAAATTGTACTTTAGTGAACTTCAAATAAGTATACAAAATCTCATATTTAGTGGTATTTTAGGGTACTTATAAAAGGAATATAGCCTAATTTATTTTATCTCCTGATAGCATAGCGAGGGGCCGTGAATAAAGGACTTAATAAAAATGCTGAGCTGATTACCATATATATCTTTTAAGTGCTTAAAGAACGTTTAATCCACGTATTATTCATTTGATTTAAGTGTTTCTTTACTTTACATTTATTGCAATATATGTTTAATGCACATTTATCCACATTTATACGTTTGTGCAGAAATGATGACAGGGTACATCCTACCTTCCATGTAACCCTCAGATTTAAGGAACTGAGAGAGACAGATGGGGGGGGAGCGGTGGAAGGGGCTTCTTTCTTCCCTTTTCTGATCTATCCAATGTGCCGAGACTAACTCTAATAATTTTAAATTGTATTTCCAATACCTACAAATCACCCTTTCAATTAGTAAACTTAAATATACTTTGTTTGTAAGACGTGTCTCAATTTAGTACACTTAAGTACAGTAAGTACACTAAAGTTGTACAGAACTTCTACAAAAGTACAACTTTAGTGCATTTATTAGCCTGTACTTAGTGTGGCCAGTTTAACAAAAAATTAGTAGTTACTACATGATGAGTACGTACTAAAAGTATACTTAAAGTATAATATTTTTTTGCTTGGGTCCTGATGTTTACTTAGTGTATTTAAGCATGGTGCACCATTAAAATATATTGCAATGTACTACATTATAGCTTGTTATTGGGGTTTTATTATAAAGAATTGGTGTCCCAAATTACCTAATGAGCTGTCCCACATTCCCAAACGCAGATGAAAAAATGTGCTGTGGCTCAAATGAAATATAAAGGTGTGTCAGGCATCCTGTGAGCAAGATTTCTACATTTTTTCTTTTTATGTGGTCAGATAACATCTTGAGGATTTCAGAATTGTATCATGTGCTGTGTAAATGTGTGGGACTAATATCGAAACAGGTAACAGAAGGCAAAATTGCAAAAAGTGTCCCACTTTATCTGAATTCACCCTACTCTAATTTTGGAATTGACTGAAAGACAGATTTATAAATAACAGCAACCCCACCCCCTCTTCGAAAGAGATGGGGGTTTTGGCTATGAACCCAGGCGGAGAGGATTCATTTAATGTAAAGTTCTCATCCGCTTTCAGCCATGTTTCAGTTAAACATAATATATCAAGAGAGTAATCTGAGATTAGTTCGTTCACAAGAGCTGCTTTGATATTAAGTTGTATTGTCTGGCATTTGCTCTGTTTTGTGTGTGGTATTATTTTGCCCTTTGATTGCTTAGCCAGTATGATTAGTGTTGGGAGGAGAGACAGAGTTTGCTGTTTCCTGTTTGAATTTGAACTGAAGGCGTGTTTGCTTCGCTTGTTCAACTGAACGAACTTTAAAAAATATATATATATATCTTAAATACTACTGAATTAATTGAGATTTTTCAACGACAATTTCCACGATTTCTACGTTTTCCCACTTTTGTGACTACCGCTCTAAGTTGATCACATCCAGACCCAGAACATCTAACAACAACCAAGGATAAATACGGTAAGCGCACATTATGGCTTCCACTGCAAGTGTTTCCTGCGGGGTGTGTTTCATGTTTAGCCTTACGCCGCGTTCACACAGCGAGCAACTTCGGTCGCCCAGTTGCCGGAAGTCCATTCATTCTCTATGAAGCTGAGCGACGTTCAGCGACCTGAGCAACTAGAAAACTGAGCAACCAAAATCGGCCGATAAATGTTGCCCACAGTTTAACTTTTTGGCCGACGTCGGCCGTAACAGCCAATCAGAATTCCGCGTTTCATATTTCTCCAACCGACACGAAAATAAATTTTAAAACGGAACTCACTTTCTGCATCTGCAACGTGAGTAGCTAGCCTCTCTGGTTTTATGTCCTCGGTTAGCTGCTGCGATAGCCTGGATAAGACATATAATAGTTTACAGTTAGATAGCTACGTAGGTAATTTATTTGACTCAAAGTTAGGATGCTTTGATAAAGCTACAAAAGTTCAAAGTTTTTTTTCTAATGATAGGGAGACGTTTACGGGAGAGTATAATTTTGAGGGAATCCCCCCCACCCCCAACATGATTCCCTGCTCATGAAGGGTGATCACAAGTGTGTACATGAACATTTAGATGTATGCTATGTAACCTGGTTTTTAATTGCAATAAAAAACAAATCACTGGTTAAATTTAATCTACAGGCCAGGCCTAAATTAATTCTGCTGCCATTGAGGCAATTTGTATAAGCTGTCAAACTAGAATAGGCTACACATCGGCTTTGCCATCACAATGTGTCAACTGTTGCCGATGCCGATAAATTTTAGTTGATAGACGATGGTATCGTACATCAGCCCAACCCTATTGCTACATATGTAAGCAATTTATAGAAATATTCTTTGCAACAACTAAATTATTTATTGATTTTAGGCTTATTGCTGCTCCCAAATTCATGGGGAACAACCATTTTGTGGCTGCCTTTTTGAAAAAAGTTCTCATGGGGGTGCATGCCCCCAGACCCCCCTAGTACAGGCTTAGCCCCCCTAAACATATATCTCTGGCGACGCCCCTGTGTGCAAAGTGTCAGCTTAACTCAGAATTGGCACGGAAAATAGCTGAGCTAGAGGCCCGCATCCGGACGTTATATCAGATCCAGGAGAGTGAGAGTTTGATAGATTCCTTCTTACCTGAGCCGGATGCCAGTTTAGATGCTAGTATTTCTCCCCCGTCAGAGTCCTCACTGCGGGGCGAATTTGTCACGGTGCAAAAGAAACATAGCTGTCGGCTTAGAGCCGCCGAGCATCACCCTACTCGCGTTTCAAACCGATATCCCCCACTCAGTAACACACCTACTGAGAAAGCCCTGATCATAGGGGATAGTATTCTGAGAAACGTGAGATTAGCGACACCAGCGACCATAGTGCAGTGTATGCCTGGTGCCAGAGCTACCGGAGGCTAGTCTGAGAGTGCTGGCTAAAAGTAAACGTAAATACTCTAAAATTGTTATTCACGTCGGCACAAATGACGTCCGATTGAGGCAATCGGAGGTCACCAAAAATAACTTTGTTTCGGTGTGTGCGATGGCTAAAAAGATGTGTCGGGAAGTAATATGCTCTGGTCCGCTCCCAGTTCATAGGAGTGATAAGGTCTACAGTAGACTCACGTCGCTAAATCGCTGGCTGTCTGAGTGGTGCTCATCTAGTGGCATAGGGTTCGTCAATAATTGGCCTGATTTCTGGAGAATGCCTGGCCTACTGAAGAGAGACGGACTCCACCCGAGCTGGAGAGGTGCTCTTGTCCTAGCAAATAACTTAGATGCTAGTCTTAGTAAGGCCAGATCCTGACACCTTATCAGGGCGCCGGCCAGGCAGCAGGCCTCTGATCCTACATCGGAGCCTGTGCGTTTCCCAATGCCCGTGACTCAGACACATGGCCCAACGCCGTTGTCTGCAAGGTGCGTTTCAGAGCTAGAAATTGGCAATAGTACTCATCCTCATCCCATATCTGAGCTAGAAATTAGTATTTATTATATTGAGACTGTGTCTGCCCCACGCATATATGCCAAACGTAAAGCAAACCGTGGTATCAACGTGGATAATCTTATTACTCTCAAATTAAAACATGTTGCTGCTAGCAGCTGTTGTGAATCACTCCTAAAAATTGGACTACTAAATGTTAGAACTCTTGCTCCTAAAGCACTTCTTGTAAACTAATTGATCACAGATCATAATCTCAAAGTACTGTGTCTGACTGAAACTTGGCTAAGACCTGGTGAATATGTCACACTTAATGAAGCGTCTCCTGTAGGTTTTTTAAGTACTCAGGTATCGCGCCAGTCAGGAAGAGGGGGTGGTGTTGCAGCGATCTATCAGTCCACCTTAAGCTTAACCCCTAAGTGTGGAGATAAGTTCTCATCTTTTGAAGTTCTTTCTATGAATTGTGTACAGCATGACTTAGCTAAAATAAGGGGTAACATGCAGTCCTTTTTCCTAGTGTCTGTTTACAGACCACCTGGGCCCTATTCGGATTTTGTAATAGAATTCGCTGAGTTTTGTCTTGCCTTGCTATTTCGGCAGACAAGGTTGTGATTGTTGGTGACTTTAACATACATGTGGATAAACCGGGTGATCCCCTAGGAACAGCCTTTGCCTCTATTATTGACTCTGTTGGGTTCAAACAAAATGTCTGTGGACCCACTCATTACCATAGCCATACCCTAGACTTAGTGTTATCCTATGGTATAAATGTTATGAATCTTACTATTGCACCCCATAACCCTGTATTATCTGATCATTTCCTTATTACTTTTGAAATCGAGGCAACGATCACTTCTATATCAGAGCCAAGACACTATTACAGCCGGTCGTTAAACTCTGACGTCATTCCAAAGTTTATAGATATGCTTCCGGAATCATTCCTTTCAAACAAAGAAAATACCACTGAAGTATCGCTGGACGAACTGACTAACCAGTTAAGTTTTACTCTCAGAAGCACCCTTGATATGGTTGCCCCTCTAAAAAGAAAGTTTTGTCGGAAAAACCGTACTCCCTGGTACAATGACACTACCCGTACCCTGAAGCAGTCCACAAGAAAACTGGAGCGAAAATGGCGGTCAGCTAAACTAGAAGTATTTCGTCTTGCATGGAAAGATAGCCTCCTCCAGTACAAGCAAGCTCTTGTATCAGCTAGATCTGCCTTTTTCTCTAAATTAATTGAACAAAACAAATGCAACCCAAAATTCTTGTTTAGCACTGTGGACAATTTGACTAAAAAAACCATCATCAGAATTTTCATCCTACCCCAGCGTTTACAGCAGTAATGATTTCATGAATTTTTTCAATCAAAAGATTGAAGCTATTAGAGACCAGATCTCCAAATTGCCTCCTCCTCTAGGCATCACTCCTCCCATAATCAATGAACAGCCCAGATCCTGGTCAACACAGGAAGATGTATCAACAGTGGCACTAAACTGTTTTAGACCAATTGACATGGAGGAGCTGTCTAAACTGGTTATGTCCTCAAAACCGACTACCTGCCTACTCGACCCAATCCCTACAAAATTAGTTAAAGAACTTTTCCCCATACTAGGCCAGCATATGTTAAAAATCATTAACACATCCTTAGTAGCAGGATATGTACCAGAGCCACTAAAAATGCCGGTTATTAAGCCATTACTAAAGAAACCAAACCTCGAATCTTACAAATTGGAAAACTATAGACCCATTTCAAATCTTCCATTTCTATCAAAAATATTAGAGAAAGCTGTTGCTAAGCAACTTGGTGCATACCTTAGCTCAAACCATATCCATGAAATGTTCCAGTCAGGATTTAGACCCTACCATAGCACTGAAACGGCACTTGTTAAAGTTATTAACGATTTACTATTATCAGCCGACCAAAACTCTGTGTCTGTTCTTGTACTCCTTGGCCTAAGTGCAGCTTTTGATACAATAGATCATGAGATTCTACTGAACAGACTCCAGGGCTGTGTTGGACTAAATGGTCAAGCTCTTGCATGGTTCAGATCATACTTATACAATAGGAAGCAGTTTGTTAAATTAAATGAAGTATCATCCAGTTACTCAGTAATGAAATATGGTATTCCACAAGGATCAGTGCTAGGCCCAGTACTCTTCATTATATATGCTACCCCTTGGTGATATTATTCGGGCACATGGGGTAGATTTTCACTGCTATGCGGACGATACGCAGATATACATTTCCATGAAACCCGGCGAGGCACTACCACTTTCTCGGTTAGAGGCTTGTATTGCAGATATTAAAGCTTGGATGCTTTCCAATTTCCTGCACCTAAACTCAGAAAAGACCAAAATGCTAATTTTACGTCCAAAAAAACAAAAGGAGAAACTGGGTACATGTACTTTAAATTTCGATGGTTGTTTAATTGTTCCAAACTCAGCTGTGAAAGACCTAGGTGTTACTATAGACCCAGATCTAACCTTTAGCACGCACATAAAAAACATATCTAGAGTAGCTTTCTTTCAGTTAAGGAACATAGCTAAAATAAGGCACTTCCTATCAATAGGGGACGCAGAGAAACTGATCCATGCTTTTGTTACGTCTAGGCTAGATTACTGTAATGCCCTGCTATCTGGCTGCCCTAAGTCCTTGCTAAATAATCTCCAGCTTGTGCAGAATGCAGCCGCTCGCATTTTAACTAGAACTAAGAAATATGAGCATATTACCCCAGTACTAGCATCGCTCCATTGGCTACCAATTAAGTTTAGGATAGACTTTAAGGTTTTGCTTCTGACCTTTAAAGCTTTAAATGGACTTGCGCCAGTGTATATATGTAATCTGCTTTTACCATATAAGCCAAAAAGATCACTCTGTTCCCAAGACGCAGGCTACCTAGTAGTCCCAAGAATATCTAAAAACTTGACGGGTGGTAGAGCTTTTTCCTACAGGGCGCCACTACTGTGGAACACCCTGCCAAAATTTATAAGGGAATCAGACACCGTCTCAATATTTAAGTCTAGATTAAAAACGGACCTTTATGATCAGGCTTATAATGAGCTATAGTCTGGAGACAGGACCAGAGAAGCATTTAGCCATAGAGTAATGTGGGGTGGCATCCTTTCCTTACTGTCACCTGTCAACAGCTGTGACCCCATCTTCCTGGGCTGGCTCTTGATATGTGGGTAGGATTGTTTTCCCTCTCATGACTGCATGGTTTCTCAAACTCATAACTATGTCTTCATAGCTATGCAGCCATAGATTACTCCTGGCGGGGGCAGTTGTCCAACCCTCCCACCCCTTCCCCACCCCCCACCCCTCCAGTTGGTGCTCCTGCTGCTCTATTACACTTTCCCTAACTGTTTTCTCTCTCTCTTTTTTTACATTCTGCCGGCGGGGCTTATGCCCCGCATCTCGAAAGTTGCTGTCCGGCTTCCTGTCCGTTGCCGCTTGCCCCTCCCTCCTTACCACCGCTGCCAGCTGCTCCCGCCGCCATCGGCGCCCGGTTCCCCACCATCACTGCCGCCACATCTGGACTGTCATCTAGCTGCTGCAAATTATATTATCATGGACATTGGCTGTTTTGACCATGTTGGTCTTTAAGCCCTAGACCCTGAGCCGACCAGAGGAGGATGGGTTCCCCCATTGAGTCTGGTTCCTTCCAAGGTTTCTTCCTAGTTACACCAGGGAGTTTTTCCTTGCCACTGTTGCCTTTGGCTTACTCTTGTGGGGGGTTTAGGCTGGGTTTTGCTGTGAAGTGCATTGTGACAACTTGTTGTGAAATGCGCTATATAAATAAATATTGATTGATTGATTGATTAAGGGATCATATATTTAATAAGACAATTCTCATGGTAGTAATATCACTTGAAGTAATAGGATTGTGTTTTGTTTTAATCTTAATCCGATTATTGAAACAAACTTCACGGTTTTTAGATTTGAAATGGTTTTGTATTCGGGGGACAGACAGAATTTCTAAAGGGTGAACCCTAGTTGATGGTTTTGGGGAACAAGCAGACAAGTAGTTCTGCTTCTGCTTCCTGGCCTTGGCTCTAATTAGTCAGGGATTTGAATTTCTAAGATTATAGGCAGATTATTAGAGATAAGAGTTGAACCTTCCCACATGGGGTGAACATGGGGTGATCTCTTTTTAAAAGATTAGGCCTCCCCCAAATCTTGTGCCAATTATCTATATAGCCGATGTTATTAGAGGGACACCGCTCAGACAGCCAATGATGTAGTGACGTAGTCTACTATACATTTCGTCACCATGCCTAGAAGGGATGGGGCCAGAACAAATAACAGAGAGAGACAACCGTTTTGCTACTTCACATGGCGATTTAAAATGATTATTTTTTTATCTCCAATTGCTTCAACCGGACATCATTTGCGCCGACATGAATAACAATGCTGGAAAATTTACGATTAGCTTTAGCCAGCATTTTTTAATTTGCTTCTATGTCGGTCGATCTAGCACCAGGAATGCACTGAACTACAGTCTTTGGAGTCGCAATTTCCATGTTTCGTAGAATGGAATCACAGATTATTAAAGCTTTTTCAGCAGGTTTGACAGAAGGTGTGTTGCTGAGGGGAGAGAACCTATTTGAAACCCGAATTGGTGGTTGGTGGAGCACCGGGGGCTTACGACTAAGTTTGCGAACTGTCATCCACCTAACGTTACCTTGCTGCGGAGGCATTACCGGAGTTCTAACATTAGTTTGGGACGGGCTAACGGGTGCACCCGAAACTGAGAAAGATTCTATGAACTTTTCGCTTTCTCGAATTTCATGCAGGGTACGGATACGAGATTCCAAATCGGCTATCTCCTCAGTCAACCTAGCATTTAATTTACACTTATCACAAGTAAAGTTCCCACTAATGGCGGAGAAGGAATAGCTAAACATGTCACATACCGGACAAGAGATAGCCCAATAGGGCGAGGAAGGAGAAACTGAGTGCGGAATAGGAGAGACTGAGGGGGCAAACGAAGCCATAGCTTACTCTTATATTAGAAGATATACAAAATTTGTCGGAAGCAGGATCAACACTGCTAGCTCTTTAGAGGCTGGCTCGGCAGCAAATTTGTCTTACCTAACTGCCGGCTCCGTAGCGGCCCGCTCAGCAGTCTTATCTAACGTTAGTTTGGAGCCTAATATATTTTTGTTTTGTTTTTAAGAAAATTTGTGTATCACAGACTTGCCAGCACAATACGATCCACCACCAATTTTTTCTACAGCACAGCTCAATAGCACAGCTCAACTCACTCACCAAACCGGAAACAGGAAACAGGATTATTCTCCAAACAGGATTAAGTTAAAACATAAGATCTTTATGGTTGCTTTTTTAAATGTAGGCTATAGTAGCCTCGGAGCATATCAAACTTATGCAGAGATGTATTGCAAACACTGTTAATTAAATTATCTGTGGTACTTTGTCATTAGTATTGTCTTATTTTCCGATATGCAGACATTGATGGGAAATATGCCTGTGTATGTGCATTTTTGCCCTGAGAGTTGTCTTGCAGGCAGCTCCAATAGCATCCAGCTATAGGCGTGGAGCGTCGCAGTTAATACCCCTTTCACACTAAAGCACTGATCCGGATAAAACCCTTACAGCCATTTAGCCAACCATGTGTTCCATACTGTTTCAGCGTAATTTACAGCTAAATCTAGTCCCACCCCAAATTCCCATAGAGATCCATTCAAATGCAGAGACGTTATAGTTTCGCTTGTAAAAGTACCAGCAAATAAGATATCAAGAGTCTTTTGATGTTGTTGGGTCACAGACATCAGGAAGACATGGCATGCAAAGGATATGCAACCAAATATTAAAAATTATTACTTTATTCTACATTATGTTAAACTGTCCAATATTTTTTGATGCCTGAAAACGGGGGGACTGTACTAAAGGTTCTATAATTTCTAAACGGTTTATCCGATATGGATGAAAATACCCTCAAATTAAAGCTGACAGTCTACCCTTCCTCATTGTCATTATCCAACCTCATTATCCTTTCAAACTCAAAGTGCTAGAGTACAGAATCAAAATAACAACGAGATAATCAATGTTATTCACTTCACCTGTCAGTGGTTTTAATATTGTGGCTGATCGGTGTATAGTGATGTGCAATGTGGGTGTTTGTATAGTGATGTGCAATGTGGGTGTTTCTATATTCATGTGCAATGTGGGTGTTTGTATAGTGATGTGCAATGTGGGTGTTTGTATATTGATGTGCAATGTGGGTGTTTGTATAGTGATGTGCAATGTGGGTGTTTGTATATTGATGTGCAATGTGGTTGTTTGTATAATGATGTGCAATGTGGGTGTTTGTATAGTGATGTGCAATGCGGGTGTTTGTATAATGATGTGCAATGTGGGTGTTTGTATAATGATGTGCAATGTGGGTGTTTTTATAGTGATGTGCAGTGCGGGTGTTTGTATATTGATGTGCAATGTGGGTGTTTGTATAATGATGTGCAATGTGGGTGTTTGTATAGTGATGTGCAGTGCGGGTGTTTGTATATTGATGTGCAATGTGGGTGTTTGTATATTGATGTGCAATGTGGGTGTTTGTATAATGATGTGCAATGTGGGTGTTTTTATAGTGATGTGCAGTGCGGGTGTTTGTATATTGATGTGCAATGTGGGTGTTTGTATATTGATGTGCAATGTGGGTGTTTGTATAATGATGTGCAATGTGGGTGTTTTTATAGTGATGTGCAGTGCGGGTGTTTGTATATTGATGTGCAATGTGGGTGTTTGTATATTGATGTGCAATGTGGGTGTTTGTATAATGATGTGCAATGTGGGTGTTTGTATAGTGATGTGCAATGTGGGTGTTTGTATAATGATGTGCAATGTGGGTGTTTTTATAGTGATGTGCAGTGCGGGTGTTTGTATATTGATGTGCAATGTGGGTGTTTGTATATTGATGTGCAATGTGGGTGTTTGTATAGTGATGTGCAGTGCGGGTGTTTTTATATTGATGTGCAATGTGGGTGTTTGTATAATGATGTGCAATGTGGTTGTTTGTATAATGATGTGCAATGTGGGTGTTTGTATAGTGATGTGCAGTGCGGGTGTTTGTATATTGATGTGCAATGTGGGTGTTTGTATATTGATGTGCAATGTGGGTGTTTGTATATTGATGTGCAATGTGGGTGTTTGTATATTGATGTGCAATGTGGGTGTTTGTATAATGATGTGCAATGTGGGTGTTTTTATAGTGATGTGCAGTGCGGGTGTTTGTATATTGATGTGCAATGTGGGTGTTTGTATATTGATGTGCAATGTGGGTGTTTGTATAGTGATGTGCAGTGCGGGTGTTTGTATATTGATGTGCAGTGCAGGTGTTTGTATAATGATGTGCAATGTGGGTGTTTGTATAATGATGTGCAATGTGGTTGTTTGTATAATGATGTGCAATGTGGGTGTTTGTATATTGATGTGCAATGTGGGTGTTTGTATATTGATGTGCAATGTGGTTGTTTGTATAATGATGTGCAATGTGGGTGTTTGTATATTGATGTGCAATGTGGGTGTTTGTATATTGATGTGCAATGTGGGTGTTTGTATAATGATGTGCAATGTGGGTGTTTTTATAGTGATGTGCAGTGCGGGTGTTTGTATATTGATGTGCAATGTGGGTGTTTGTATATTGATGTGCAATGTGGGTGTTTGTATAGTGATGTGCAGTGCGGGTGTTTGTATATTGATGTGCAATGTGGGTGTTTGTATAATGATGTGCAATGTGGGTGTTTGTATAGTGATGTGCAGTGCGGGTGTTTGTATATTGATGTGCAGTGCGGGTGTTTGTATAGTGATGTGCAATGTGGGTGTTTGTACAGTAATGTGTAATGTGGGGATTTGTATAGTGATGTGCAATGCGATTGTTTGTATAGTGATGTGCAATGTGGGTGTTTGTATAGTGATGTGCAATGTGGGTGTTTGTATAGTGATGTGCAATGCGGGTGTTTGTATAGTGATGTGCAATGTGGGTGTTTGTATAGTAATGTGCAATGTGGGTGTTTCTATCGTGATGTGAAATGCCGGTGTTTGTATAGCGATGTACACTGCTGGTGTTTCTATATTGTGCAGTATTTTACATGAAAAGGAAGCTGTGAAGAGTATGATGACAGAAGTGAAGTTTAGCATTGCTTTGACAAACAAACAAGCAACATCCGACACACAGAGAATAAACATAAGAAGAGCCGACTAACTGCTAGCAACAGTGTCGCAGTACCTCCAACTGTAAAACATCTCAGACCATCATTAACACAAAGGCAGCAGTACACTGAAATATACACTGCCTGGCCAAAGTCGCACACTCTAATATTTTGTTGGACCGCCTTTAACTTTTATTACGGCGCGCATTCGTCGTGGCATTGTTTCAACAACCTTATGCAACGTCACATTTATTTCCATCCAGAGTTGCATTAATTTTTGGCCGAGATCTTGTATTGACGACAGGAGAGTCGAACCCCTCCGTAAAGTCTTTTCCAGCACATCCCAAAGACTAGGACTGGGATTAATGTCTGGACTCTGGTGGCCAATTCATGTGTGAAAATGATTCCTCGTGCTCCCTGAACCACTCAAATCACAATTTGAGCCCGATGAATCTTGGCATTGTCGTCCTGGATTATGCCCATTGATGGGATAACCTGGTCATTCAGTACATTCACCTACTCAGCTGACTTCATTTTATTGCTGCATAACATTGCTGAGCCTAGACCTGACCAATTGAAGCAACCCCAGATCATAACACTGCCTCCAGAGGCTTGTACAGTGGGCACTATGCATGATGGGTGCAACGGCGACTTTTTTTTTGGCCAGGCAGTGTAAGATAGAGATCACACTCACTAAAGGTTAAGCCTACTTGTCTATTTTTGTCATTGACCATCCTCCTTATTTCTTAATGCAAGTTCCTCTTTCTGCTCAATTTCCAGACCAGTGACAACACGTATGTAAAAAGAAAAATTAGACAGATCATTAGCAGCACTTTTCAGAAATGGCAGCATCTACCGTCTCCAAAGATTCAGAGGGTATATACACTGCCCTGGCCTCTCCAGATCATGATGTGTACAGTACATTGGGCCAGTCCTCAGTCAACAGCCCAAGAGCTCAGCACCTAGGTAAGAACACCTGTGCAGTGTGTTATAGAGCAGCTGTTCATGTTCCAGATAAGATCAACAGAGACTTTGTCATTAAGTTGATTTTCTGGGCTATGGTGCAGAAAGCCAAATGAATACCCTATCTACAGTGCAAATAAACAGTGTAATGTTGACAGGGTTCATTCATGTACTGCATTTTCAGAGTGCAATAATGACAATTGCTAGCTTAATTGTTTAATGAAAAGTTTAATTGTTTTATTCTGCTAATGCTTGTGACCACAGAGAAAAGTGGACAAAGCTCACATCCCTACAGACTGGCTGCAGTGTGTCTGGGGCTGCTGTGTGCTCTCTTATTGGCTGCCACATTAGTCCTGGGTGTTCTCTGTGAGTACCACACACTGTCTGTGTCTCAGGATATTGCTTTGGCCAGTCCCCTAGATTTTTACCTGGCTTTTTATTCACATTTTGTTTTTAGAATAATAAATATTGATAAGAAATATCAAAAATATTTTAAATATTAAATGTGATATTGATACCTTATCTTTCCATTTTTATTCCAAAAACCCATTCAATATTCTCACCATCCAACACACTGTTTGCCAATGTGACGTTTTCTTATGGCTTTTCCTAGTTTACCTTTCTTCAGTCACAGTTTACAAATTTAACAGATGTGACTGAGATTCTGTTGATTATCACAAAGTCTGTAACGTGCTGAACAGAGCTAAAATATGGTAAGAGTCCTTAATTGATATATTTTTAAATGAATTTATCTAGGACATTCTCTCCTTGTGTATTAGATACAATTTTATCTCAGAACTATTCAATGTTGGAGAGAAAGCCAGAGGAGCTCAGAGCCAATAAGAGCACCATGAATAAAGAGAAAGACCAGCTACAGAGAGCCTACAACACCCTGCAACAAGGTAAAGAACAGCTACAGAGAGACTACGACACCCTGCAACAAGAGAAAGACTGGCTACAGAGAGCCTACAACACCCTGCGACAAGAGAAAGACCGGCTACAGGGAGCCTACAACACCCTGCGACAAGAGAAAGACCGGCTACAGAGAGACTACAGTGCAATATTAAAGAAATTCCCATTTATAGAGCAGTACTGTCCCTCCAGTCCACAGAGTGAGTGCTGCTACTCTGTTGGTTGTCTGCAGGAGAGCATTTACTCTTTTACAATTACACTGCTATTTATGTAAAGGTAATTCACATAAACTGTTGTCCGTTCTTTCCATACAGAGAGTGAGTGTAAATCCTGTCCACAGGGCTGGGAGCAGAAATACTCCAAGTGTTACTACTTCTCTACTGAGAAGAAGAGCTGGATGAGCAGTCGCAGTGACTGCATTAAGCGTGGAGCTGACCTGATGATTATAGACAGTGAAAAGGAGCAGGTAAACGTCTGTGAAAGAATGAATGAATGAGGCAGTGAGTGGGTGGGTGGAGAGAAAATTGACATCTCATGTCTTTTTGGTTCTTACAATCTGACGTGTTCAATATTATTACTTTGAGCGAATCTCATTTATCAGTGTGCTGTGGGTCATGTCTTTGCTAAGTATCTGACAGATCCAGTATGAACTGTGTGTCTCTCAGTGTCTCTGTCAGCAGAGTGATCAGTGAGTCATTCTCTGTCTTTGTTCAGGAGTTCATTACCGAACACAAAAGAGATTATAACTGGATTGGATTGAGTAACTTGGAAACTGAGGTTACCTGGCTCTGGGTGGATGGATCCCCTCTGTCGCAACAGTAAGATATCGTACTCATGCATTACAGGGGAAAAATATTTAAACAGTGGAGAAACTGTGTATAAATCAACACCTCCATATCACATACAAATATCTACAGCTCAGCAAATAGAATGAATTCTAGTGTAAATAATGATGATAAATGACCACTTTCTGTTTTTTTTAAAATCTCTTAATGAAACACATATTTCCCTCCATATTATACTGCATATGTGTATTCCCTCTAGGTGTTTATATTGTGTGATGGGCACGATTTAAATCAAATACTATACAATCCAGGATTATCTCCCATGAAGAGGAGTGTTCACTGTCTCAACTCTCTGCGTCCTTATTCAGAGTCTCCAGTCTCACACAGTGCAGTATCACAGACAGCAATAGACAGAGAATGTGAAGGGGTCACCCTGTAGGAAACAGAGAAGTAGAGCTTCGGTGTCTCATTCAGTCTCTTTGCTTCTCTTACAGATTCTGGGGGAGTAGTGAGCCGGATAATGGTCCCAGGAAAAATTGTGCCCAGACTGATGTGAATAATTGGGTTGCTCATAACTGTGCTACTGATCTGAACTGGATCTGTGAGACAAATGTTCTGCTCCCCTAATTTAATTTGAATTATTTTAAGTTTTTTGGTTATTTTATCTTGGGAGAGCCAGCTGACCATGTGCAGGTTTGACAGTCGAACATGGTACGAATAAGCAGACCATGAGGTTACTGTTACTGTTGGGAATACAAAGAATAAACAGACGGGTGACAAATTAAAAGAAAAGCCAAGCAAGGTGTTGGGCCACCACGAGCCGCCAGAGCAGCTTGACATTGGCATAGATTCTACCTCTGGTTGAGCATAGATTCTAGTCTCTGGAACTGTAATGGAGGGATGGAACACCATTCTTCCAAAAATGATTCCCTCATTTGGTGTTTTGATGATGGTGGTTGAGAGCACTGTATAACACATTGGTCCAAAATCACCCATAGGGGTTCAATTGTGTTGAGATCTGGACTGCGAAGGCTATAGCATATGAGTCACATCATATCTATAGGGGTTTTTCCTTTAATTTGTCACCCATCTGTATGTACATATTGCAATATTAACTAGAAACGTCTGTGTGACTAAGCTTCCTTAAATGCATTGAAATGACTGTACATGCATAGTATTTTAAAGCTATAATATTATTGATTCTCTGAATATGGACATATGTATAAATAATCATGAATAAATATTTTAAGTGGTCCTCATTAGGAGGTTGTGGGTAAACATCTGGGGCCCTATCTTGGCGATCTTGGCGCTTAGTCTAAGCGCATGGCACTAAGTCCATTTAGGGCGTGTCCAAGTCCACTTTTGCTATTTTAACGGCGTGTTTTTTTGGCGCTAAGCACGGCGCATGGCGCAACTGGGCTGAACCTAGTCGCTTCATTAATTATAGGTGTGTCTTGGGCGTGACATTCAATAAACCAATCAAAATGTCATATCCCATTCCCTTTAAAAGCCTGCTTTTCCACCTTGGCGGATTGCTTATGATGGCGAAACACATGCTCGTGCGTGTTTAGTGTGATCAAGGAATAGGCTAAATGGAGTATGATCAATATTATTCGGACTAACCATTAGCCTATGAGTTCCCGGTAATTCCAGACAGGGCTGTTATTTTACAAAATATGTGCGGTTAAATTTCGTTAAAAGGACCTGCAACAGCTGAGAATAAGCTATCAATGGCTTCAGTCTCACCTTAGAAAACGCCAAATTAGCCTGCTTGTTCAGCGAATTTCGTTTGATTATGCAATGAAAGTGTCAAACATCAATTCCAAGAGGCTGTTCTCATGGAGTCCTCGAAGTTCAAGCTTCATCCAAAGTTCATTAGGCTACCTGCATAGTAGGCTAATATTGATTAATAACATACATACCGTTATTTTGCCTTAATGATGACACTAAATAGCCATACAATAAAGCTGTCAGGTTCGCAACCCATAAGTTCACGCATATTTCCCCTTGTTTAATAATGTCCTGTTTATGGAAATGTGACCAACCTGTTTTACTCGTAGCGTAATCCTTTAAAACAATCCACTTTCCCAGGAAGACCGTTAAACGTGCGACTTACAGCAGGGGAAACAGAACATGCAGCTCACGTGCAGAGAATGGCATTAAAATTAATTGTGAATTAATTGTGTAACGTGCTGCAAATTTGTTTTAGTTCCTAATTAGACGCTTAGTTCTCTTTAAAATCGTTTTATTCAGTTAAGGAATAACGGGTGAAATCAGCTGGGTTTTAAACGGTGAGAGTATGGAAACCTGGTCACTGTAATTTAAAACAATATGAAGGACGAAGAATAGCTAAGGTTACAATTTAGTTAACATGGTGACATCTCCGTTTTTTAACCATAGGCTATCGAAAAAAAACTTATGCACAGCGAATCCGCTGTAGCCTAGGCTATTTGAAAAACAATAAATGCAATATTCACTGGACAAGGTTTTGAACTTTTTTCAGTCACAAACCATTCTATTTACTTACAGGCTGTATTCATAGATAAACAGAGCTGTATTGTAATGACATCTGAAGCGCATTTTCAGAACTTAAATGTCCGTCTATTGCCGTGCGCGAGTTTTCCATTGAATGACAATTCACGCATTAGGTGCAAAGACAATTCGCGCATTAGGCTTGATAGCTATAGGTGTTATCAGCTCCTTTTTAATGGATAGCCATTGTCCCGTACCATCGCACATCGCCTGGATGTTGATGGAGTGGGCTGAGAGCAATGTAATGTGGCATTGTTTCCCTTCGCTGAGGGAAAGGTATGTGGACCTATGGAACCTTTTATTATTATGCATTTTTGATATAGCCTACACAATAATAATATTTCACATTGTGATCTAGATATTTTAGTCATGCCTGTGCACGCCCCTGTGTGTAACAGACAGGAGGGTATGCACGTTGTGCACACGCCTATGTAGACGCGCTTATATGCGCCGTTAAAATAGCATGTAAACAACTGCGACATGACTTTAGACCAGGTTTGTGGTGGTTCTAGCGCAAGCGCTTTCTGCTGGCTCAAGATAGCAATACGCCAAAAAGAATCCTGGCCACTCCTCATCTTAAGACCAACACGCCCAGTTCACTAATGATGGCGCAAGACTAGTTAATGGCGCAATGCTAGTTAAACGGCGTAAGCGTTAGGCGTTATTATGGACCTAGCGCCGGGTGTAAGATAGCAAAGACACTTGCGTTTGCGTTAGCGCCGCTTTGCGCCGGGTGTAAGATAGGGCCCCTGAAGTCCTACAGTGTGATACTGTAATTCAAATCAAATCAATATTTATTTATATAGCACATTTTACAACTAGTTGTCACAATGTGCTTCACAGAAAAACCCAGCCTAAACCCCCACAAGAGCAAGCCAAAGGCAACAGTGGCATGGAAAAACTCCCTGTTGTAACTAGGATTCAGACTCAAGGGGGGAACCCATCCTCCTCTGCTCGGATCAGGGTCTAATCTAATACAGCAATCACCCTGCTACAAAGGTTGACATCTTATGCATTCATTGGGCCTCATTCATGAAGCATTCCTAAATACACGCGTACATTTATGTACAAAACAAGTTGGTACGAAAAACTTACGCCGGATTCATCAAACCGTGTGGGAAAGGCAGATTTTTTCGTATTCACATACGTATGTTCATACGCGTAAATGACAAGCGCGTTCACGTTATTTTGTGATTAGCATAAATCCACGCCCATGAATTGCCTTATATGGGGGTTGTCCAGGGCCGGATCTACCATATGGGCAATTGGGCACTTGCCCAGGGGCACCACGCCCTACAGGGGCACCAAGCAGCTGACGGTTTTTTTTTTCCTCCCTCAACACAAAGCACTGGCTAGTTGAACCACCAATCAGAGCACTCCTGTGCATAGCAATTGTTGCTAATCACATTTACGGACTCCGTAAAGCTTCCGTTTAGAAATCATGACTTTCTATGAGGATTGTAGCCTAACTAAAAAGAAGAAATGTAGCCTGTTTGCTATATCAAAATCTGAACAAAAAGTTACTCACGCATTGCCTACAAAGCAGTGTCTGTAAGTCATTAATTAAAACTTGCAAAAACTAGGCCTGCCGTTAAAAGTATTGATATCAAAATGAGGCCAAGTTACAACAAAACAAGTTACAACAAACAGTATTGCCTATAGTAGCTCACACTAATTAAACCAGCTCTATTCCAAATAAGTGCTACCCAAGCTCCTAAATTATTTCATGTAATTTGGACCTGTGTTTTTTCATCTTACTATCTGTGAATCTGTGGTAATGTGGTCATTGAAACTTTGTGTCACATCAAAGTGTGAAATGGTGATTATTTATAGTGGCAATAATTTGCCATTCACGTGTTACATTTACAAATGTAAGGAAATGAGTACACTATAGGCTATGTTTGAGTGGAACAATTGTCTGCGTGTAGTGCTTTGGGTGTATGAAAAGCACAGCATGCATAATAAAAATAATTATAATATTAGTATTATTATTTGTAATATTTGTAATTTTTTTGTTCAGAAATAGCATTTGTTATTATTAAACATGTGAAAACAATTAGTACTTTAGTTCTTTGTCTTCATCTGATCCACAAACATGCAGTAGGCTACATTCATGGGTCAAACATATGTCTGAATAGGTTTGTTATATAAAATATTTAGGGTATTTAGTAGGTGTACATATTTCAATTTTTTATCTGTATTTATTAATCCCCCCTTGCTCAATTGTAAATGATGTCCCTTGGTATGAATGTCTGTTTGTGAATTCAAATGTTATATGCTGCTAGGTAAAACAATCCTTGAAATGAAGTGTTCTTCCATTACGCAATTTTTGTTAGTTGACATCTGGGGCCCTATCTTATACCCGGCGCAAAGTGGCGCTAACCCAAGCGCAAGTGTCTTTGCTATCTTACACCCGGCGCTGGGTTCATTATAACGCCTATCGCTCACGTCGTCTAACTACCATGTTTTCTTGCGCCCGTTGCAAGTGAACTGGGCGTGTTGGTCTTAAGATGAGGAGTGGCCAGGATTATTTTTGGCGTATTGCTATCTTGAGCCAGCAGAAAGCGCTTGCGCTAGAACCACCACAAACCTGGTCTAAAGTCATGTCGCAGTTGTTTACATGTTATTTTAACGGCGCATATAAGTACGTCTACATAGGCATGTGCACAACGCGCGTACCCTCCTGTCTGTTATAGACAGGGGCGCGCACAAGCATGACTAAAATATCAAGATTACAATGTGAAATATTATTATTGTGTATCAAAAAATGCATAATAATAAAAGGGTCCATAGCCTACCTTTCCCTCAGCGAAGGGGAATGCCACATGGAGTTGCTTTCTGCCCACTCCATCAACATCCAGGCGATGTGCGATGGTACGGGACAATGGCTATCCATTAAAAAGGAGCTGATAACACCTATATCAAGCCTAATGCATTTAGCTACACCTAATGCGTGAATTGTAATTCAATGGAAAACTTGTGCACGGCAATAGACGGACATTTGAGTTCTGAAAATGCGCTTCAGATGTCATTACAATACAGCTCTGTTTATCTAGGAATACAGCCTGTAAGTAAATAGAATGGTTTGTGACTGAAAAAAGTTCAAAACCTTGTCCAGTGAATATTGCATTTATTGTTTTTCAAATAGCCTAGGCTACAGCGGATTCGCTGTGCATAATGTTTTTTCGATAGCCTATGGTTAAAAAACGGAGATAAATGTCACCATGTTAACTAAATTGTAACCTTAGCTATTCTTCGTCCTTCATATTTTTTTAATTACAGTGACCAGGTTTCCATATTAAAACCCAGCTGATTTCACCTGTGATTCCATAACTGAACAAAATGATTTTAAAGAGAACTAAGCGTCTAATTAGAAACGAAAACAAATTTGCAGCACGTTACACAATTAATTCACAATTAATTTGAATGCCATTCTGTGCATGTGCGCTGCATGTTCTCTGTTTCCCCTGCTGTAAGTCGCACATTTCATGGTCTTCCTTGGAAAGTGGATTGTTTTAAAGCAGGGATCTCAAACTCAAATCCTGGAGGGCCGCTGTGTCTGCTGGTTTTCTATGTGTTCCTGCACTTAAGTGTTTAATTTAAGTCATTGATTGGCTAAAGAGTCTGCACACCTTGTTTCCAAGGCCGAAATTGGCTGCTGATTGAAAGGAAATCACAAAAACCAGCAGAGACTGTGGCCCTCCAGGACTGGAGTTTGAGATCCCTGTTTTAAAGCATTATGCTACGAGTAAAACAGGTTGGTCACATTTCCATAAACAGGATATTATTAAACAAGGGGAAATATGCGTGAACATATGGCTTGCCAACAGCTTTATTGTATTTAGTGTCATCATTAAGGCAAAATAACGGTATTCATGTTATTAATCAATATTACTTTGCAGGATTGAACTTCGAAGCTTGAACTTCGAGAACTCCATGAGAACAGCCTCATGGAATTGATGTTTGACACTTTCATTGCATAATCAAACGAAATTCGCTGAACAAGCAGACTAATTTGGCGTTTTCTAAGGTGAGACTGAAGCCATTGATAGCTTATTCTCAGCTGTTGCAGGTCCTTTTAACGAAATTTAACCGCATATATTTTGTAAAATAACAGCCCTGTCGGGAATTACCGGGAACTCATAGGCTAATGGTTAGTCCGAATAATATTGATCATACTCCATGTAGCCTATTCCTTGATCACACTAAACACGCACGAGCATGTCTGTTTCGCCATCAAGCAATCTGCCAAGGTGGAAAAGCAGGCTTTTAAAGGGAATGGGATATGACATTTGGATTGGTTTATTGCATGTCACGCCCAAGACACACCTATAATTAATGACCCGTTTGCACCTTGCGCCGTGCTTATCGCCCAAAAAACACGCCGTTAAAATAGCAAAAGTGGACTTGGACACGCCCAAAATGGACTTTACGCCATGCGCTTAGACCAAGCGCCAAGATCGCCAAGATAGAGCCCCTGAACTTTGAGTGACCACATTCTTTTCAGCTGGTAAGATGAAAAAACACAGGGCCAAATTACAATGAAATAATTTAGGAGAGATTGGGTAGCATTGATTTGGAATAGAGCTAGTTTAATTAGTGTGAGCTACGATAGGCAATACTGTTTGTTGTAACTTGGCTTCATTTTGATAAAAAGACTTTTCACGGCAGACCTAGTTTTTGCAAGTTTTAATTAATCACTTACAGACACTGCTTTGTAGGCTATGTGTGAGTAACATGGCATTTTTATACGTTGGAAATGTTTGTTTTTTTGATCAGATATCACGACTTTTTGCACACAATTATATATCATCACTTAGCTACACTAGAGTAGCTAAGTGATGATATACAGTGCCCTCCACTATTATTGGCACCCCCGGTAAAGATGAGTAAAAAGGGTTTTTATAAAATTCACGGTTTGGTGAATTAGCTTAATCTCACACTGAAAAAATGAGAAAAATCCAACCTTTAATTGAAGTAAATTTATTATGAGAAAAAAAAATCCCTCATCAAGAAATAATTATTTTTAACAAAACCATGTGTGCCACAATTATTGGCACCCCTGCATTTATATATAGAATAAAGTAATAATTTTTTATATTTGGTTGCATGCCATGGCTTCCTGATGTCTGTGACCGAACAACATCAAAAGACTCATGACATCTTATTTTCTGGTACTCTTACCAGTGATACTATAATGTCTGCATTTGAATGGATCTTTATGGGAATTGGGGGGTGGCACTGGAACAGTATGGAATACATGGTTGGTAAAATGGCTGTAAGTCATCAAGGGTCTGAGGTATCAAACGAGCCTCAAACCATCACTCTGCTGCCAGATATGCAGTAGATATGGATGGTTGACAAATTTTCCTATTGATGAACTCTATGGAAAAATAAGTCAGGAGAAGAAACCCTTCAAGTTATATATCCATATCTACTGTATTTCTGGCAGGAGAGTGATGGTTTAAGGCTTGTTTGATACGTCAGACCCTTGATAACTTAGAGCCATTTAGCCAATCATGTGTTCCATACTGTTCCAGTGTAATTTACAGCTAAATCTAGCTCCCGTACGCAATCGCCATACTCCTGCTTAGCAATGCTGGGTTAGCTAGCTAGCAAGCTAACGATAGCTTATGGCAAGCTCTTTTAATTTAACAGTTATTTGACTTCCTTAAAGTCATCCTTGCTGGCTGGCCATATTAGATGACAAGCTAGCTACCGTGACTGCCTAGCTAACGTTACTAACATTAACCAGCTGCTCCAACTAGCACCCTAACCGGACATTTCTACACCTGGATAATTTTTTTTAGGTCCCAAAAATTAAGAAAATGTGCGGGGAATAGAGCCAAAGTGTTAGCGGCATGTTTGTACTGACTCAATACGGTGATGTTTAAAATAAAACCAGTAATTTATTGGAAAAGAATATGGAGTCTGCGTTTGTAAATGTTTGCAATGTTTGTGATTAGGTTACAGGATGCAGATCAAAGTTAATGCCAGCTATGATGTAATGTAGGTTACTATGCTTTAGCTAGCGTGTGAACCCACTAACCTACAATGCCGACTTTATCTGGAAGTTTTCAGAACAGGGTTTCATGCTGTGGAAAACCGTGATATACTGCTCTGTCACAGTCGAGTTAATTAGCAGTTAGCCAAAACGACGGTGGTGGTTTGCTCATTTAAGACTATGGGGACAGCTTGCTACCTTTCTAGCGGCGCTAGGGACATTTATAATAAAAGTAGTCTTGTCAAAATAACATATGTGATTGATTGACCATCAATATTGATGGCAATAGCATTACACTATGTTCGTCCGTATGTGATGCAGTGCGTCAAGCTTGGCTACCGAGTTCAGCTGATAGGCTATGCTATCTAGCTAATCAAATTAGCTGATTTAGCTGAATATAAATTGAAGATAACTGAGTGAACGTTAATTATGTGACGAATACCACACATTCAATGCGAATAAATGACAGTAAAATCAAGGAGGTAAATTAAATGTTATATTCTAAAACTTTAGCAACTTAAGGAAGTTTACCGCGAGTTTGTTTTGCAAAATGATGGGTTTGGTCAGGTCATGGGCTTCTCCCACAGAACTGCTTCTCCACCCCGAACTGTCAGTCATCCAGTGCCTGGACCATGAAGACCATATCCGGTTGACCCAGATCCTGCTCCCGACAACGGGTGCGTACCAACAGGCCCAATACCAAAGAGGCTGCCACCATGTGGAGAAAGACTGAGCTATGACAGGATGTGCTGTGTGTTATTTTATTCTAAAACCCTGGGGTGCATC
The DNA here is from genome assembly GCA_029718625.1 of Synaphobranchus kaupii. Lineage (NCBI taxonomy): Eukaryota > Metazoa > Chordata > Actinopteri > Anguilliformes > Synaphobranchidae > Synaphobranchus > Synaphobranchus kaupii. The sequence goes on from CM056378.1 coordinate 41,680,285, forward strand.
CCAATACTCGATAAATGCACCCTCCACTCCCCCACTACCACTCCTCTCCTACCCGGAAATATGCAAAACTGCCTGAACATTTCGAGTATTAAAACGTAAAATATACTCGAAGCTGGTCTAGAAAAACAACATAGTATATGACACTGCCATAGCCTATTACATAAAAGTTCGCTAAGAATTTTGAAGTTTGCTGTTCTTGGTAGCGAGCTTGATTTCTGAAACCGACCGGTCCACGTTCAAAGGGCAAGGGGCAGTGGCGTAAAATCAGGCGACACGCTGACACTCCATACTGTGTGGGCAAATGTAGTTCGTTAGCGGACAATGTTATATAAATTAATGTAATTTGTGCAATTTCAAACCAAACTGCACAGGAATGCCATGATTAAGAGAAGGGTCATATAGGTACAACATATTGAAGTCCTGTAGTTGTACTGTAAACAGGATCCTTATAATCTCAGATTGTTTAAATCCTAATGGGGAAACCCTATTCTGGAAATTTACTTCCGGAACTGAACTCAGCGAAAATGACGTCACACTTCGGCTCTCTATTGGGACGCTCTCACCCCGTGCTTCAACAACATAGCCACGCCTTCAAACAAACCAACGACAGCATTGGTTAGAGAGCGAGGAGAGAGAGGTGTTTCGTCATGACACGCGGATAATTTCACAATATCGCCACCTATCTCAGCGTATTGATTCCACTCTCAAAAAAAAAAAAATCTAAATGAAATTTACCCCTCCCTAAGTGTTCAAACACAGGTATAAGGGTTATTTTTTAATTCCTACAATGTAATAGCAGTATTTTCCTCTTTCCCCTCTCTGTTCTTTTTCTAATTTCACAATGAATATTTATTCAGTTTTTTCTTATTATTGCTACATTTTAGAATATTTTTTTATATAATACAATCCTTTATTTTTCTTCAATTAATGTGATTTTGTTTCGTAAAGTGAGCTTCTAGCATAAGCCCTGTAGGGTTTCCAACCTCTCTAGCATATTTCTGTAAATGACTTGTGTACTTGCATTTGTTCTTTATTTGTGCAAATAATAAATAAATACATAAATAAATATGTGGTTTGAGTGTGGGATTGAGTAACATAAGGTCGCTACTCTGGTTATTATATACTGTACCGTACATGTACTTTCTTGAAGTAACGTTAATGGGATAGTTTGGAATTTTGGACATAATGTCTCAATTACGACTTACCCATGATGTAGTTGATTGATGGAAACCATTTTCAGCTAATTCCATGCTGTCCCTTCTTTTGGACATACACACGTTGCTAATGCTAGCGCAACTCTATGGCAACCGATAGCATCCACTACCAAACGCACTTAAACACTCCACAGTGCACCCAAAGCAAATAAAATACGACGACAGTTTATCGGGGGAGCGATACTTTACGTTACCTACAAATGTAGTGCCGGCACTGGTCGACTACAACAACAAAGAAGAGTAACAAGTTACAATTGCCACGTTCGCTCCGCCGCCATACTTCCACAGAGAATATTAGGTCAGCACAAAGTAAAGGATTCAACGATAGTTTGACTTCAAAATTGATGGTATAAACACTCAAAATAACCCAGACAGACTGTCGTCGTATTTTATTTGCTTTGGGTGCACTGTGGAGTGTTTAAGTGCGTTTGGTAGTGGATGCTACCGTTTGCCATAGAGTTGCGCTAGCATTAGCAACATGTGTATGTCCAAAAGAAGGAACAGCATGGAATTAGCTAAAAATGGTTTCCATCAATCAACTACATCATGGGTAAGTCGTAATTGAGAAATTATGTCCAAAATTCCGAACTATCCCTTTAAGCCTATATGAATGCGAAAAGTACAATATTGGTAATGCTACTCAAACAAATGAAGTTGCCAATTCTAATTCTTGACTGCTTCTGTAATCCATCTGCATTGAGATAAATTAGGAAAAAATGTACCTCTAACAGTAGGCCTATATAAAATCTGTTGACTGAACCAAAAAAGTGTATGAAGAAATAATAACAAAAAAAGGCCTGTCCAGATATAGGTAACTAAATGTTTTATTCAATAACTTATTCAACTATATTTGGAATTATACCATATTCTATAGAAAAGTAAAGATTCAACTTTGTTATAAGGCGTGGTTTGTTTTTGCAACAGCTTGTTTAAGTGTAAAATCCTAATTGGACTGTTGTCCAAAAAAAAAAGTGTCCTCTCCAGAACATTTGGTGTGAGCATAATAGAACATTAAGGTAGGACCACCAAATGATAACTCATTCATTTATTTCAAAGTATTTGGATGTCTTTTGATATGAAGATAAGCCTAATTGTCTTTTTTTCTGTGATGCATCATTCAACAGGAAATGTGTTAATGTGTGATGATTGTTTATTGACAATGGTGAGGAAACTACACACGCACATACACACATCATATACTATAAGAGAGGAACTTGGGTTGACATATTAACCGAGATGGCACAACCAAGTAGGCCTACTGAGCTGCAGAACTAAGGTTTTTATTTACCACGCAACTTGCACAGAGTGTTTTGAACTTTTAACATATTTCTCCCTGCATATCTTTCTCTGTATGATTATCAAAATGAACCAAATTAATTGAATTTAAAAATGAAAGTACTGTACCCCCTCCCCCATACTCTCTCAGGAACTCGTAGCCTATTCTGAAGTGAAAACCATCAACCCCACTTCCTCTAACACAGTGTGTGTGCCACTGTGGTTCAGCAGGTCAGTCACACACATGCATTCAAAATTTTCTCTTGGGAAAATTTGAGAATTGGAGCAAATCCCACACAATAGCTTTTCTTCTGAATAGTTGATGGTGCATTGACATTTTGTATTCACAAAAAAATACATAGAAATAGAGTAGGCCTACACTCTAATCATCTATTTATTTATTTGATGTTAAAAACTGATGTTAAAAATCATTAGTCATAGCCATGACTAATATCCAGGTTTGCAGTAGTGGATTTTTATTTGCTGTTTTAAAACTTGAGTTTACTGCAGTGTGCTTGGTTGAAACAACAACAAAACAGCACAAGAACAACAATATAAAACATCAAAGAAATAAAACTGTAACATTCCACTCCCATCCTATTGTTTCTCCGTGTTTTCCCTCTCCCCCTGTTTCGTGTTTGTCTCTCCATTGTCCGTGTTTCCCCAGTTGCTGCAGGTTGGGCGTGTTTTCCCGTTTGTATCACTCTTTTTCACTGCTCCTTTCTCAGCCTATCCCATTCCCCCGTTTCGCATGCATTCCTCACTCTCCACTCTGTCCAATCACTCTCACATACATTCGCACGCGGTTCCTAATTGATTCCAATTAATGTTTGCATTTAGTCACCCGGTGTTTTCTGTCCTGTGCCAGTTCGTTAATGCTAGTTGTCTGAAACCTCTGGTCCTGCCTGGTTCCCTGTCTAGTCGCTTCGTTAAACAGTTTAGTTCTGTGTCGGTGTTTACTCGCCCTGCTATTCTGTCTAATCCAAGTCTGATCAGTCTGGAACAGCATTACCTGCTGTTCATTGTTTTGTCTCGCTAACCAACCCTGTCTGCTTAAAGTCTGCCAGCCTGCAGTTGTCCGTGAATCCCTGCCTGTGTTGCGGTTTCCCTGCCTTCCACCTGACGTGTGCATGCAGCTTGGGCTGCTGCTATTCCACCCTGCGGCGGTGCCCGCTTACAGCCAGTGTTGCGGTGCTGTTGATGTGCTGTCGCTCCTGCCTCTGCTGTCGCTGTTTCCGCCCTGCTGTTGCCGTTCTGCTAACCTTATCTATTCTTCGTCCTTCATATTTTTTAAATTACAGTGACAAGGTTTCCATACCCTCAGCTTATTAAAACCCAGCTGATTTCACCTGTTATTCCATAACTGAACAAAAGATTTTAAAGAGAACTAATTAGAAACGAAAACAAATTTGCAGCACGTTACAATTAATTCACAATTCTCTGCATGTGAGTTGTATGTTCTCTTTTTCCCCTGCTGTAAGTCGCACGTTTCACGGTCTTCCTGGGAAAGTGGATTGTTTTAAAGCATTACGCTATGAGTAAAACAGGTTGGTCACATTTCCATAAACAGGACATTATTAAACAAGGGGAAATATGCATGGACATATGGGTTGCCAACCTGACAGCTTTATTGTATTTAGTGTCATCTTTAAAGCAAAATAATGTTATTTATTAGAATGCAGATAGGCCTAATGAACTTCGGATGAAGCTTGAACATGAGTTCATTGCTTCATTGCATAATCAAACGAAATTCGTTAAACAAGCAGGCTAATTTGGCGTTTTCTAAGGTGAGACGGAAGCCATTGGTAGCTTATTCTCAGCTGTTGCAGGTGCTTTTAATGAAATTTAACCGTATATATTTTGTAAAATAACAGCACTGTCCGGAATTACCGGGAACTCATAATGGTTAGACCGAATAATATTGATCATAGGCTACTATTGAACCATATAGCCTATTCCTTGATCGCACTAAACACGCAAGAGCATGTCTGTTTCGCCATCATATAAGCAATTCGCCAAGGTGGAAAAGCAGGCTTTTTAAAGGGAATGGGATATGACATTTTGATTGGTTTATTGCATGTCACGCCCAAAACACACCTATAATTAATGAAGAGACTAGGTTCAGCCCATTTGCACGTTGCGCCATGCTTAGCGCCCAAAAAACACGCCATTAAAATAGCAAAAGTGGACTTGGACACGCCCTAAATTGACTTTACGCCATGCGCTTAGACCAAGCGCCAAGATCGCCAAGATAGAGCCCCTGGAGCTATAAAGCTTTAACTTTTTGAGTCCGACGGACCCTGTACCAGGTCCAGTAGAACAGTACCATAAATAACTGCCTGTAACAAGTTCATAAAAATTTTTTCGAATGTTTCTAAAAGACGAGGCCTTAACGCTACCAAAACAATACTCCAAGTGTATTTTGTCCAAACAATTTTTGTTTGGCAATAATTTCAATATTTTAGTAACAAAATAAAAGCCGTATCAATATAAGGGACAGTTGAAATGGAACACAACAGTACACATAAACCGTTCGCTCCACTCCGTCATGTTGGGTGTCGTATGAAACTAGAGAAGCTACTCTTTCCATTGATGCCAAGCATAGCATAGCTTGAGCTAACCAGCTCACGCCAGCCCCATAGCAAACATGCAGCCAAACTTCACATTTTACAGTCACCAACGTGTCAAATTTTGTGTTTATGTCTCAATATTCCATCAAATCCCAAAGCGATTGTCATCAAAAACAACTAATATTGTTTCCTTACCCTTTTGTGGTCAGCACCCTAGGGCTTAACAGGTTAAACAAAACACACCCCAAATTTGCCATCTGCGCAAAGGTGTTAAAGAAATTTATGTTTATTTAACAACAACGGAAATAAGTGAATAGAAATGTGTTTGAATATTTGATGAAAAATGTGTGTTACGTTCCTCTGTTTCTCTGCCTCCCCTGCTTTGTGTTTGCTTGGCTTTGGGCTGCTGGGTTTGTTTGTGGCCGTGTCCGAATCAGCACTCTTCCACACTGTTGAGTAGCCTTGGTGAATAGATAGGGCGAGAAAGTTGTAGAGTACGTGAAAAATTTTCAAATTGCAGTATACTTCAAACACCCAGATGACACACTTACTTCCGGGGTTTCGCTGAGTACATTCGGGAGCACACTTTTCAAGAAGTACACAAACATTTTGGTTACATGAATATGATGTGAAGCTTCATTTAAAAAAAATTAGGTGCAGCTTCGCTGACGTTTTCCTTCAAATACAACAAAAACAACACTTGACATGGCAGCGCAAGAGTGGGGCGCAGGGTTGCCAGATCTTTTAAGACTTTCCATCCAAATAGCGACCCAAAACTAGCCCAAATTACCGGTTATTTTTTACCGAAACCAACGTATTTTAAATAGAAATCATCATGTTTTTACTTTTTAAAATAAGTGCGTGCTTTGCGACTTTTCATTTTTACCCGTGACTGCACTTTGAAAGTATCCCAATTTAGCTGTAAAACCACGGACATTGCAACACTGGTGGGACGTCTTATGACCTGCTTACGACACTTCCACAGTGCGGTTGGAAAATAGTATGGCAGATATTATTAGTATAGTGACTGCTAAACAGTGCACATTAAACAGCACACTTCTGCCAGTGCACTTTACGCAAGAGACAGGGCGCAGTAGATAGGGCTCTGATTCGGACACAGCCTGTGTCTCCCCTACAGATGGTGATGCTGATGTCATGGTCCTATGTAGAGATCCTGGGAGCTGGGCTGAGAGAAGACGCATGCTGTTGCCTGGGAACCATCTTCAGCCTACGTGGAGACATGGAAGTCGCAATGTTTGAGAAGATGGCGTAGCTGGTGACGCCGAGGACCGTCGCAGAGCAGTGGGATAAAAAAGATGCGAGACTATAATACCCTGTCTCCGTCTGCATCGGGAGTTCGAGTACCTGATGCTAGCGATCACCACAACCATCAGAACACATTCTCACTCCCAACTCGTCAACATATGGACGCTTGGTCAGGACCCCTTGTCGTCACTTTTCAACGCAATGGGTACCCCTATAGCGTAATTTTTCTATGCGCAGGGTAGTCCGATAGACTTTCATGGAAGGTTGGGCGGGACCCTGGGAAGGACGCTCTGCTGTGATTGGTTGTTAATCTAGCATCAACCTTTTCCCAACCCCTAAACATAACCTCACAGGAGTTCACGTAATTCAGGTTCATGCCCAAACTGTTAAGATAGTGTCCCAGGGTCCCGCCCAACCCCTAAACATAACCTCACAGGAGTTCACGTAACTCGGGCTCATGCCCGAACTGTTAAGATAGTGTCCCAGGGTCCTGCCCAGGTCCCTCCGGGCTATCCAATCTAGCATCAACCTTCCACGAAAGTCTATCGGACTACCCTGCGAGTAGAAAAATTATGCTATAGGGGAACCCAGTGCGTTGAAAGGTGACGACAAGGGTTCCTGACCAAGCGTCCATATGTTGACGAGTTGGGAGTGAGAATGTGTAGACCATCACAACGCTGCACCACTACTGAGTTTTGAGCTAACTTTGGTTAACAGACTGTCAGTAGTTTACCCGTGACTGGATCGATTTTAGCTGAATAGAATAGAATAACTTTTATTTTCCCGCTAGGGAATGCTAGCGATCACCACAACCAGTTGTAGCCCCAGCAACAACAAAATAGACATAGACAGTGGGCCAGACCCACAACACACAAACATATCAAACAAAGACATTCAATATAATCATTGCATTAATCAAACTAATTAAGTGAATTAAAGTGGAATACAGCCATGATTAAAAATAGCCCCCGCTGTCCCAAGATGTCCAGTGTCATTATTAAGCAGTCCAACATACAAACTCTGCCTCCACGACTTTCCTCCATACACGCAGTGTTATGGTCTCTGTACACTGTTGAAACGGAGCACCGAACTGCGTCAGCCTTCCCAGTCGTCGCTCACTCCTCCCCCGCATTATATTCTCCTTTCTCTTCCCTGGTGGCCTTTCGAAGATTGCCCGCAGTCCTAGATCAGTCCTGAGTCCCGACATCTTCAACTCCAGTGAAGAACGATGGTAAACTTTGTGGCTGCAGATCCAACGGACATTCCCGACCATATGTTGTGAATGCGTCTCCATGGTGACGACCACAAACAAAATTATCCCGAATATACAAAAATCGTCAAGATTATCAAAACGAGTAGCACGAGTGCCCTGAACAATCTCCAGCCAGCTTCCCCATCCTACAATAGACACACACAGCGCATGAAAAAAACAAAAGCAAAAGCCAGACACAACAAAATACATTCAAATTAACAAACAGAAACACGAGAGACAGCTGGACTACATGTCGCCATTACAGCGCCACATGACGTCATGAATGAATGACACCTAAGCTGCAATCTCGCTAGACCAGGGAGAGAAGACCTCTTCTGCCAGGACGTGGGTCTGATTTTAGACACTTGCTGCCTGGTGAGAGCATGCAGCCTGTGTAGCTGAACTGTAAATATTGTCAAACTTACATGTTTAGAGAATAGCTAAGTTAGTTCCTACCATACGTGTCTGTGTTATTAAACATTTTGTCTTTTAAATCACTTTGCGCTTCACTGGGTTTATCTTAGCGGTTGTGGTTTGCATTTAAGTGGCTTAGTGTTACCTCCACTACCGTACACCTGGTTATTGCAACACAGGTGGATTTTGGGATGTAACAATGTGTTTCATTGGGAAAATAGCAAAATACTTAAGACTATATAGTCTTATATCCAAAAAGTGACAAGAAAAATATATAATTTCTTCATTCAGATGAATAGGACATTTTGTTTATTTAACAACCACTGTGAAATAAATTAATATAAATGTGTTTGAAGAAATTTACGATGAAAAGTCTGTTTCAGTGGGAAAATTGCAAAATACGTAAGTCTTATGACCAAAAAGTGAAAGAAATTGAAAAATATAATTATTTGAATTAGATGGATGGTAAATCATGTTTATGTAATGACAATTGTGAAATTAATTGAAATGTGCTTGAAGACATTTTTCATGACAATTGTGTTTTAGTGAAAAACAGCACAATGTCTTGGCACACATGAGTAAGAGCCTGAAAATTGTGCCCTTTGTTTTCATTCAGACTTGCTTCATTCTCAGTAGGACTTTCTTCAGTAAGACCATTGTTCTTACTCAGACTTGGGTTGAAGGGCTAACATTTGTCCATCAGAGTTTGAGTGACAGCAGTGGCGGCTCCTGAGCTGAAAATTGAGGAGGCAGAAAACTTCCCTTTAAACTGATTATTGGTCCTAATCTTTTTTCAATCATTTTCCTTGATTAACAAGTGTTCCAATGATCTGAATAATCAATTTTCAGGTGAAGACACAGCTTCATTCTTCACATCATGTTAGGGAGATTAAATGGAAAAGTACACTTTACAACCTGCAATAAAAATAATCTAACAAAAGCTGAGCTTTAAGATCGTTTAATTTCCATGAATATTTTAGGAATTAGAGTGCGGAGAACGAAGAGCACATGTATCCACAATTATAATGTTGATTAAAATGTGCACAATTTTGCAATGCAAGTTAAACTAATTTAATCACTTACCTAATAGCCTAATTGAGGAGAACTGGCTAAATTTCATGGCAAAGAGTAATTTGTGAATTAAACGCTGATTTAGCCTATTGTTAATCAAGGAAACTGATTGAAAAATGATTGAGACCAATAATAAGTTTAAGGGGAAGTTTTCTGCCTCCTCAATTTTCAGCTCAGGAGCCGCCACTGAGTGATAGTGGCTCTGTGATTAAGGAACAGGACTACTAACCTCAACATTGCGTGTTCGATTCCCAGCTGGTGGGTATCTAATCTAATTGTGAATTCATCTGTCTTAAATGTGTTATTTTGTAGGCTTTGGGATTTTGGGTTTGTTTGACTTGCATGAGGTCTTAGATCAGTAGCATAGTGATTAGTGAACAGAACTGAGTGACAGGTCTTACATTCAAATTTAGTCTACATCTCAGAATTTCTTTCATGGTTTAAACATTTCTAGAGATGTTTATAGAGGATCAACCATTTCAAGTAGGCATTGTTTAAAACACAAACTTCAATTTGGGATGCAGTGTGATTTGAACTTGACATCGATAACTTCAAAGTCCTGCTCACTTACCACTATGCTACAGGTCTGAGTTCTATTTAAGTGGCAAACGAGCCTAGTAAAAAATCACACACAAACCCAAATAAGCCATAAAATAATAATGACACTTACACACAGTGGCAGTGCATCACCAGGTGGGAATTTAACATGCAATCTTGTGGTTACTAAGCCTGTTCCTTAATTTACTGAGCCACTGTCACCTCAACTCTGTACAACAAATGTTTGACTGTCAAAGACTGAACCCAAGTCTGAGAAGGATGCAAGTTCAACTGAGAATGAAGTAAGAATGAGAACAGTGTTTTATTAATGAATATTATAAATAATTAATTATTGAAAAAATATGAATGAATTACTAAATAAATATGAATAGCGTGAGGACCTCATGCTTACCCTCAAAAAGAAAAAAAGAAATTGGTAAATTTCCCAATATAACTGTATTTGTGAATGTTTGTACATGTATCCAGGATCTGCTTTATCCTTTAAGTGTACATATTCTGCCTTACTTGGTATATTTGTCATAATTTCATCCAAAATATTATGGTTCATTTTGTAATGACGTTTGTTGAAGAGTTGAATTCATTGATAAAGTCCAATCAATTAGGCATTTTTACCAAAGGGCACTACAATCTGCAGCAATACAAACTGAGCTGTTCACAACTTGGCTAAAGACACAGATCCTTTCCAAAAAATTTGAATATCATGGAAAAGTTTTTTTTTCTCCATAATTCCATTCAAAAAGTGGAACTTTCATAGATTATAGATTCATTACACACAAAGTGAAATATTTCTAGCCTTTATTTGTTTCATTTTTCATAATTTTGGCTTACAGCTCCAGAAAACCCCCAAAACAGTATTTCAAGAAATTATAATAGTGTGTCGAAAATCAGCATTTACTTCAGTTATTTCAGAGAATGAATGTTTTAGACTGAGTGTCACACTCTAATCATCTAATTTACTCAAAACACCAGCAAAGTTTTTCTACAGGTGTGTCGTTAAATTGGACAGGTATCTCAGTTTGGTTCAGTATGGGGAAGACTGCAGACTTGACAATTGGCCAGAAGACCATCATTGACACCCTCCAGAAGATGGGTAAGCCACAAAAGGTCATCGCTAAGGAGGCTGGCTGTTCACAGAGTGCAGTGTCCAAGCATATCAATAGAAAGTTTAGTGGAAGGGAAAAATGTGGCAGGAGAAGGTGCACAAGCAAAAGAGATGACCGTAGGCTTCAGCGGATTGTCAAGCAAAGACGATTCCAAAATTTGGCGGAGATGCAGAGGGAGTGGACTGAGGCTGGAGTCAGTGCTTCAAAAACCACCACGTACAGAGTGTGACACTCAGTCTAAAACATTCATTCTCTGAAATAACTGAAGTAAATGCTGATTTTCGACACACTATTCTAATTTCTTGAAATACTGTTTTGGGGGTTTTCTGGAGCTGTAAGCCAAAATTATGAAAAATTAAACAAATAAAGGCTTGAAATTTTTCACTTTGTCTGTAATTAATCTATAATCTATGAAAGTTTCACTTTTTGAATGGAATTATGGAAAAAAAAATATATTTTCCATGATATTCAAATTTTTTGGAAAGGATCTGTATCTATGCCAAATGTACAAGGCATTCAGTGGAGGTACATCAGTGGAGGTACATTGTATTGAACTAGTGCTTTGAAAACAGATTATTGCACTGTATCCTAGAGCAGTGGTTCCCAAACTCGGTCCTCGGGGACCACTGTGTATGCTGGTTTTCGTTCCAACCACAATTGCAATCCCAAAATCCTAACAAGCTGTTCATTTTTCTTAATTAGGTGCTTTTCATGTTTAGAGGGATTATTTTCCCTCTTAAGCCACATCATGTCAGAAATAGCTATGCATGCCATGAAGAATAAAAATTCCCATGTTCCTACTGTGCTTATTGGGCTGTTTTGCAAATAGGTAACATTTTTTTAAAACTGATCAAATTAAAGACTGGGGTGAATCAATTGGCTCCTAATTAGGTAGTTGAAAACGTGAGTTTTTTAGTTCCCTCATCAAGTTTTTAAAAAATGTATTAACACTGCAAGTTTGGGTCGTTATCATTTTCTTTGTGTTTTTTTCATTATTTATCAAATGGTTAGTTTTAGTGGCCATATATCCACAATTTCACCAATTAGGAGCCTATTGATTCACCTCAGTCTTTAATTTTATTTAATAAAATAAATTTGGTCAGTTAAAAAAATTTTTTTTTTTTGCCCCTTTTTGTAATTATTTGCAATATAGCACAATGAGAATATTGTACTTTTATTATTCATGACATGCATATCTATTGCTAACATAATGTGGCTTAAGAGGGTAAATAATCCCTCTAAATATGACAAACACCTAATTAAGAACAATTGACATCTTGTTAAAATTCCGGGATTGCAATTGTGGTTGGAACGAAAACCAGCATACACAGTGGTCCCCGAGGACCGAGTTTGGGAACCACTGTCCTAGAGGTTAAGACTGGTAACCTGAGAGCTGCTGGTTCAAATCCCAACATAGGCAATAGGGTAAAATTAACTGATGATGATGATTGTCGGGTAGCTGAATACAGAGTTGCTGTCTGGTCAAGCAAAAAGAAAAATCTTTGATAATTAAAAAAAGAATACCTTGTGAAAAAATGCATATATACCGATCATGAAAAAATACATATATATATGCCAAAATGGCATTTGGCCTTTTTAAGCGGTGCAGCCGCTTCTATACTTGACGTGTGTCCGTTCGTAGCATTTAGACCAATCAGGAGTAGCCCATGCATGCGTCACGTGTACCGTTTACTTCACCACCTGGGTGTGATTTTTCTACATCAACCAGTCGTATATAAAAAAAGGCCAGAAACACCCATTTTGGCCCATTCATGTTTGCAGAAAAAATTGATAGGTCAAAGCAATATGGTGCAGGCTCCACCTAGCCTATCAGAGTTCTTTCATATCTGCAAACAGGAAGGGGTTAGTACTAGGCCGGGACTGAATTTGTGGGCCTCAGTGTGAGGATTGATTGCTCCAGCTGGACTTTCAGAGCAACAGACTGAGAAAAGGATTTTCAACTTGACAGAAGGTTATGTTTTCTGGATAAAAGGTAAGCTGTATGTATATTGGGATGGCAGGTATGCCATCCGCCAAGTTACGGCTTGGTGGGCCTTCCCCATACCTATACAGCACCGAGAGTTTGGCACTTTTCAGGGTTTCCTACAAAAGTAAGGACAATAACCATAGACTCTCAGCCCTTAAAAACATTAACTTCTGTATGTTCTGACCTCATGTAACCACACAGCATTCAGATACAACTTCACACATCCACACAACAAAGCCCCAAACTTGGGTTATTTTGCCGTTTTTCTCCTTCCTCTTCTGCTTCTTCTTCTTCTTCCCATTTTCCTGCCAAACTGCCTGCCTCCGTCGCGATGTTATCCAATGGGGAGAATTATTATTTGAGGGTATGGTCTGTATACCTGCTCATCAAGCTTATCGTCCAATAAAAACGCTTCATACTAATGTTTTTTAATGTTAATATAGCTAATGGCTTCATGCTTTCCAAGAAGCTACTGTGGCCTTGTGGTTAGAACTGCAGTCTCTCACATAGTGGATTGTGGGTTCAAGCCCAGCAGGGCACATGTGTATTTTCCACAAAAACAATGTGCAACTGTTAAGTACTTTTCATTCTTTAGACTGTTATTATTTTCACATTGACACATTAACGTATTTTTATTGCAAAGGCAAAAGAGGTTTCCAATATTAACTGTTCAATGTTTCACTCGTATTTCACTTGTACTATATCACACCCTCCCCAAACCGGACGCTCGCTTTTGTCTGGTTTGGGGAGGGTGTTACGCTCTGCTCTTGCGGTCATGACTGACTGACTGTGGAAACCCCTTGCCTCGGCCAACATTTCTTTATTCATTAATTTCTTCACTTCAGCTCTGTTCACTTTATCCTTTTCACACATAACACAAGGTCACCATAAAATTAACTACTAGGAAAATTAAGAATTTGCGATAATAGCCTACATTAAGAATTGAGGATAGCCTCTTTTAAGCTGCAAGCCTTTAAGCGATCGGATTTATAAACCGTCAATTCCCCAAACATATCTGATTCATGGTTAGTCACTTATAAATAAATAGATAGCCTCCGAATGTGGCTCTAGTCTATGCTACTCTGCTGATAATGTAGCTTACTGCAAATGCATTTAATTATTATAATAATAATAATAATAAGAAGAAGAATAATCTCTGGTATGTACTTTCTTAGTAGTATCTATTGTTTTCTTTCTGGCTAAGATTCCTGGGAAATATGCATTCTCCAATTAAGCTTGTTCACCAACGTTACTTCCTGCTTCTCGTCAGGAAGCAGATACAAGCTAGGCTACTACAAAACGAATCAACATGCATTATAGCCTACATTCATTGCACTACAGAAAACTAAACTAAACCTAGCTGTCCGGTACCAAAACATTTCCCGCAGGTAACGTTCTACACTACCGGAAAAAAAAACTCTGCTGTGCAGAAACTCACTAGCTCACTCGTTAGCTCGTAGCCCACACATGGAAGGTTGGAGTTACGCATCCAGCAATCCAGTGTTGAATAGCCTAACTCTGCTGTGCTTATGAACTCACTAGCTCGCTCGCTAGCTCGTAGCTCACACATGGAAGGTTGGAGTTACGCATCCGGCAATCCAGTGTTGAATAGCCTAATGTTAAATGTATTTCATAGAATACTAATAGCCCTATTTTAAAACTGTATTTCCATATTTTACTGATGCAAACTATTTAGGCTGTACTAGCTATTTAGGCTGTATGTCTTTCAGCTAGAATGTGTTTGCGTCTGGCCCATTGTGCATGCATGTCTCCATATACACTTGGTTCATTAATTTACATGCTTCTTCATGATCCATAGCTCAGGTGGTGCTGTTCATTGTATTTCATTACACATTAAATACTGCTCATCTACAAACTATTCTAATGTAATTGTGTGCTGTCTGTAATAGGATAACTGTTCTCATTCTTGTCAATAGAGGGCGTTATGGTTAAACGAATGTCTGCATACATTTCTTTGGAATGCATGTCTCTCTTCGTGTTTATCTTCATGCATTATTCATCATTAGTTAGCTATAAAAAAATGAGTGATATCAGATCAAAAATGTCTACGACGTAAAAAAAGCCAAGTTACTCACACATAGCCTACATAGCGCTGTCTATAAGTTCTTAATTCCAACTTGCAAAAACTAGGCCTGCCTTTAAAAGTCTTGATATCAAAATGTGGCCAAATGTGTTACAACTAACAATATTGCCTATCGTAGCTCACACTAAATAAACTAGCTCTATTCCAAAGCAGTGCTATCCAAACTTTCCTAAATTATTTAATGCAACTTGGCCCTGTGTTTCTTCATCTTACCATCTCAAGAGAATGTGGTCAATAAAACTGTGTGCCACATCAAACTGCAAAATGAAAATAATTGATAGTGGAAATACTCTGATTCAGATGTGTTGCACTTAGAAATTAAACAGAAAAATTACTACACTATAGGGCATGTTTGAACAATTGTCTGCATCCACTGCTTTGGGTCTATGAAAAGCACAGAATTAATAAAATGGATTATTATTATTATTATTATTATTATGCATTTATTGATTTAATTATTTGGATTTCTATCAATACCTGTGTGGTCCTACAGAGCATAGATATCCTTGTGTTCACAAAATTCTGTTTGCAAATATCATAAATACTATTATGTTAAGAAAATTGGTACTATTACTTATTTGTCATCTGACCCACAAACATGTCTGGATATGTTTGTAAAAATGCTTTATGTATGCTATTTTCTAGGTAAAAATATTACTCATTTTTATCTGCATTTATTTATTCATCACCCCTTTCTCTATTGTACATGGTGTTTCTTCATATAAATGTCTGTTTGTGAATTGTAAAGAATGCTGTAGCAGCAGTTAACATTTTAAAACCTGTACATTTTCTAAAGTAAACTTGCCAACAAAGTACAACCATATCCTTTCTGGAGTGTAATTATTCATCAACTGTTAAAAACATTAATTGAAATCATATGTTGTTCCATGAGGCACAATCTCTTCACATGCAAAGATGAAGAAACACAGGGCCAAGTTGCATTAAATAATTTAGGAAAATTTGGATAGCATTGCTTTGGAATAGAGCTAGTTTATTTAGTGTGAGCTACGATAGGCAATATTGTTAGTTGTAACTTGGCCACATTTTGATATCAAGACTTTTAAAGGCAGGCCTAGTTTATGCAAGTTGGAATTAAGAACTTATAGACAGCGCTATGTAGGTTATCCGTGAGTAACTTGGCTTTTTTTACGTCGTAGATGTTTTTGATCTGATTATATATACAGCTATAGATATATCTCTTGGGTAGCTTAAGAATTGTGTGGTTCAAGGTGCATTTTTTTTATTTAATGCTATTGTTTGTTTCCTGCTTTATATTTTTTAGAGACATGGGTGCGTCCCAATACTCGAAAAATGCACCCTCCCTTCCTCCACTACCACCTACTCTACCCCGTGTCCCGGAAACGGATCTTTGTGTTTTAATCTAATGTCGCTGAGTACATCTTAATTACATATTAATGGTTACATATTAATTAATGTCTTGACGCAAACCGCAATAGGTAAGTCGAACAGTAACCTGGTGGATCAACCAACAAGCCAAAACAAAGTCTAAATCAGGTCTTGAGATTAAGTAATTTTATTAAGCGAAAACAGTCAATTGGAATAATGAATTGAAATCATACATTCACTAAGGAATGTAGGCTGACTACTTATAATTCACAAAAGTGAAGGCATTAAACCTGACATTAATTAGGAAATACCAGTAAAGAGAGAGATAAGCCAAAAATTGCCAAATTATTTACCCTCCAGCTGAACAGGAACAAAAGGAAACGCACGAGGAACCAAAAAGAATGACTTCTTCACCAACAAACTCCAAACAGACTACTTTTTTTTTTTCCGGTACACTCATAAAATACCTCCACAGGAAGACCATCCCTGTCCTGATTGGGTTAAGGTATGGGGGAGTGGGGTCATTTATGACAAAGACTGGCTTATCTTTGATGTTGGGGGGTGAGAGTGAGAGAGCGACAGAGATAGAGAGAAGGGGGGGAATATTAGATATCCTACAGTATCTTGCATTAATCTCCATTTTTTTATTCAGTGCTGATGTTTCGTTCAACAACCGTTTTCAAAGCTTTCAGATGTTAAACTCAACTAAAATGGGTCCATTTTGACTCTAACATAACAGGAAGTTAATGGTTTATTTTATCTTTCTTAAAAGAAACAGGTTGACTGAATTAAATTAATGAATTTACTTACTTTTTGTGTTTTTAAATTAATCTGGTGTACAGAGTAGTCTTTGACACTAAGGGCCCTATCTTGGCGATCTTGGCGCTTAGTCTAAGTGCATGGCGTAAAGTCCATTTTGGGCGTGTCCAAGTCCACTTTTGCTATTTTAACGGCGTGTTTTTTTGGCGCTAAGCACGGCGCAAGGTGCAACTGGGCTGAACCTAGTGGCTTCATTAATTATAGGTGTGTCTTGGGCGTGACATGCAATAAACCAATCAAAATGTCATATCCAATTCCCTTTAAAAGCCTGCTTGGCGGATTGCTTGATGGCGAAACAGACATGCTCGTGCGTGTTTAGTGTGATCAAGGAATAGGCTAAATGGAGTATGATCAATATTATTCGGACTAACCATTAGCCTATGAGTTCCCGGTAATTCCAGACAGGGCTGTTATTTTACAAAATATATGCGGTTAAATTTTGTTAAAAGGACCTGCAACAGCTGAGAATAAGCTATCAATGGCTTCAGTCTCACCTTAGAAAACGCCAAATTAGCCTGCTTGTTCAGCGAATTTCGTTTGATTATGCAATGAAAGTGTCAAACATCAATTCCAAGAGGCTGTTCTCATGGAGTTCTCGAAGTTCAAGCTTCATCCAAAGTTCATTAGGCTACCTGCATAGTAGGCTAATATTGATTAATAACATACATACCGTTATTTTGCCTTAATGATGACACTAAATAGCCTACAATAAAGCTGTCAGGTTCGCAACCCATATGTTCACGCATATTTCCCCTTGTTTAATAATGTCCTGTTTATGGAAATGTTACCAACCTGTTTTACTCGTAGCGTAATCCTTTAAAACAATCCACTTTCCCAGGAAGACCGTGAAACGTGCGACTTAAAGCAGGGGAAACAGAGAACATGCAGCGCACGTGCAGAGAATGGCATTAAAATTCATTGTGAATTAATTGTGTAACGTGCTGCAAATTTGTATTAGTTTCTAATTAGACGCTTAGTTCTCTTTAAAATCGTTTTGTTCAGTTATGGAATAACGGGTGAAATCAGCTGGGTTTTAAACGGTGAGAGTATGGAAACCTGGTCACTGTAATTTAAAAAATATGAAGGCCGAAGAATAGCTAAGGTTACAATTTAGTTAACATGGTGACATCTCCGTTTTTTAACCATAGGCTATCGAAAAAAAACTTATGCACAGCGAATCCGCTGTAGCCTAGGCTATTTGAAAAACAATAAATGCAATATTCACTGGACAAGGTTTTGAACTTTTTTCAGTCACAAACCATTCTATTTACTTACAGGCTGTAGCCTATTCATAGATAAACAGAGCTGTATTGTAATGACATCTGAAGCGCATTTTCAGAACTTAAATGTCCGTCTATTGCCGTGCGCGAGTTTTCCATTGAATGACAATTCACGCATTAGGTGTAAATAACAATTTGCGCATTAGCCTTGATATAGGTGTTATCAGCTGCTTTTTAATGGATAGCCATTGTCCCGTACCATCACACATCGCCTGGATGTTGATGGAGTGGGCTGAAAGCAATTTAATGTGCATGGCATTCCCCTTCGCTGAGGGAAAGGTAGGCTATGGACCCTTTTATTATTATGTATTTTTTTATATAGGCTACACAATAATACTATTTCACATTGTAATCTTGATATTTTAATCATGCTTGTGCGCGCCCCTGTGTGTAACAGACAGGAGGGTACGCGCATTGTGCACACGCCTTTGTAGATGCACTTATATGCGCCGTTAAAATAACATGTATACAACTGCGACATGACTTTAGACCAGGTTAGTGGTGGTTCTAGCGCAAGCGCTTTCTGCTGGCTCAAGATAGCAATACGCCAAAAAAAATCCTGGCCACTCCTCATCTTAAGACCAACACGCCCAAACGGCGCAAGAGTACATGCTAGTTAAACGGCGTGAGCGTTAGGCGTTATTATGAACCTACCGCCGGGTGTAAGATAGCAAAGACACTTGCGTTTGGGTTAGCGCCGCTTTGCGCCGGGTGTAAGATAGGGCCCTAAGTCTCTCTGCTATCTCTCTACTGCCAGAGGTCACCCAATGACAATTTCTGAAGACACCCTGAAGTGCCTAGACCTCTTGGTCATGTTGCTCCTGCTCTCACCTGTGACCCATTTCTGCTGGATCTACGTACATCACCTTTCCCATCCTGATTGCTCCTCCCTCTTACCTCATAGGGCTTCCCCACCTCATCCAACAACCCTCCTAGATTTCTAAATAAAATAAATAAATAAAAATAAATTTATTTGCTAAATAAAACTGTGTGCTTGCTATTCTATGTACATGGGGAATTGTAAGGAATTGGACATGCCTTTGTAGAATTACTGCCTACTAGTGCTAATAATATACATTAAAGAACTACGTAATAATAATGAAGACCAAAATAATGATCATACACCAAAAAGATATGGAGAGTCTCTCAAGATTCTAAATGGTTCTAGGTAGAACCATTAGAAGATGGCAGAACCCTTCACAGAGGGATCTAGGTAGAACCATTCAAAATGAAAGGGTTATCGGTAGAACCCTTTGTAGACGGTTCTTGGTAGAACTTCTTGGTAGAAGACGGAATGGTTATGGGCGGAACCCTTCATAGAGGGTTCTAGGTAGAACCATTAGAAGATGGTTATCTGTAGAACCCATTAACAGAGGGTTCTAGGTAAAACCCTTCCAAGAAGGTTCTACCTAGAACCTAAAAAGGTTCCCCCACAGGGACAAGCCGGAGAACCCTTTAAGGTTCTAGTTAGCACCGATTTTTAAGCGGTGCAGCCGCTTCTATACGTGACATGTGTGTCCGTCCATCCGTCCGTCCATTCGTAGCATGAGATTTAAACCAATCAGGAGTCGCCTATACGTCACATGCCCGGCAATACAATAGTAGCTTGAGAAAAGCATGCCCAGCTTCAGACAGCTCTATCTCAAACAATATACATGTCACAGCTTAGATATTCACACCGTAGGAATCCTGGGAACCAGATGCACATCTGTATATAATATGTCTTGTGTAGCTTAAAAACTGTAGTCGTGGTCACAAGTTAGAAAATGGGTTTGAAATTTAAATTACCAGCTGCCGCTAGAGTTGAGTTTTGAACATTCCACCATTTGTGTGAATGGGGAGCATGGTTTTCAAACAACACTGAATATTTTACAAACTAAAAATGTCACAGCTTAGATATTTACACTGTAGGAATCCTGGGAAACACATGAACATTTTGATACATATTATGTTTGTGTATCTTAAAAACTGTAGTCGTCGTCACAAGTTAGAAAATGGGTTTGAAATTGAAATTACCAACTGCCGCTAGAGTGGAGTTTTGAACATTCCACCTGCTAGCAAGGTGAGTCGCCGTAGCAACCCCCCGAAGCAAAATCAATACAAAATCTACCACCAGTGTTCTGCTGGACCCAGTCAGTTATGGAACGGCCCAACAATCCATGCACCCTCTTGTTGAGTTTGGAATTCCATTGATATTGTTCAAGTAATAACTGTAATCTTTCCTGTTTCTTCTGAAATACCAATGGCTGTCCTTTTATATCTTTCTATCTCTCTTTTACATGTTTGTTAAATGCAATGTCTGTAAGTATAGTAATTAATAAGCATAATGTAAAAATATCACCAAACCAGAGGCCATTGTTTTTGTACATGTAAACAACACACACATTTTCTATTGCATTTTTTAATATGATTGCTCAAAACCTGCACCGCTTACTTCACCACATGGGTGTGATTTTTTTTAGAGTGCAGTTTAATTATTGGTTTCAGATTTAGGATTATGGTCACAAAATGAGAGTGCTCTAGAATTCTACTTTTCCCATATTTGTGAGTACACCCATGAGACTTAGAGCTGAAAGTAGGCATGAATTTGATCAATCTTTTCAAAGGTGTTGTTTTCCTTGTTATTCCTGTGATAACATGATTAAAACCCATCTCTTTCTCCTGCTCACTTGACATGTCAGCATACCAAGCTATGCTACAAATAACAGTGTCATCAAAACAACAGCGCCCTCTGGAGTATTTGTAAGACGTGACCTCCTAATAACGAGGACCTTCTTTCTTTAAAGGATAAGTTCGCTATTTTGGACCTTGGATCCTATTTGCGGTCTGTCTTCCATGAACCTGACACATTGAGTCCATATTTTCGCTGATCGGTCCAGTATTGAGCTAGCTACAGATTTCCTGTAGGCTCTCACTGGGCTACAATAGAAGTCAACGGGGCAATTAGAAATGTTATGGAAAAACAACGACAAATGTGCTTTTATAGCTCAGTGTGTATTCTTACGGTCTCAGTATGCTCTCCTGTGAAATGTAGGCTATCGCAAACGCAAACCGAACGTTGAAACAACAGTTCCATTTGAAACAGAACTATTTCTCCGACCGCACTACCTCGCACTGTAAACTTCCGCAGTCTAGCTACGTTGTAGAGAGGCCGCTTGAAAAGCAGTTGATCACAAATCCTGACCTCCCGTTGGAGTTTACTAGCTTCTCTTGCTCTCTTATCATCCATCTCTTGTAGTTCCGTGTCCGTGTATTCTGGCTCAAATCTGTAGCCAGTAACGTCAAAGTCAAAATCGAATTCTTCGTCTTCGTAATCATTATAGTCATCCATCATCCAAGTTTTTTTGTGGAAATTGTAGCCTACGTTGCTGCAGGTAAACAAACGCAGACTGCTCACATAGATAGTTTCGTAAACGGCCGGCACACCTTCCCGCTCCCCCACCCCCGACACATAGTACTCCGCGGGAGCAGCGAAAACAAGCAACAGAGAAATGCTTACTTCCAAGCCATGCCAAGCACGTAAAAATGTTCGGATTGAGATACATTTCACAGGAGAGCATACTGAGACCGGTAACAATACACCCTGAGCTTCCCGTCTCATTTATTGTACATGAAAGCACATTTATCGTTGTTTTTCCATAACATTTCTAATTGTCCCGTTGACTTCTATTGTAGCCCAGTGAGAGCCTACAGGAAATCTGTAGCTAGCTCAATACTGGACCGATCAGCGAAAATATGGACTCAATGTGTCAGGTTCATGGAAGACAGACCGCAAATAGGGTCCAAGGTCCAAAATAGCGAACTTATCCTTTAAGCTCCTTTCATGGGATGGATTCCAATCGGTTATTTTCACTCCTTGTGACTTTTTACTTTCATCCTTTCCTCACGTCCTTTCTTCGCCCCTTAGCTCCGCCCAACAGAGGACACAAGGAAAGGAAGCAATGATCAGATACGAGGACGGAGGAATCAAGGCAACATGCGTTAGGCAAATGGAATGTCCTTGCTCAATCAAGCGTTAGCGTCATATTATACTTACGTGCTTAACTATACTACTTTTAAACTGATTTTTTCCTGAATAAACGTTTATTTTGTTAGTGGAAAGTAATGGTAAAATTGCATTTGTGCCTGCAACGTGGCAGATGTGGAGAGTGGTGGATAATTTATACACGTCATGCGTTCCGAGAAAAGGCTTCCGCTACACTCGTGCTTTCTCACTGAAGCATCCTCCGGGAGCCTCCTCGTTCCCCACTCCTCGCTCCGCCAAGGAACATTTAGAGGTTTGGAATGTCCTTAAAGATGCCCCTCCCCTTCTCTTTATCTCCGCCTCTCTCTCACTCACTCAGTCACCCCAACAAACATCAAAGGAAATATCCTCAACTCATTGTCTGTGCAAGCGAGGAGTTTTTTTTACCTCTGAGGAGACCCAGAACAGGAAGCGGTTTAGGGCCCAACATGCCTCAGAATTGTTTAAGGTTCATGGTTTTCCTTGCATGGTGAGTTTGAATGCCCATCTGACATTTAATTGAAATAATCAAAAGTCTGAAGGTCTATAGTGATAATGGTGGGACTTCATTTCCAAATAAACTATCACTAAACTATCAACTATGTTGTTAAAAGCAAGAGCAAATTTCCTTTTCTTCAGGATAGTATTCAGTATATTCATATTCATGTTTGGTTCTGTTAAAAAGTTATTAAAACCATGAATATTTTAATCGTAGTTTAATGGTGCTCAGCCCCTCCCCCTCCCTGCACACCTTAACCCAATCAGGGCAGGGATCCCCTCCCTGTGGAGTAGGTTCTTAGGGGCAGCCGAAGGAAAGAAGTTCAGTTCTTGGAGTTGGTGAATACGTTATTCCTCTTTTATTTTTGTGGTGGTGCTTCCTTGTGTGTTTCCTTTTGTTCCTGTTCAGCTGGAGGAGGGTAAATACTTTCTAAAAAATTTCTGGTTCATCGGTCTCTCTCTCTTTACTGGTATCTTAAAATTAATGTCTGCTTTAATGTCTTCCTTTTTGTAAATTATAAGTAGTCAGCCTACATTCATTAGTGAATATGATTTTAAGTCATTATTCTAATTGACTGTTTTTCATTTATTAAAATTATTTCATCTTAAGACCTGATTTAGACTTTGCTTTGACTTGTTGGTTGATTCCACCAGGTTACTGTTCGACTGACCTATCAACGAATTTAGTAATTTAATTCATGATTGTAATTTTCAATAATAATTATTAAATGAAATCATGTAAAATATATTTTGAATGTAGGCTAAGTGAGGGGTTCTAGCACGCAATATCGCTTGTGTTCAGTATTCAGAGTGCCAAACATTTTAAAAAGGGCATTTGACTTGGAACCACTGGATTCAGAAAATACAATTTTACCTATTATTTCAGATGCTCTGTATCTTCACTGGTGATGCTAAGCCAGGCCTGTACTGCAGCCTTCTTCAGTCACAATATGGATGAAAATGCCCTCAAATTAAAGCTTACAGTCTGTACTTTAGCCTCTAATTCATTGTATCATTTCACATCCAAAGTGCTGGAGTAGAGAGCCAAAACACAGGGGGGAAAAATATTCACTGTTCACTGTATATATCCTTTACTTGACCAGTCTGTTGAGATTTCTTTTCACACTAAAACATTATACATAGCATACATGATTCAGCTACTCATAATATCAGTGTTCATGATTTATTCAAATTACATGACAGCAGGTGGTCCCTTTGGACCCTGACAAAGAACTTATTGAATGCCATCCAATGTCTTTAACAAGATAAATTGAGTTTGTATGAATGAATAAATCGAGCATAGCGTCAGTTCAGGCAGGTCACGAGAGTGAAACCCGGCCATAGTTAATCAGCTGACAGCTCAGCTGAGTAGTGACGATTCACCCATCAGTCCATTCACATAACAAGGCGGTCTATTTAACCGCCTCGCCCTACCATGGTGGATCCCCTGCCAGCACACCCACTGCACACAAAATCCATAGCCACTGATCCACGTAATGTTAGAAGACCGAGAGCTGGAAGGTCACACAGTTTTTCATCACTACACATATAACTCCCCTGATTAGTTTTGCTCCCATGGAAGTCCAACAGGCGTTGGTACACATAGCCACTGATCCACGTAATTTTGAAGGACCGAGAGCGGTAGGTCACACAATTTTTATCACTACACTTAGAACTCCCCTGATTAGTTTTGCTCCCATGGAAGTCCAACAGGCGTTGGTACACACAGCCACTGATCCACGTAAATGTAAAGGGGCCTTGGGTTGAAGGACAGGATGGCTACATCGGTAGCTGAAAGGTCACACATTGTTATTCACCACTACACATAGAATTTCCCTGGGTAATCCAATGTCTGGCTCCCAGGGGAAGTCCAACATGCGTTGGTACACATAGCTACTGATCCATGTAACGTTTAAAAGGCCTCGAGCTGAAGGACAGGATGGCTTCATCGGTAGCCGGAAGGTCACACATTGTTCTTTATCACTGCACATAAACTTCTTGGGGTTAGTCATACTATACTCTGGCACACGGGGGAGTCCAACAAGCGTTGGTACACTTAGCCACTGATCCATGTAACGTTAAAGGACCTTGTGCTGAAGGACAGGATGGCTTCATCGGTAGCTGGAAGGTCACACATTGTTCTTTATCACTGCACATAAACTTCTTGGGGTTAGTCATACTATACTCTGGCACACGGGGGAGTCCAACAAGCGTTGGTACACTTAGCCACTGATCCATGTAACGTTAAAGGACCTTGTGCTGAAGGACAGCATGGCTTCATCGGTAGCCAGAGGTCACACATCGTTCTTTATCACTACACGTAGAACTTCCTGGGGTTATTTTGCACTGCATCTGGCACAGGGGAGTCCAACGGGCGTTGGTGCACATAGCCACTGATCCATGTTACGTTAGACGGACCTTGTGCTGAAGGACAGTATGGCTTCATCGGTAGCCAGAAGGTCACACATTGTTCTTCATCACTACACATGGATTCATGGGGTTGGTCCGCACTCCGTCTGGCGCACGGGGGAGTCCAACAGGCGTTGGTGCACATGACATTGATCGTTGTGGTATTGGGGGATCCTTGAGCAGATGGACAGATCGGCTTCCTCCGAGGCGAGGGGTCGTTGCACGGTCATCACGTGTGCACATGCTGGCAGCACTTGGCGTATGGTTGTTTTTTGGGGTTGTGCAGCTGCCCTCGCCGCCATACCCATGCTTGCTTGCGTGGATGGGCGGGAGGGCTTGGTGAACAGAACCATACCGCCAAACCTAAAATGTATTGTTTCATAATGTCAATAAAGTTATTTGAACAACAGTGGCCTGACTGAACTAATATAGTACATATAGGGACATTGGGATACTGGGAGTCATTATGTGTTTTGAGGGAACAATATCAAGAAAGATGACATTTTCCTTGCCAGTTATGGTAATGTATGGATAAATAGAATTGTATTTGCATAAGATGTATTCCAATATCAACATGCCATCTTCCTTTTACCTGTCACCAATCATTGTTCATATATTTCTGATTTGACAATAAACATACAAAATGACATAAATAACCCTGTGTCATTGTGGCTTGAATGGTGGTGGAGGGGAATAGTTCTACAGTTTATTTACCTTTTGTGAATGTCACCATATTGTGTGAAATAAATATTCTGAAAATGTTCTCTTTGCTTAATTGCTGGTATAATTTATGTGTTTTATTCTGGAGACCAGACCACCCACATCTAATCAACCCATAGCCATAATAACAGTGTTAGATCTTTAATCTCAATCATTAATCTTACAACAATTTGTAAGATGGATGTACAGCATTGTACCCAGGTTGTGTTGCTTAATATTGTTTCATTGTTAATACCCTTCATGTTATTATGGCATTGTGTTGTTTGTATGTGGTTCTCTCTGCTGGCATGTGACATGCAGAGGTCTGGCGATACACTGTCCCATCTGGATATAGGGAAAACTCCACTTCTCAACACAATGACGGACAGCAGGTCATACCTTCAGATCTTGACAAGGTGTCTTACTGATAACAAGGATGGTAAAGAGAAATATTGATTAGGTAACAGTTTTTTCCCCATCAAAAGACATCCAAATACTTTGAAATAAATGAATGAGTTATCATTTGGTGGTGCTACCTTAATGTTCTATATGGTCACACCAAATGTTCTGTTCTTTTTTGAACAACAGTCCAATTAGGATTTTACACTTAAACAAGCTGTTGCAAAAACAAACCACTCCGTATAATGAAGCAGAATCTTTACTTTTCTATAGAATATGGTATAATTACAAATATAGTTGAATAAAGTATTGAATAAAACATAATTTTTTTGGACAGGCCTTTTTTAGTTATTATTTCTTCATACACTTTTTGGTTCAGTCAACAGATTTTATATAGGCCTCATATGGGCTTACTGTTAAAGGTAAAAAAATTTCCTAATTTATCTCAAGGCAGATGGATTACAGAAGCAGTCAAGAATGAGAATTGGCAACTTCATTTGTTTATGTAGAATTGGCAACTTAACATTTGGTTATGTAGCATTACCAATATTGTACTTTTCGCATTCGTACTTCAATAAAGTACATGTACGGTACAGTATATAATAACCAGAGTCGCGACCTTATGTTAGTCAATCCCACACTCTCAAAACACATATTTATTTATGTATTTATTTATTATTTGCACAAATAAAGAACAAATGCAAGTACACAAGTCATTTACAGAAATATGCTAGAGAGGTTGGAAACCCTACAGGGCTTATGCTAGAAGCTCACTTTACGAAACAAAATCACATTAATTGAAGAAAAATAAAGGATTGTATTATATAAAAAAATATTCTAAAATGTAGCAATAATAAGAAAAAACTGAATAAATATTCATTGTGAAATTAGAAAAAGAACAGAGAGGGGAAAGAGGAAAATACTGCTATTACATTGTAGGATTTAAAAATAACCCTTATACCTGTGTTTGATTCCACCAGGTTACTGTTCGACTGACCTATCAACGAATTTAATAATTTAATTCATGATTGTAATTTTCAATAATAATTATTAAATGAAATCATGTAAAATATATTTTGAATGTAGGCTAAGTGAGGGGTTCTAGCACGCAATATCGCTTGTGTTCAGTATTCAGAGTGCCAAACATTTTAAAAAGGGCATTTGACTTGGAACCACTGGATTCAGAAAATACAATTTTACCTATTATTTCAGATGCTCTGTATCTTCACTGGTGATGCTAAGCCAGGCCTGTACTGCAGCCTTCTTCAGTCACAATATGGATGAAAATGCCCTCAAATTAAAGCTTACAGTCTGTACTTTAGCCTCTAATTCATTGTATCATTTCACATCCAAAGTGCTGGAGTAGAGAGCCAAAACACAGGGGGGAAAAATATTCACTGTTCACTGTATATATCCTTTACTTGACCAGTCTGTTGAGATTTCTTTTCACACTAAAACATTATACATAGCATACATGATTCAGCTACTCATAATATCAGTGTTCATGATTTATTCAAATTACATGACAGCAGGTGGTCCCTTTGGACCCTGACAAAGAACTTATTGAATGCCATCCAATGTCTTTAACAAGATAAATTGAGTTTGTATGAATGAATAACTAATATAGTACATATAGGGACATTGGGATACTGGGAGTCATTATGTGTTTTGAGGGAACAATGTCAAGAAAGATGACATTTTCCTTGCCAGTTATGGTAATGTATGGATAAATAGAATTGTATTTGCATAAGATGTATTCCAATATCAACATGCCATCTTCCTTTTACCTGTCACCAATCATTGTTCATATATTTCTGATTTGACAATAAACATACAAAATGACAGAAATAACCCTGTGTCATTGTGGCTTGAATGGTGGTGGAGGGGAATAGTTCTACAGTTTATTTACCTTTTGTGAATGTCACCATATTGTATGAAATAAATATTCTGAAAATGTTCTCTTTGCTTAATTGCTGGTATAATTTATGTGTTTTATTCTGGAGACCAGACCACCCACATCTAATCAACCCATAGCCATAATAACAGTGTTAGATCTTTAATCTCAATCATTAATCTTACAACAATTTGTAAGATGGATGTACAGCATTGTACCCAGGTTGTGTTGCTTAATATTGTTTCATTGTTAATACCCTTCATGTTATTATGGCATTGTGTTGTTTGTATGTGGTTCTCTCTGCTGGCATGTGACATGCAGAGGTCTGGCGATACACTGTCCCATCTGGATATAGGGAAAACTCCACTTCTCAACACAATGACGGACAGCAGGTCATACCTTCAGATCTTGACAAGGTGTCTTACTGATAACAAGGATGGTAAAGAGAAATATTGATTAGGTAACAGTTTTTTCCCCATCAAAAGACATCCAAATACTTTGAAATAAATGAATGAGTTATAATTTGGTGGTGCTACCTTAATGTTCTATATGATCACAGAACAGAAGCAGTCAAGAATGAGAATTGGCAACTTCATTTGTTTATGTAGCATTACCAATATTGTACTTTTCGCATTCGTACTTCAATAAAGTACATGTACGGTACAGTATATAATAACCAGAGTCACGACCTTATGTTAGTCAATCCCACACTCTCAAAACACATATTTATTTATGTATTTGCATGAATAAAGAACAATGCAAGTCAAAGTAATTTACAGAAATATGCCAGAGAGGTTGGAAACCCTACAGGGCTTATGCTAGAAGCTCACTTTACAAAACAAAATCACATTAATTGAAGAACAATAAAGGATTGTATTATATAAAAAATATATTTAAAAATAAAGCAATAATAAGAAAAAAACTGAATAAATATTCATTGTAAAAATAGAAAAGAGAACAGAAAAGGGAAAGAGGAAAATACCCCCAGGGAGGGGTAAATTTCATTAAGATTTTTTTTTTTGAGTAGAATCAATACGCCGAGATAGGTGGCGATATTGTGAAATGATCCGCGTGTGTCATGACGAAACACCTCTCCTAGCACTCTAACCAATGCTGTTGTTGGTTTGTTTGAAGGCGCGGCGATGTTGATGAAGGCGCCCGAGAGCTGCTGCACCGCTGCTAAGGCGCCTTGCAAGTCGCCTGCTTAACCTCCTGTTGTCATTTCCGCCTTAGTTCACGCAGCACCGATTTTTTTGCCATCTCGGACAGTTTCCGATGCAGTCCGACGCAGATATGACGTAAATCTAAACACGCCCTCTGTCTGAACCTCACCTGTCTCACAGTGATCACATGTCCTCTCCTCTTTGGGGCGCCAGGTTTGTTTGTGTCTTCCTGTTTCAATGGCCAGGCTGTGATCACTTATTTGGTAAGGATCTGGCTCTGCTTTATATCTTTGACAGTGGAGAGAAATTCTGCCAATTTGTAATTTCTTTTTAGCATATTATAACATTTTAGTTTGTTTTGCAATTTTGTCACTGTCTTCCAATGTTCCAAATAAGAATCCTTTGTTTGATTTATTAATTGGTTGATTTTAATTGAAGCAGTGCTGGTCTGAAACAGCCATAATTAGTATTGTTAGTTTTTGTTTGGTTTGTTAGTTTTAGGGCCAGCTGACTGAGAGGACTTCTATCGGGGCTTAGCTCATGGGATAGAAAGGCCTTATATTGGAGGGAATTTGGTTTGCTTTGTTTTAGATGAGTCCAAAATTGTATTGCTCTTTTTTTAATGTTAATAATTAAAGGACAACGGCCTAATTCTGCCCTGCATGCATTGTTTGATGTGTTTCGGTGGACCTGGAGTATGTTTTTGTAGAATTCAGCATGCAGGGTTTCCACTGGGTTTTTGTCCCATTGTAAATAGTCTTGATGGCTAAGTCACACCTCACTTCCATATAGCACAATCGGCTGTAATACAGTGTCAGTTATTTTTAACCAAATGCTTACAGGAATTTTTATATTGTAAAACTTTCTTTTGATTGCATAAAATGCCCTTTTGGCTTTGTCTTTTAGTGCATTCACTGCTAAGTTAAAGCTCCCGGATGCATTGATTTTCAGACCTAGATATGTGTAATCTGTGATGTGTTCCAAAATTGTGTTACAGAGGGTGAAACTGTATCTGGTTCTCTGAGACCTGGCCTTTTTCTGGAAAATCATTATTTAATAATTGTTCATTTATAAAATGTGTGATTTGCTGTACTTCCGCTTTATTTACTATGCCACAAAAAAAAATTTTTTTATTCTTGACTGATCTGTTACAAGAATGTCCTGTTCAACTCCAATCTCACACTGCTATACATCATCAACAAACAGAACAGCTATGAATCAGAATGGCACCCAGAGGACAACAGGTACTGGAATGAAATATGATGTAATGTCTGTCAATTGAGATCAGATCAACACACATCCACACACCGGACATATCAGACATTTTGCCAGATCAAACAAATGAACCCCTTGATGCAGTCACCTCTTGGGAAAGTTGTGCAGGTTCCCATTGAAATAAGGAAGCTGTAGCTAAACTGCACCACTCCACAGATAAACTTCCTGTAAGACGTGGTCATGTTCAAGTGATGAGCTGAACTGCACCACCCCACAGATAAACTTCCTGTAAGACGTGGTCATGTTCAAGTGATGAGGAACAAGTACTACCAAAAAGCACAAATTATTTATTTCAGCTTCAAATTGACAATGAGAATAACAGAAAAATTAACAAAAAAAGCAAATGTATTTTACAGATGCATAATGCAGACAATACAGCTTAATAATAATATATAATAATTTTGAAATATGTCTTTAAAAAATGCAAGGAATATAATTTTTATGTTATAATTTTACTGTTTCATCAGCTTGGTATTTATTAACATTAATGTAGCATTTACACACTCTTTTAGCTGAACACTTACTCATGGACATTGTTTCTCTGATTCAGAGAGATAGAGATCACTGCTTCAAGGCCATAATGGCAAGCTAATTCATTGCATATTAGCGGGCACCTTGATTAGGTAATCAGTGGGGAGCACTGCCCAGGGAGTGGGGGTATTGGCAATTATTGGATCTACTGCTGCCGTCTCATTTTTTCCTGGAGTCTGTTCCTGGGGTATTGGTCACTACATCAAGGTTTTAGTGACGTATTAATTTTTTTTTTTGCTTCACACAATGAACCTATAAGATATCAAGTTTTTTAGCTGGGTGATTGCTGTTGTAGATTACAGTAAGTGCACAGTATCATAACTTGCTAATAAGGACCATTTTAAATATATGGCTCTTCACTCACCATAGTTTAGTTCAAGTCATTTTTTTTGTAAATACAAAAGGTCAATGCACCATCAACTATTCAGAAGAAAAGCTATTGTGTGGGATTTGCTCCAATTCTCAAATTTTCCCAAGAGAAAATTTTGAATGCATGTGTGTGACTGACCTGCTGAACCACAGTGGCACACTGTGTTAGAGGAAGTGGGGTTGATGGTTTTCACTTCAGAATAGGCTACGAGTTCCTGAGAGAGTATGGGGGAGGGGGTACAGTACTTTCATTTTTAAATTCAATTAATTTGGTTCATTTTGATAATCATACAGAGAAAGATATGCAGGGAGAAATATGTTAAAAGTTCAAAACACTCTGTGCAAGTTGCGTGGTAAATAAAAACCTTAGTTCTGCAGCTCAGTAGGCCTACTTGGTTGTGCCATCTCGGTTAATATGTCAACCCAAGTTCCTCTCTTATAGTATATGATGTGTGTATGTGCGTGTGTAGTTTCCTCACCATTGTCAATAAACAATCATCACACATTAACACATTTCCTGTTGAATGATGCATCACAGAAAAAAAGACAATTAGGCTTATCTTCATATCAAAAGACATCCAAATACTTTGAAATAAATGAATGAGTTATCATTTGGTGGTCCTACCTTAATGTTCTATTATGCTCACACCAAATGTTCTGGAGAGGACACTTTTTTTTTTGGACAACAGTCCAATTAGGATTTTACACTTAAACAAGCTGTTGCAAAAACAAACCACGCCTTATAACAAAGTTGAATCTTTACTTTTCTATAGAATATGGTATAATTCCAAATATAGTTGAATAAGTTATTGAATAAAACATTTAGTTACCTATATCTGGACAGGCCTTTTTTTGTTATTATTTCTTCATACACTTTTTTGGTTCAGTCAACAGATTTTATATAGGCCTACTGTTAGAGGTACATTTTTTCCTAATTTATCTCAATGCAGATGGATTACAGAAGCAGTCAAGAATGAGAATTGGCAACTTAATTTGTTTGAGTAGCATTACCAATATTGTACTTTTCGCATTCATATAGGCTTAAAGGGATAGTTCGGAATTTTGGACATAATTTCTCAATTACGACTTACCCATGATGTAGTTGATTGATGGAAACCATTTTTAGCTAATTCCATGCTGTTCCTTCTTTTGGACATACACATGTTGCTAATGCTAGCGCAACTCTATGGCAAACGGTAGCATCCACTACCAAACGCACTTAAACACTCCACAGTGCACCCAAGGCAAATAAAATACGACGACAGTCTGTCTGGGTTATTTTGAGTGTTTATACCATCAATTTTGAAGTCAAACTATCGTTGAATCCTTTACTTTGTGCTGACCTAATATTCTCTGTGGAAGTATGGCGGCGGAGCGAACGTGGCAATTGCAAATTGTTACTCTTCTTTGTTGTTGTAGTCGACCAGTGCCGGCACTACATTCGTAGGTAACGTAAAGTATCGCTCCCCCGATAAACTGTCGTCGTATTTTATTTGCTTTGGGTGCACTGTGGAGTGTTTAAGTGCGTTTGGTATTGGATGCTATCGGTTGCCATAGAGTTGCGCTAGCATTAGCAACGTGTGTATGTCCAAAAGAAGGGACAGCATGTAATTAGCTGAAAATGGTTTCAATCAATCAACTACATCATGGGTAAGTCGTAATTGAGACATTATGTCCAAAATTCCAAACTATCCCATTAACGTTACTTCAAGAAAGTACATGTACGGTACAGTATATAATAACCAGAGTAGCGACCTTATGTTACTCAATCCCACACTCAAACCACATATTTATTTATGTATTTATTTATTATTTGCACAAATAAAGAACAAATGCAAGTACACAAGTCATTTACAGAAATATGCTAGAGAGGTTGGAAACCCTACAGGGCTTATGCTAGAAGCTCACTTTACGAAACAAAATCACATTAATTGAAGAAAAATAAAGGATTGTATTATATAAAAAAATATTCTACAATGTAGCAATAATAAGAAAAAACTGAATAAATATTCATTGTGAAATTAGAAAAAGAACAGAGAGGGGAAAGAGGAAAATACTGCTATTACATTGTAGGATTTAAAAATAACCCTTATACCTGTGTTTGAACACTTAGGGAGGGGTAAATTTCATTTAGATTTTTTTTTTTTTGAGAGTAGAATCAATACGCTGAGATAGGTGGCAATATTGTGAAATTATCCGCGTGTCATGACGAAACACCTCTCTCTCCTCGCTCTCTAACCAATGCTGTCGTTGGTTTGTTTGAAGGCGTGGCTATGTTGTTGAAGCACGGGGTGAGAGCGTCCCAATAGAGAGCCGAAGTGTGACGTCATTTTCGCTGAGTTCAGTTCCGGAAGTAAATTTCCAGAATAGGGTTTCCCCATAAGGATTTAAACAATCTGAGATTATAAGGATCCTGTTTACAGTACAACTACAGGACTTCAATATGTTGTACCTATATGACCCTTCTCTTAATCATGGCATTCCTGTGCAGTTTGGTTTGAAATTGCACAAATTACATTAATTTATATAACATTGTCCGCTAACGAACTACATTTGCCCACACAGTATGGAGTGTCAGCGTGTCGCCTGATTTTACGCCACTGCCCCTTGCCCTTTGAACGTGGACCGGTCGGTTTCAGAAATCAAGCTCGCTACCAAGAACAGCAAACTTCAAAATTCTTAGCGAACTTTTATGTAATAGGCTATGGCAGTGTCATATACTATGTTGTTTTTCTAGACCAGCTTCGAGTATATTTTACGTTTTAATACTCGAAATGTTCAGGCAGTTTTGCATATTTCCGGGTAGGAGAGGAGTGGTAGTGGGGGAGTGGAGGGTGCATTTATCGAGTATTGGGATGCACCCCAGGGTTTTAGAATAAAATAACACACAGCACATCCTGTCATAGCTCAGTCTTTCTCCACATGGTGGCAGCCTCTTTGGTATTGGACCTGTTGGTACGCACCCGTTGTCGGGAGCAGGGTCTGGGTCAACCGGATATGGTCTTCATGGTCCAGGCACTGGATGACTGACAGTTCGGGGTGGAGAAGCAGTTCTGTGGGAGAAGCCCATGACCTGACCAAACCCATCATTTTGCAAAACAAACTCGCGGTAAACTTCCTTAAGTTGCTAAAGTTTTAGAATATAACATTTAATTTACCTCCTTGATTTTACTGTCATTTATTCGCATTGAATGTGTGGTATTCGTCACATAATTAACGTTCACTCAGTTATCTTCAATTTATATTCAGCTAAATCAGCTAATTTGATTAGCTAGATAGCATAGCCTATCAGCTGAACTCGGTAGCCAAGCTTGACGCACTGCATCGCATACGGACGAACATAGTGTAATGCTATTGCCATCAATATTGATGGTCAATCAATCACATATGTTATTTTGACAAGACTACTTTTATTATAAATGTCCCTAGCGCCGCTAGAAAGGTAGCAAGCTGTCCCCATAGTCTTAAATGAGCAAACCACCACCGTCTTTTTGGTTAACTGCTAATTAACTCGACTGTGACAGAGCAGTATATCACGGTTTTCCACAGCATGAAACCCTGTTCTGAAAACTTCCAGATAAAGTCGGCATTGTAGGTTAGTGGGTTCACACGCTAGCTAAAGCATAGTAACCTACATTACATCATAGCTGGCATTAACTTTGATCTGCATCCTGTAACCTAATCACAAACATTGCAAACATTTACAAACGCAGACTCCATATTCTTTTCCAATAAATTACTGGTTTTATTTTAAACATCACCGTATTGAGTCAGTACAAACATGCCGCTAACCCTTTGGCTCTATTCCCCGCACATTTTCTTAATTTTTGGGACCTAAAAAAAATTATCCAGGTGTAGAAATGTCCGGTTAGGGTGCTAGTTGGAGCAGCTGGTTAATGTTAGTAACGTTAGCTAGGCAGTCACGGTAGCTAGCTTGTCATCTTATATGGCCAGCCAGCAAGGATGACTTTAAGGAAGTCAAATAACTGTTAAATTAAAAGGGCTTGCCATAAGCTATCGTTAGCTTGCTAGCTAGCTAACCCAGCATTGCTAAGCAGGAGTATGGCGATTGCGTACGGGAGCTAGATTTAGCTGTAAATTACACTGGAACAGTATGGAACACATGATTGGCTAAATGGCTCTAAGTTATCAAGGGTCTGACGTATCAAACAAGCCTTAAACCATCACTCTCCTGCCAGAAATACAGTAGATATGGATATATAACTTGAAGGGTTTCTTCTCCTGACTTATTTTTCCATAGAGTTCATCAATAGGAAAATTTGTCAACCATCCATATCTACTGCATATCTGGCAGCAGAGTGATGGTTTGAGGCTCGTTTGATACCTCAGACCCTTGATGACTTACAGCCATTTTACCAACCATGTATTCCATACTGTTCCAGTGCCACCCCCCAATTCCCATAAAGATCCATTCAAATGCAGACATTATCGTATCGCTTGTAAGAGTACCAGAAAATAAGATGTCATGAGTCTTTTGATGTTGTTCGGTCACAGACATCAGGAAGCCATGGCATGCAACCAAATATTAAAAATGATTACTTTATTCTATATATAAATGCAGGGGTGCCAATAATTGTGGCACACATGGTTTTGTTAAAAATAATTATTTCTTGATGAGGGATTTTTTTTTCTCATAATAAATTTACTTCAATTAAAGGTTGGATTTTTCTCATTTTTTCAGTGTGAGATTAAGCTAATTCACCAAACCGTGAATTTTATAAAAACCCTTTTTACTCATCTTTACCGGGGGTGCCAATAATAGTGGAGGGCACTGTATATCATCACTTAGCTACTCTAGTGTAGCTAAGTGATGATATATAATTGTGTGCAAAAAGTTGTGATATCTGATCAAAAAAACATTTCCAACGTATAAAAATGCCATGTTACTCCCACATAGCCTACAAAGCAGTGTCTGTAAGTCATTAATTAAAACTTGCAAAAACTAGGACTGCCGTGAAAAGTCTTTATATCAAAATGAAGCCAAGTTACAACAAACAGTATTGCCTATCGTAGCTCACACTAATTAAACTAGCTCTATTCCAAATCAATGCTACCCAATCTCTCCTAAATTATTTCATTGTAATTTGGCCCTGTGTTTTTTCATCTTACCAGCTGAAAAGAATGTGGTCACTCAAAGTCAGGGGCTCTATCTTGGCGATCTTGGCGCTTGGTCTAAGCGCATGGCGTAAAGTCCATTTTGGGCGTGTCCAAGTCCACTTTTGCTATTTTAACGGTGTGTTTTTTGGGCGATAAGCACGGCGCAAGGTGCAAATGGGTTGAACCTAGTCGCTTCATTAATTATAGGTGTGTCTTGGGCGTGACATGCAATAAACCAATCCAAATGTCATATCCCATTCCCTTTAAAAGCCTGCTTTTCCACCTTGGCAGATTGCTTGATGGCGAAACAGACATGCTCGTGCGTGTTTAGTGTGATCAAGGAATAGGCTACATGGAGTATGATCAATATTATTCGGACTAACCATTAGCCTATGAGTTCCCGGTAATTCCCGACAGGGCTGTTATTTTACAAAATATATGCGGTTAAATTTCGTTAAAAGGACCTGCAACAGCTGAGAATAAGCTATCAATGGCTTCAGTCTCACCTTAGAAAACGCCAAATTAGCCTGCTTGTTCAGCGAATTTCGTTTGATTATGCAATGAAAGTGTCAAACATCAATTCCATGAGGCTGTTCTCATGGAGTTCTCGAAGTTCAAGCTTCGAAGTTCAATCCTGCAAAGTAATATTGATTAATAACATGAATACCGTTATTTTGCCTTAATGATGACACTAAATACAATAAAGCTGTTGGCAAGCCATATGTTCACGCATATTTCCCCTTGTTTAATAATATCCTGTTTATGGAAATGTGACCAACCTGTTTTACTCGTAGCATAATGCTTTAAAACAGGGATCTCAAACTCCAGTCCTGGAGGGCCACAGTCTCTGCTGGTTTTTGTGATTTCCTTTCAATCAGCAGCCAATTTCGGCCTTGGAAACAAGGTGTGCAGACTCTTTAGCCAATCAATGACTTAAATTAAACACTTAAGTGCAGGAACACATCGAAAACCAGCAGACACAGCGGCCCTCCAGGATTTGAGTTTGAGATCCCTGCTTTAAAACAATCCACTTTCCCAGGAAGACCATGAAATGTGCGACTTACAGCAGGGGAAACAGAGAACATGCAGCGCACATGCACAGAATGGCATTCAAATTAATTGTGAATTAATTGTGTAACGTGCTGCAAATTTGTTTTCGTTTCTAATTAGACGCTTAGTTCTCTTTAAAATCGTTTTGTTCAGTTATGGAATAACAGGTGAAATCAGCTGGGTTTTAATATGGAAACCTGGTCACTGTAATTAAAAAAATATGAAGGACGAAGAATAGCTAAGGTTACAATTTAGTTAACATGGTGACATTTATCTCCGTTTTTTAACCATAGGCTATCGAAAAAACATTATGCACAGCGAATCCGCTGTAGCCTAGGCTATTTGAAAAACAATAAATGCAATATTCACTGGACAAGGTTTTGAACTTTTTTCAGTCACAAACCATTCTATTTACTTACAGGCTGTATTCCTAGATAAACAGAGCTGTATTGTAATGACATCTGAAGCGCATTTTCAGAACTCAAATGTCCGTCTATTGCCGTGCACAAGTTTTCCATTGAATTACAATTCA
The DNA here is from genome assembly GCA_029718625.1 of Synaphobranchus kaupii. Lineage (NCBI taxonomy): Eukaryota > Metazoa > Chordata > Actinopteri > Anguilliformes > Synaphobranchidae > Synaphobranchus > Synaphobranchus kaupii. The sequence continues at coordinate 41,718,485 of CM056378.1, forward strand.
CGCATTAGGTGTAGCTAAATGCATTAGGCTTGATATAGGTGTTATCAGCTCCTTTTTAATGGATAGCCATTGTCCCGTACCATCGCACATCGCCTGGATGTTGATGGAGTGGGCAGAAAGCAACTCCATGTGGCATTCCCCTTCGCTGAGGGAAAGGTAGGCTATGGACCCTTTTATTATTATGCATTTTTTGATACACAATAATAATATTTCACATTGTAATCTTGATATTTTAGTCATGCTTGTGCGCGCCCCTGTGTATAACAGACAGGAGGGTACGCGCGTTGTGCACATGCCTATGTAGACGTACTTATATGCGCCGTTAAAATAACATGTAAACAACTGCGACATGACTTTAGACCAGGTTTGTGGTGGTTCTAGCGCAAGCGCTTTCTGCTGGCTCAAGATAGCAATACGCCAAAAATAATCCTGGCCACTCCTCATCTTAAGACCAACACGCCCAGTTCACTTGCAACGGGCGCAAGAAAACATGGTAGTTAGACGACGTGAGCGATAGGCGTTATAATGAACCCAGCGCCGGGTGTAAGATAGCAAAGACACTTGCGCTTGGGTTAGCGCCACTTTGCGCCGGGTATAAGATAGGGCCCCAGATGTCAACTAACAAAAATTGCGTAATGGAAGAACACTTCATTTCAAGGATTGTTTTACCTAGCAGCATATAACATTTGAATTGACAAACAGACATTCATACCAAGGGACATCATTTACAATTGAGCAAGGGGGGATTAATAAATACAGATAAAAAATTGAAATATGTACACCTACTAAATACCCTAAATATTTTATATAACAAACCTATTCAGACATATGTTTGACCCATGAATGTAGCCTACTGCATGTTTGTGGATCAGATGAAGACAAAGAACTAAAGTACTAATTGTTTTCACATGTTTAATAATAACAAATGCTATTTCTGAACAAAAAAATTACAAATATTACAAATAATAATACTAATATTATAATTATTTTTATTATGCATGCTGTGCTTTTCATACACCCAAAGCACTACACGCAGACAATTGTTCCACTCAAACATAGCCTATAGTGTACTCATTTCCTTACATTTGTAAATGTAACACATGTGAATGGCAAATTATTGCCACTATAAATAATCACCATTTCACACTTTGATGTGACACAAAGTTTCAATGACCACATTACCACAGATTCACAGATAGTAAGATGAAAAAACACAGGTCCAAATTACATGAAATAATTTAGGAGATTGGGTAGCACTTATTTGGAATAGAGCTGGTTTAATTAGTGTGAGCTACTATAGGCAATACTGTTTGTTGTAACTTGTTTTGTTGTAACTTGGCCTCATTTTGATATCAATACTTTTAACGGCAGGCCTAGTTTTTGCAAGTTTTAATTAATGACTTACAGACTTTGTAGGCAATGCGTGAGTAACTTTTTGTTCAGATTTTGATATAGCAAACAGGCTACATTTCTTCTTTTTAGTTAGGCTACAATCCTCATAGAAAGTCATGATTTCTAAACGGAAGCTTTACGGAGTCCGTAAATGTGATTAGCAACAATTGCTATGCACAGGAGTGCTCTGATTGGTGGTTCAACTAGCCAGTGCTTTGTGTTGAGGGAGGGAAAAAAAAACCGTCAGCTGCTTGGTGCCCCTGTAGGGCGTGGTGCCCCTGGGCAAGTGCCCAATTGCCCATATGGTAGATCCGGCCCTGGACAACCCCCATATAAGGCAATTCATGGGCGTGGATTTATGCTAATCACAAAATAACGTGAACGCGCTTGTCATTTACGCGTATGAACATACGTATGTGAATACGAAAAAATCTGCCTTTCCCACACGGTTTGATGAATCCGGCGTAAGTTTTTCATACCAACTTGTTTTGTACATAAATGTACGCGCGTATTTAGGAATGCTTCATGAATGAGGCCCAATGAATGCATAAGATGTCAACCTTTGTAGCAGGGTGATTGCTGTATTAGATTAGACCCTGAGCCGAGCAGAGGAGGATGGGTTCCCCCCTTGAGTCTGAATCCTAGTTACAACAGGGAGTTTTTCCATGCCACTGTTGCCTTTGGCTTGCTCTTGTGGGGGTTTAGGCTGGGTTTTTCTGTGAAGCACATTGTGACAACTAGTTGTAAAATGTGCTATATAAATAAATATTGATTTGATTTGATTTGATTTGAATTACAGTATCACACTGTAGGACTTCAGATGTTTACCCACAACCTCCTAATGAGGACCATTTAAAATATTTATTCATGATTATTTATACATATGTCCATATTCAGAGAATCAATAATATTATAGCTTTAAAATACTATGCATGTACAGTCATTTCAATGCATTTAAGGAAGCTTAGTCACACAGACGTTTCTAGTTAATATTGCAATATGTACATACAGATGGGTGACAAATTAACGGAAAAACCCCTATAGATATGATGTGACTCATATGCTATAGCCTTCGCAGTCCAGATCTCAACACAATTGAACCCCTATGGGTGATTTTGGACCAATGTGTTATACAGTGCTCTCAACCACCATCATCAAAACACCAAATGAGGGAATCATTTTTGGAAGAATGGTGTTCCATCCCTCCATTACAGTTCCAGAGACTAGAATCTATGCTCAACCAGAGGTAGAATCTATGCCAATGTCAAGCTGCTCTGGCGGCTCGTGGTGGCCCAACACCTTGCTTGGCTTTTCTTTTAATTTGTCACCCGTCTGTTTATTCTTTGTATTCCCAACAGTAACAGTAACCTCATGGTCTGCTTATTCGTACCATGTTCGACTGTCAAACCTGCACATGGTCAGCTGGCTCTCCCAAGATAAAATAACCAAAAAACTTAAAATAATTCAAATTAAATTAGGGGAGCAGAACATTTGTCTCACAGATCCAGTTCAGATCAGTAGCACAGTTATGAGCAACCCAATTATTCACATCAGTCTGGGCACAATTTTTCCTGGGACCATTATCCGGCTCACTACTCCCCCAGAATCTGTAAGAGAAGCAAAGAGACTGAATGAGACACCGAAGCTCTACTTCTCTGTTTCCTACAGGGTGACCCCTTCACATTCTCTGTCTATTGCTGTCTGTGATACTGCACTGTGTGAGACTGGAGACTCTGAATAAGGACGCAGAGAGTTGAGACAGTGAACACTCCTCTTCATGGGAGATAATCCTGGATTGTATAGTATTTGATTTAAATCGTGCCCATCACACAATATAAACACCTAGAGAGAATACACATATGCAGTATAATATGGAGGGAAAGATGTGTTTCATTAAGAGATTTTAAAAAAAACAGAAAGTGGTCATTTATCATCATTATTTACACTAGAATTCATTCTATTTGCTGAGCTGTAGATATTTGTATGTGATATGGAGGTGTTGATTTATACACAGTTTCTCCACTGTTTAAATATTTTTCCCCTGTAATGCATGAGTACGATATCTTACTGTTGCGACAGAGGGGATCCATCCACCCAGAGCCAGGTAACCTCAGTTTCCAAGTTACTCAATCCAATCCAGCTATAATCTCTTTTGTGTTCGGTAATGAACTCCTGAACAAAGACAGAGAATGACTCACTGATCACTCTGCTGACAGAGACACTGAGAGACACACAGTTCATACTGGATCTGTCAGATACTTAGCAAAGACATGACCCACAGCACACTGATAAATGAGATTCGCTCAAAGTAATAATATTGAACACATGTCAGATTGTAAGAACCAAAAAGACATGAGATGTCAATTTTCTCTCCACCCACCCACTCACTGCCTCATTCATTCATTCTTTCACAGACGTTTACCTGCTCCTTTTCACTGTCTATAATCACCAGGTCAGCTCCACGCTTAATGCAGTCCCTGCGACTGCTCATCCAGCTCTTCCTCTCAGTAGAGAAGTAATAACACTTGGAGTATTTCTGCTCCCAGCCCTGTGGACAGGATTTACACTCACTCTCTGTATGGAAAGAACGGACAACAGTTTATGTGAATTACCTTTACATAAATAGCAGTGTAATTGTAAAAGAGTAAATGCTCTCCTGCAGACAACCAACAGAGTAGCAGCACTCACTCTGTGGACTGGAGGGACAGTACTGCTCTATAAAGGGGAATTTCTTTAATATTGCACTGTAGTCTCTCTGTAGCTGGCCTTTCTCTTGTTGCAGGGTGTTGTAGGCTCTCTGTAGCTGGTCTTTCTCTTGTTGCAGGGTGTTGTAGGCTCTCTGTAGCGGGTCTTTACCTTGTTGCAGGGTGTCGTAGGCTCTCTGTAGCTGGTCTTTACCTTGTTGCAGGGTATTGTAGGCTCCCTGTAGCCGGTCTTTCTCTCGTCGCAGGGTATTGTAGGCTCTCTGTAGCCGGTCTTTCTCTCGTCGCAGGGTGTTGTAGGCTCCCTGTAGCAGGTCTTTCTCTCGTCGCTGGGTGTTGTAGGCTCCCTGTAGCCGGTCTTTCTCTTGTTGCAGGGTGTCGTAGGCTCTCTGTAGCTGGTCTTTCTCTTGTTGCAGGGTGTTGTAGGCTCTCTGTAGCTGGTCTTCACCTTGTTGCAGGCTGTTGTAGTCGCTCTGTAGCTGGTCTTTCTCTTGTTTCAGAATGTTGTAGTCGCTCTGTAGGTGGTCTTTCTCTTGTTTCAGAATGTTGTAGTCGCTCTGTAGGTGGTCTTTCTCTTTATTCATGGTGCTGTTATTGTCTCTGAGCTCCTCTAGCTCTCTCTCCAACATTGAATAGTTCTGAGATAAAATTGTATCTAATACACAAGGAGAGAATGCCCTAGATAAATTCATTTAAAAATATATCAATTAAGGACTACCATATTTTAGCTCTGTTCAGCACGTTACAGACTTTGTGATAATCAACAGAATCTCAGTCACATCTGTTAAATTTGTAAACTGTGACTGAAGAAAGGTAAACTAGGAAAAGCCTTAAGAAAACGTCACATTGGCAAACAGTGTGTTGGATGGTGAGCATATTGAATGGGTTTTTGGAATAAAAATGGAAAGATAAGGTATCAATATCACATTTAATATTTAAAATATTTTTGATATTTCTTATCAATATTTATTATTCTAAAAACAAAATGCGAATAAAAAGCCAGGTAAAAATCTAGGGGACTGGCCAAAGCAATATCCTGAGACACAGGCAGTGTGTGATACTCACAGAGAACACCCAGGACTAATGTGGCAGCCAATAAGAGAGCACACAGCAGCCCCAGACACACTGCAGCCAGTCTGTAGGGATGTGAGCTTTGTCCACTTTTCTCTGGGGTCAGGAAAACAGACAAGTTAAGCAGAATGTTTTATTTCTTTGATGTTTTATATTGTTGTTCTTGTTGCTGTTTTGTTGTTGTTTCAACCAAGCACACTGCAGTAAACTCAAGTTTTAAAACAGCAAATTAAAATCCACTACTGCAAACCCGGATATTAGTCATGGCTATGACTAATGATTTTTAACATCAGTTTTTAACATCAAATAAATAAATAGATGATTAGAGTGTAGGCCTACTCTATTTCTACGTACAGTCAAGCCGGAAAGTCTCCCCACCCCTTTCACCTTCTCCACGTTTTATTACGTTACAGACATATTCTACAATAGATTGAGTTAATTTTTTGTCTCAAAATTCTACACAAAATAGCCCATAATGACAAAGTGAAGAAAAGTTTTAGACATTTGTGTTAATTTATAAAAAATCTAAATGTAAAATATCATATGTACACAAGTGTGCACACCCTTTGATATGACACCCAAAAGTGAGCTGAGGTGCATTTTGTTTCCACGGATACTGCTTGAGATGTTTCTACAACTTAATTGGAGTCCACCTGTGATAAATTCAATTGATTGGACATGATTGGGGATTGCCAACACCTGCCTATATAAGGTCCCACAGTTGACAGTGCATGTCAGAGCAAACTCCAAGCCATGGGTGTAATGGGTTGTGCTTGCCTTTCCCTAGCTCTGCGGGCGTTCGTTACCTGTATTAAGCACTCCATCGGATTTTTCACATTCCACGCCGAGTTTTCGTTTCGCCAGCACTTAGTGATTTCACCTGTTCATGGTTTCCGCCGGCTATTTATACTTTGCGTCTTCCGGTATCGGCGCTTCCATGTTAATTCGCTTAACTGTCAAGCCGGTAAGGTTTAGGATCAGTACGCCCTATCGAACGCTTTGTTTCAGCTTTGCTAAACAACGCGGGTCTTGGTAGAAGTACTGTAGTATTCTTATTCCTCTCGCTTTTAGTGCGAGTTAGTTAGTTTGTTCGGTCGCGCTATTTTTGGCTCTTTCCTACGAGCGTTTCGCCCGATACTTCCGGGTTTGTTTTTCCTTTGTTTGTTCCGTCGCCTCTTTAGATTCCTCTCTTCTTGAGAGTAGAGGTTTTGTTTTCTAAAAGTATTTTCTCTCGCTGACTTATTTGTCAGTTCGCCCAATTCGTTGGGTTGTTTTCTTTTCTCTCTCCTTTTAAGTCTCCTTCCTCACTCCCCTGTTTTGGGAGCTGGAGCTTTTCTGTTTTCCTTTTTCCCTCTCCCTCCTACAGAGTCCGCTCTGTTTTATTGGTGTCTCTCCAGAGTCACTTGCCTGAAAACCCTTCTGTCGCGTTTGGTCCTCCAAACCAACTCACTCCCTTACAGAACATGGAAGCCAGTAGAGAGGTTCCAGCGACAGAGGTAGCTCAGCTCTTGGCTAGTCAGGGCGCTGCTATAGCCAGTCATGAGGAGGGCATGCGTATTCTCCAGGCCTCTCAGCAGGCGTTACTTAGCCAACACGAGCAGCTTATGAGACAGTTGCAGGTACAGGCTGCCAGCCTGCGCGATGTGGCGGAGAGTCTCCAAAACCTGACTCTCGCCACTGTACCCCCCCCAGTCGCACAAGCACCACCTATAAACCCCCCACCCCCCCCCACCGGAGGCGAGGGAGCCCAAACTCCAACTTCCCCTTCGTTACGGTGGTGAGCCAGGGAAGTGCAAAGGGTTCCTAACCCAGTGTTTAATTTTTTTCAAAGCGCAGGGCTCCCGTTTTCGTTCTCATAATTCCCAGATAGCATTTATACTCTCCCTCTTAACCGGTACCCGCTTATTAGAGCCAATGCACCGATGATGAGCCACACGGATCAGCTTATGGCAGAGATGACGTCAGTCTTTGACCATGATGTCTCCGGTCAGGAGGCGGCCATGCGACTGACCTGTCTTCGCCAGGGCACCGAGACGGTGGCAGCCTTTTCCATCGGGTTTCGAGCACTGGCAGGGCAGACTGGATGGCCCGATGGGCCACTCAGTTCTTTGTTTCTGAACGCCCTGTCCGATCCTGTAAAGGACGCTCTGTCGGTGCTCGAGCCTCCCGCCACGTTCGGCGCCCTAGTTTCCACAGCCATCCGTGTGGATAACCGCATTCGGGAGAGAGAACGTGAGAGGGCTAAAGGGGGAAACAGATATCACCCCACCCGCTATTCACAGTTTTCTGCATCACCATCCCCCACCTCTTCCTCCTTTAGTCTGGGAGAACCTATGCAGGTGGATGGGGCAGCGTGGAGCAAACCCAAGGGCGCTAGTCTGTGGAAGGGGAGGTGTAGATATTGCCAGAAAGAGGGGCATATGAGAGATCAGTGCCCTAAGCTAGTGGGAAAAGGGGACTCTCGCTAGGGGAACCGAGGGTTCTAGCGAGAGAGGTTCATGTCCACCCTCGGACCCTCATTTCTGTGCAACTGCTTTGGGGAGGGCGTCAGACCAGCTGTGATGCCTTTTTAGATTCCGGAGCAGTCGAATCTTTTATCGATGCTAAGTGGGTCAAAGCTCTTGGTATTCCTACCTTGATTCTTCCGCGGTCTCGTCTAGTCACGGCTCTTGATGGTCGTCCGTTGGGCACGGGGACCATTTCTCAAATCACCACCAGGGTACGCATGCGCATTCCCTATTGCGACCATATAGAGGAGATCCAGTTCTTCCTGGTCGATTCCCCAGCGTATCCACTTATTTTAGGACACTCTTGGCTTACCCGCCATAATCCTCACATTAACTGGGAGGAGGGCGGGGCTGTTATCCGTCACTGGGGTCCCCAGTGCGGACCCCACTGTTCAGTCCCTAGATTCCTCGTGGCAGGAGGGTCTCCTAGTACTCAGGCCGAGTCCGGCACTGATAGCGCACAGGAGCAGGACGGTTTTTGTTCTGATGGGGAGAATTCCCTGGTCCTCTCCGAAGGGCGCAAGGAGAGCCTAGCCTGGGATTCTCTGGCGGATGGCCCACTTATGTGGGAGGAACAGCTCACTGACTCAGATATTGAGTGGCCTGTGTCGCTCGATTCTCTCTCGAGCGAGGAGAGCGCTAAAGTAGGGGGGGTTATAGTATTTTCCCTCCCTCCCAATGTCCCTGAGCAGTACAGAACTCTTTCTGAGGTTTTTAGCAAGCAACGGGCCACTACGTTGCCGCCTCACAGGGCTTATGATTGTGCTATTGAGCTCTACCCGGGCACTGTCCCTTCCAGAGGGTCCTTGTACTCTCTATCTGCCCCGGAGAGCGCAGCCATGAAGGCTTACATTGAGGAGTCCTTAGCCAATGGATTTATTAGACCTTCCACTTCACCGGCAGGAGCGGGGTTTTTTTTCGTTAAGAAAAAGGACGGGGGTCTTCGCCCATGTATTGACTATCGGTCCCTCAATGACATCACGGTGAAGAACCGTTATCCCCTCCCCCTGATGAACTCGGCGTTTGAACGGCTCCAGGGAGCGTCTATTTTTACCAAGCTCGATCTGCGCAATGCGTACAACCTTGTGCGTATTCGCCAGGGTGACGAGTGGAGAACCGCTTTTAATACGCATAGCGGACACTACGAGTACCTGGTGATGCCATTCGGGCTCACTTGCGCCCCCTCTGTGTTCCAAGCGCTAGTGAACGACGTGCTTAGGGAGATGTTAGAGAAATTCGTCTTTGTTTATCTTGACGATATTTTAATCTTTTCTTCTGATCTCCCGACGCACGTTGTTCACGTCAAGCAGGTTTTGTCAGCGCTCCTTAAGGCTCAGTTATTTGTGAAAGCGGAGAAATGCGTTTTTCACACAAACTCGGTTTCTTTTCTTGGGTTCATTGTTGCTGACGGCGAGGTACGGATGGACCCTAAGAAAGTGTCCACGGTAAAAGACTGGCCCACTCCGTCTTCTCTCAAGCAGGTTCAGCGTTTTTTGGGGTTCGCAAATTTTTATCGGCGGTTCATCCGCAATTTCAGTGCGGTAGCGGCCCCTATTACTGCACTCACTAAAAAGACACTCCCCGGGTCCTTTCAATGGAATTCCAAGGCGAAGGCGGCATTTTCGGAGTTAAAGAGGAGATTTAGCTCCGAGCCCATACTCGTGACCCCCAACCCATCCCTTCCCTTTGTGGTAGAAGTGGACGCCTCTGAACTAGGCGTCGGAGCCATTCTTTCCCAGCACTCCCCGCTTGATCACAAGATGCACCCCTGCGCGTATTTCTCTTGTGCATTAACACCCGCAGAGAGGAACTACGACGTAGGGGACCGGGAGTTGCTGGCTGTAAAGCTAGCACTGGAGGAGTGGCGCCACTGGCTCGAGGGGGCTGAGCATCCGTTCACTGTATGGACGGATCACAAAAACCTTGAGTATGTGCAGCAAGCTAAGAGGCGTAACTCCCGTCAGGCTCGGTGGGCGTTGTTTTTTTTACGTTTCAATTTTTTAATCACATACCGTCCTGGCTCCAAAAATGTGAAACCAGATGCGCTTTCTCGCGTGTTCGACCGTACTGACAAGGATCCCATTCCTGAACCCATTGTCCACGCCGACCACATTGTGGCCCCTGTTATGTGGGCGGTCGAGGCAGCAGTACAGAAGGCTCTGAAGTCTAATCCAGATCCAGGTGGGGGTCCTCCCCACTGCCTGTTCGTTCCATCCCGGGTTAGGTCTCGAGTTCTCCAATGGGGACACGCCTCCCAGTTGGCCGGCCACCCGGGCGTTCACCGTACTAAGGACTTTGTTTCCCGGCGTTTTTGGTGGCCCGGTCTTGAGAGAGACGTACGGTCCTTCGTTGCTGCCTGTCCTGTGTGTGCTCGGAGCAAGGGATCATGTGCCCAGCCCTCGGGTCTCCTGCGCCCTCTTCCCATCCCTAGCCGCCCTTGGAGTCACATCGCACTCGATTTTGTCACCGGGTTGCCGGTGTCCTCTGGTAACACGGTGATATTAGTGGTCGTGGATCGCTTCTCCAAGGCGGCTCATTTTATCGCACTTCCGAAACTCCCTTCAGCACCAGAGACAGCTCAGCTCATGGTGGACCACGTTTTCCGAGTACACGGCCTCCCTGTGGACGTGGTATCTGATCGCGGTCCCCAATTCACTGCGAGATTCTGGCGTTCCTTCTGCTCTCTATTAGGCGCGTCTGTCAGTCTTTCCTCCGGCTTTCACCCGGAGACTAACGGACAGACAGAACGCACCAATCAGACCTTGGAGAACACCTTGCGTTGTTTGGCTGCCTCCAACCCCACATCTTGGAGCCGCCACCTCGCATGGGCTGAATACGCCCATAATACCTTGCGCAATGCCTCTACTGGCCTCTCTCCGTTTGAGGCGCAAATGGGGTATCAACCTCCTTTATTTCCAGAACTAGAGAGAGATGTGGAGGTACCGTCCGCAAGGTCCTTAGTTCGAAGGTGTAAAGCAGTTTGGAGGCGTGTGCGCTCATCCCTCCTGCGTGCTACGGCCAAGCAAAAGATGGCGGCAGATAGGCGTCACCGTCCTGCTCCCTCTTATAGGGTAGGTCAACGTGTTTGGCTCGCTACGCGGGATCTCCCCTTGCGAGTAGAGTCTCGCAAACTCGCTCCTCGTTTTGTTGGACCCTTCAAGATCCTTCAGAGAATAAACCCAGTCACCATGCGGTCACGTCTCTCGGTTAAAACCTGTGCTTGTTAGCGCCCTCGCTCCGGCAGAGAAGCCGCCACCTCCTCCCCGGTTCTTGGACGGAGGCCCGGTTTATACGGTACGGCGTATTTTGGCCGAGAGACGAGTGGGCAGGGGTTTTCAGTTTCTGGTGGATTGGCAGGGCTATGGCCCTGAGGAGCGCTGCTGGGTACCATCCAGAGATATTTTGGATTCGCAACTTATCAGAGACTTCCGCAGAGATAAGACTTAGGGATCTTCTGGGGACGTCCCTTAGAGGGGGGGTCCTGTAATGGGTTGTGCTTGCCTTTCCCTAGCTCTGCGGGCGTTCGTTACCTGTATTAAGCACTCCATCGGATTTTTCACATTCCACGCCGAGTTTTCGTTTCGCCAGCACTTAGTGATTTCACCTGTTCATGGTTTCCGCCGGCTATTTATACTTTGCGTCTTCCGGTATCGGCGCTTCCATGTTAATTCGCTTAACTGTCAAGCCGGTAAGGTTTAGGATCAGTACGCCCTATCGAACGCTTTGTTTCAGCTTTGCTAAACAACGCGGGTCTTGGTAGAAGTACTGTAGTATTCTTATTCCTCTCGCTTTTAGTGCGAGTTAGTTAGTTTGTTCGGTCGCGCTATTTTTGGCTCTTTCCTACGAGCGTTTCGCCCGATACTTCCGGGTTTGTTTTTCCTTTGTTTGTTCCGTCGCCTCTTTAGATTCCTCTCTTCTTGAGAGTAGAGGTTTTGCTTTCTAAAAGTATTTTCTCTCGCTGACTTATTTGTCAGTTCGCCCAATTCGTTGGGTTGTTTTCTTTTCTCTCTCCTTTTAAGTCTCCTTCCTCACTCCCCTGTTTTGGGAGCTGGAGCTTTTCTGTTTTCCTTTTTCCCTCTCCCTCCTACAGAGTCCGCTCTGTTTTATTGGTGTCTCTCCAGAGTCACTTGCCTGAAAACCCTTCTGTCGCGTTTGGTCCTCCAAACCAACTCACTCCCTTACAATGGGGTCAAAGGAATTATCTGCAGACCTCAGAAACAGGATTGTGTCAAGGCATAGATCTGGAGAAGGGTACAGAAAAATCTCTGCAGCTTTACAGGTCCCAAAGAGCACAGTGGCCACCATCATTCGTAAATGGAAGAAGTTTGGAACCACCAAGAATCTTCCTAGACCTGGCCGCCCGGCCAAACTGAGCAATCGGGGAAGACGGGCCTTGGCCAGGGAGGTGAGCAAGAACCCGAGGGTCACTCTGACAGAGCTCCAGCGTATCCTTGTGGAGATGGGAGAACCTTTCAGAAGATCAATCATCCAGGCAGCACTCCACCAATCAGGCCTTTATGGTAGTGGCCAGACGGAAGCCCCTCCTTAGTAAAAGGCACATCACAGCCCGCTTGGAGTTTGCCAAAAGGCACCTAGAGGACTCTCAAACCATGAGAATCAAGATTCTCTGGTCTGATGAAACCAAAATTGAACTTTTTGGCCTGAATACCAAGCGTCACGTCTGGAGGAAACCAGGCACCGCTCATCACCTGGCTAATACCATCCCTACAGTGAAGCATGGCGGTGGCAGCATCATGATGTGGGGATGTTTTTCAGCAGCGGGAACGGGGCGACTAGTCCTGATAGAGGGAAAGATGAATGCAGTACACTGAGATCCTTGAAGAAAACCTGCTCCAGAGCGCTCTGGACCTCAGACTGGGGCGAAGGTTTACCTTCCAACATGACAACGACCCAAAGCACACAGCCGAGAGAACAAAGGAGTGGCTTCGGAGAAAGTCTGTGCATGTCCTTGAGTGGCCCAGCCAGAGCCCAGACCTGAATCCAATTGAACATCTGTGGAAAGAGCTGAAAATGGCTGTGTACCGACGCTCCCCATCCAACCTGAAGAAGCTTGCAAGGATATGCCAAGAGGAATGGGCAAAAATGTCCAGAAACAAGTGTGCCAAGCTCATAGCTTCTTTCCCAAGATGCCTTGAAGCTGTAATCGCTGCCAAAGGTGCAGGAACCAAGTATTAGGCTAAAGGTGTGTACAGATATGTAACCCCTAAATAACCTATTTTTGTCAGTAAAATAAAATTGCATATTTTCTAAAAACCTGTTTTCACTTCGTCATTATTGGCTATTGTGTGTAGATGTTTGAGGCAAAAAATGAACTCAATCTATTCTAGTATAAGTCTGTAACGTAATAAAACGTGGAGAAGGTGAAAGGGGTGGGGAGACTTTCCGGCTTGACTGTATTTTTTTGTGAATACAAAAGGTCAATGCACCATCAACTATTCAGAAGAAAAGCAATTGTGTGGGATTTGCTCCAATTCTCAAATTTTCCCAAGAGAAAATTTTGAATGCATGTGTGTGACTGACCTGCTGAACCACAGTGGCACACTGTGTTGGAGGAGGTGGGGTTGATGGTTTTCACTTCAGAATAGGTTACGTCTTCATTCTGAGTTCCTGAGAGAGTATGGGGGAGGGGGTACAGTACTTTCATTTTTAACTTCAATTAATTTGGTTCAATTTGATAATCATACAGAGAAAAATATGCAGAAAGAAATATGTTAAAAGTTAAAAACACTCCGAATCTATCAGCCTTTATGGTGCGTTTATACTGACCTGCAGAAAGGAAAGTTGAAGTGGGGAAATAATAGAGGCACAATGTCCTCTGTCTATTCGCGAGAGAGCAGACAAGCGCATGCTGCAGCTGCCCCTTGTTTTCACTGCAGCCTATGCATGTCATGCATTTTCTGCATTGGAAGGCTATGCAGCTGCTGCAGACAGATCGCAGGTTTCCAACTGACCAGGGGTGTCGCTATTGACCAATGAGGTTGGGGATACCCTGTCGACAGAAACCCTCCCTCCCTCCCTCCATGGGTGTAATGGTGGCCAATTACATGTTTTTATCCACACTGCGGAGCCCATCACTACACTCAAAATGCCTCAGAGATGCCAAACTTGCAATATTTTAAAGTCAAAATGCTGGCAGTGCTTTTCCTATTGCTGTAGTATGCAGTAAATAAGCAGTGTAACTACGTGATAATGGATTTGTCACAGATCATACACTTGGGACTTGTCTGTGCAAGTTGCGTGGTAAATAAAAACCTTAGTTCTGCAGCTCAGTAGGCCTACTTGGTTGTGCCATCTCGGTTAATATGTCAACCCAAGTTCCTCTCTTATAGTATATGATGTGTGTATGTGTGTGTAGTTTCCTCACCATTGTCAATAAACAATCATCACACATTAACACATTTCCTGTTGAATGATGCATCACAGACAAAAATGACAATTAGGCTTATCTTTATTTTAACACTTGTATTTAGAAGGGGATCTGCACTGTGGCCAATTTCCATGTTAAATCTAGACCAGTATCTTTAAATGGTATGGACAGAAATGCATACAGGAGGGGAAGAGATAAGGATAAAGATTTAAAATATTGGAGAGGAGAAGCAGAGGACGCACTTGTGGGAGTATGGAGAAATGGGGAGTATGGTGATTTTGTTTTGGTAACATCCGTTTCACCAAACCGTACGTATTATACTTTCTTTCAGCAGGAAGGGCCGACAGCCCTGCAGATGAACAATGGACAATTGACTCAAACATCACCCGGGGAAGAGAGCGTTTGAGACGGCTGGATTGACAGCGTAATAGCGTAATAGTGACCCCCACTGGTCAATCGGGCACCTGTGGACCACTAGTTCAGCCGCACATTAAGCCTATTCCTCCCACTCATCACTGCATGATAAGATGTCCTCTGTTTTGGTGGAGAGCATACGCAGAGGTTTTAGCAATGAGCACTGATTAATTCGGTATTCCAAATTGGGAGTAAAAGTCGGAAAGGTGCTTAAAAAAAATAAAAATACAATATAGTATCATATTTACTGTCCATTGCTTCAAAATACAGTATGTCAAAATAATTTTGGCTGTTTGACATCTAAGAAGACCTATAAACATACAGGGGTCGATTCACTAAGATCCCAAATAAGGAGTGTTATTTTGTACGTTTTTGCACGTATTATTATTTCACACTTTGCAGGTGATGAACTAAGAGTCATTATGTAAATTACTCCAGCCACAAACAGCCATATTAAAATGATTTTGTGTCTGGAATGGTTAAACTGTAAAGAAAAATCTCAAGAAAACGATGAAAAGACTGGAAGCAATGTTGCCATTGAAAAATCATTTAATTATTGAAAACATTTTAAACAGTTATTTTAGGGGATGACCAGAGGGATTGCCATTATTCTACATGACTTTGACAGTGTTTTGAAAACTTTTTTTACAAACATTTTACTTTAAAAATACAGTTTTGTCTTAGTACACTGTAAAGAAAACCATTACATATTTTTTTCAAAACACTGTCAAATATTTAAAACTCCTTTTTACATTTGATAAGTTGATTTTACTCACTGTTTTCTTCCTTTTTTAACACTACAGCCGCAAATTGCACCATATCAGCGTTGTGATTTTAAACGTGTAATTAGCCCTTAATCAGTGTTTATACAACATTTCCATCCTGCTATGACTTTTTCAACATAGAAATATGGCAAATGCATGTAATTATAAAAGTACACTTTAGTTTTTAGATAAGTGTGAATCATTGTCTCTCTCCTCCAGGAGTGCATTGACTGCATTTTCATAAAGGCCCCAGTAGTGTATACTTAAATTGAAAATGAAATTGGTGGATTCACCCAGGCCATCAAACCGGTTTTTGGTGGTTTGTGACCAAAACGAAGTGTCGCATTGGGCTTTGATCGTCACAGTGTGTGCAGGCTGGCTAGCCGGACTAGTCAAAATTTTCGCCATCTCCCAATAGTCTACCCCCTTACTTGCAATTAGTAAACAAGGCAAAACTCCTTTTTACACTTGATAAATTGATTTTACTCACCATTTTCTTCAGTTTTCTAGAGTCGCCAATTGCCACATAGGCCTATTAGTGTTGTGATTTTCAACATAGAAATACTGCAAATGCCTATGTTGTAATTATAAAAGTACACTTAGATTAGTTTCTAGATAAGTGTGAATCGTTGAATTGCTTCTGCAAGTCTAGACTTGTTGACTAATTGCAGGTGAGGGGGTAGGCTATTGGGTGAACAAGGCTGTGCGAAAATTTTGACTAGTTCGGCTAGCCAGCCTCCACACACTCTGACAATCAAAGCCCAATGCGATGCTTCGTTTTGGTCACAAACCACCAAAAACCGGTTTGATGGCCTGGGCGAATCCGCCAATTTCAATTTTGTTTTAAGTCTAGGCTACTGGGGCCTTTACAGATGTTTGTCAGGTCCGAAATGATTGTAACTTACGAGCACTAGCCTACTCGTACCGTTAGTGTCACAAAATCACATTTCCATCTGATGTTCGGTTTTATTTTGTTAAAGTTTTTATTTGCTTTCTTATTCACTGTTTGTTATAATAGACGTTGTTGCTGATTGCTTGTTTGATTCAAATACTAGCTACTCTTGTATTCTGTAACATGATTTTCTTCATGATTAAAATTTTTTTTATTCTTACTGTTTACTTTAGCCTATTTGTGTATTTTTGTGTGTAACACATGGGTTTAGATTCCTGTTTGGTTGTGAAATAACATCACAAGAACATTCCTAAAAAGTCAATACATGTCACATATAAACCTATTTGGAATATTCCCCAATGGTTATCATTTTGTCATTAAACAGTACATACCAACAGAAAGAGGGATTCATTGAACATTGTTACCTTTCACAATAAAATTAACACAAATGACCATCCACAATTATAATGGTTTTTCCTTGTAATTAATGTTCCTTGTGACTACTTCAAGTAGTTAAAGGGATAGTTCGGAATTTTGGACATAATGGGCCCTATCTTGGCGATCTTGGCGCTTGGTCTAAGCTCATGGCGCTAAGTCCATTTAGGGCGTGTACAAGTCCACTTTTGCTATTTTAATGGCGTGTTTTTTGGGCGCTAAGCACAGCGCAAGGTGCAACTGGGCTGAACCTAGTCTCTTCATTAATTATAGGTGTGTCTTGGGCGTGACATGCAATAAACCAATCAAAATGTCATATCCCATTCCCTTAAAAAGCCTGCTTTTCCACCTTGGCGGATTGCTTATGATGGCGAAACAGACATGCTCGTGCGTGTTTAGTGCGATCAAGGAATAAGCTATATGGATCAATAGTAGCCAATGATCAATATTATTCGGTCTAACCATTATGAGTTCCCGGTAATTCCTGACAGTGCTGTTTACAAAATATATGCGGTTAAATTTTGTTAAAAGCACCTGCAACAGCTGAGAATAAGCGACCAATTGCTTCTGTCTCACCTTAGAAAACGCCAAATTAGCCTGCTTGTTTAACGAATTTCTTTTGATTATGCAATGAACTCATGTTCAAGCTTCATCCAAAGTTCATTAGGCTACCTGCATTCTAATTTTGATTAATAACATAAATAACGTTATTTTGCCTTAATGATGACACTAAATACAATAAATCTGTCAGGTTGGCAACCCATAGGTTCAGCATATTTTCCCTTGTTTTATAATGTCCTGCTATGGAAATGTGACCAACCTGTTTTACTGGTAGCGTAATACTTTAAAACGATCCACTTTCCCAGGAAGACCGTGAAAAGTGCGATTTACAGCAGGGGAAAGAGACCTGCTCCTGTAAAGCGCACATGCAGATAATGGAATTAAAATTAATTGTAAATTAATTGTGTAACGTGCTGCAAATTTTGTTTCTAATTAGATGCTTAGTTCTCTTTAAAATCTTTTGTTCAGTTATGGAATAACAGGTGAATAAGCTGAGGGTATGGAAACCTTATCACTGTAATTTAAAAAATATGAAGGACGAAGAATAGTTACGGTTACAATTCAGTTAACATGATGACATTTATCTCCATTTTGTAACCATAGGCTATTGAAAAAAACCCTATGCACAGCGAGTCTTAACTTTTTTCAGTCACAAACCATTCTATTTACTTACAGGCTGTATTCCTAGATAAACAGAGCTGTATTGTAATGACATCTGATTTTCAGAACTCAAATGTCCGTCTATTGCAGTGTGCGAGTTTTCCATTGAATGACAATTCACGCATTAGGTGCAAATGACAATTTGCTGAGAGCAATGTAATGTGACATCGTTTCCCTTCGCTGAGGGAAAGGTATGTGGACCTATGGAACCTTTTATTATTATGCATTTTTGATATAGCCTACACAATAATAATATTTCACATTGTGATCTAGATATTTTAGTCATGCTTGTGCGCGCCCCTGTGTGTAACACATGCTTGTGCACACGCCTATATAGACGCACTTATATGCGCCGTTAAAATAACATGTAAACAACTGCGACATGACTTTAGACCAGGTTTGTGGTGGTTCTAGCGCAAGCGCTTTCTGCTGGCTCAAGATAGCAATACTGTCACAATCCTGGTAGGGGCTGGACCTAAGAGCAACGACTCAGACAAGGGGGAACAGAAAAGGGAGTTTATTTAAGGGACTTGGGGTAGTCCCAAGCCGTACAGAGAAAATACACAACAGAATCACTAGGGTGGTTAGGGAGTACTCCGGAGCTTGGCACTGCTCAAAGCCGGAGCTGGACTTTGACCACCCCTGGAAGTTCCAAGCCGGAACTTGGACAGGTTCTGGACCGGGAGGTCCACTCAGGAACTGGATCAAGGGAATGAAGGGGTGTTCCAAGCCGGAACTGGACTGGGTACGGGAGGTGAGTTCCGAACCGGAACCGGACTGGATCTGGACCGGGCGGTCCAACAGGAACTGGATCGCGGGAACGACGGGTTGTTCCAAGCCGGAACTGGACTTGGTACGGGAGGTGAGTTCCGAACCGGAACCGGACTGGATCTGGACCGGGCGGTCCAACAGGAACTGGATCGCGGGAACGACGGGTTGTTCCAAGCCGGGACTGGACTTGGTACAGGAAACAGGAACGGGATCACAGGAACTGGTTCACCGAACATGAAGTAGTTCCAAGCCGGAACTGGACTTGGTACAGGAAACAGGAACGGGATCACAGGAACTGGATCACCGGAACATGGAGTTGTTCCAAACTGGAACTGGACTTGGAACAGGAAACAGGAACGGGATCACAGGAACTGGTTCACCGAACCTGAAGTTGTTCCAAACCGGAACTGGACTTGGTACAGGAAACAGGAACGGGATCACAGGAACTGGTTCACCGAACATGAAGTAGTTCCAAGCCGGAACTGGACTTGGTACAGGAAACAGGAACGGGATCACAGGAACTGGATCACCGGAACATGGAGTTGTTCCAAACCGGAACTGGACTTGGTACAGGAAACAGGAACGGGATCACAGGAACTGGTTCACCGAACCTGAAGTTGTTCCAAACCGGAACTGGACTTGGTACAGGAACTTGGACTGGATCTGGACTGGGTAGTCCAACGGGATACTGGGGCTGGAACTGGACTGGACGGAAGGTACCGTAACACAAACAGGGAGAGGTACACAGCTCCAGACTGGCAGGAACAATGGAGGGAGGTTAACAAGACAAGAAATGAACAAACAGGAAAAAACCATAAACGAGCAAGACTGGAGCTACAACAGCAGGCAGTGAGCATTTAAGCCCCTAGACAGAACCTAACTGAAGTAGCAACTAGGACAGAGATTCGACGAACAGAATTTACAAAGAAGCAAACAGGGTAAGGAAGGCAACACAACTAATGAACCAACACTGGAGGGGAGACAGCAGGTGGGTTAAATAGGGGAGTGTGATTGGAAACAATCAGGAAAGCATGAGGAATGTAACCGAGGGTGATTGACTAATTGACCAGTGGGGAATGCATGCAACAAGGGGGGAAGGAGATAGGTTGAAACCGAAGTGGGGGAACAGAGTGAAACAAACAGAAGGGGCACGCCCAGTCTGTAGCAACAGAGAAAACATGGACAAGGGAATCAAACAAGAAACGGAGGGACATGGCAAAACAGGGAATACGGACTGGATGGGAACGGGACTGTAATGTTCCGCTCCCTTCCTGTCCGTTTTCCGTGTTTTCCTGTTTTCCCTCCGTGTCATGTTGGATCCCTTTGTCCGTGTTTTCCCCGCTGCCGCGGACTAGGCGTGTCCTTCCCTGTCTTGTTCGTCTGGTTGTTTTGTCTTACTTCCGCCTTTCACTCCCTCCCCCTCGTTGCATGCATTTCCTCACCTGGTGTCTTGTAATCACTCCCGGTTTATGTTCACACCTGTATCGTATTTTGTCTCGTTAGTTAGCTCTATATAGTCTTTCGGCTGGCTGCCAGTCGGCGCCAGTTCGTTAACTATCATCACTTGGTGTAGTGCTTGACTCGTTATCTGGTCTCCCTGCTTAAACTATTCGCGTAGTCGTGGAATGTGTTTCCCGTGCAGCGTATAGTTCCTCGCAAAGCTACGGATTGGTAGTTTACCTCCCGCACAATTTCCTGTCATAATTGTGTAGCTAACTTGTTTCCCTTCTCCTCCATCTAACCCTGCACCCGATCTCCCGTGGCAGTGTTCGTGTTCCCCGTGTTTGTTGTGTGTGTTGCGGTACCTCCACCTCCAGCGCGTGTAGGCTCCGGGGTGATTCGCTACCTGGCTACCCTCCAGTTGTTCCTGTCCGACCGAAGAGACCACCCAGTTCTTCGGCGCCGGCTCCTGGAGCTCTGGAGACAGTCAGCTACCTCCGGACCTACCGCAGCTACGCCACACCACTCTGTCCTGCCGTGCTACCGCAAAACCTCCCGACTTCCAAACCCATCACCTCCGTGAGAACCTCCCGGTCTTTCCCGTGCCTTCCCTTGCACTAACCCTCCTCTGTTGTTTTGTTTTTCTATACCGGTGCAGTCAGCCCGGTCCAGTCCTGCCCTGCCGTAGTGAGTCGCTCCCCTGCCAGTTCCAGTCCAGTCCAGGCGTGAGTAGTACAAGCGACTCGCTCAAAGTCCAGTTCCGGTTTGGGACATTCCGTTCCAGTACCCGATTCCCGTGTGGACCTCCCGGTCCAGTTCCAGTCCAGTCCAGTTCCGGTTTGGGACATTCCGTTCCAGTACCTGATTCCCGTGTGGACCTCCCGGTCCAGTTCAGTCCAGTCCAGTTCCGGTTTGGGACATTCCGTTCCAGTACCTGATTCCCGTGTGGACCACCCGGTCCAGTTCCAGTCCAGTCCAGTTCCGGTTTGGAACAGCCCGTTCCAGAACCTCCAGTCCAGCTCCGGCTTGGAGCAGCCCGCCCCGGGCTTCCAGGCGCAAGACCTTGTATTACTGTGTGTGTTGCCTTTCCTGTACAGTGTTGGGACTACCCCAACACTTAATTTATTAAATACACCCCTTTGTGAAATCTGTCTCCTGGTCGTTGCACTTGGGTTCGTCCCGTAAACAGATACGTAACAGAACGAACTGGCCAAAAACATGGACCCAGCCGACCTGGAGCAGATTCGGCACGCCTTCTCCTGCCAAACTGCGGTCAGCGACCAACAGGGCCGTCGTCTGGACGACGTGTTGGAAGTGCTGAGGGGCATCACGGAACAAGTTACGCAGCTGTCTCTTCACCAGCCGCTTCCGCGTATTCCATTGGGCCCTACACCGCCCGCACCGGATCCCCCGGCGGACCCTCCTGTGTCCGCTTCATTTCGTGAGCCTCGCGTTCAACATCCTGAGCTATTCCGCGGGGAATTGGGGAAATGTCGCGAATTTCTGATGAAATGCGACATTGTCTTCCGGATGCAGCCCTCCTCCTTCGCCTCCGACCCATGTAAGATCGCGTTCATCATGAGCAGCCTGGGAGGAGGTGCCCTGGAGTGGGCTACATCCATCTGGGATAGCCAAGCCGCGCTCTGCAACAACTTCGCTGCCTTCACCGCCGAGATGCGGCGCGTGTTTGACCACCCTACCTGTGGGCGAGATGCAACTCAGCGCCTACTTCAGGTCCGTCAGGGGAGTCGCAGCGTCGCAGAGATGGCCATCCAATTCCGTACCCTCGCCGCGGAGTCCGGATGGAACGACACCGCCCTTCAGGGGGCTTTCCGCCAGGCACTCAGCGAGGAGCTCAAAGACTAACTAGCCACCCGTGAGGAATCAACCTCCCTCAATAGCCTGATTAGCCTGGCCATAGCAGTCGACAACCGTCTTCGTATCCGGGCCCGTGAGCGTGGGGGGAATCCCGGTCACCTTCCTCATATACGCTCTCACCCTTCTGCTTCTGGATTCAGGGCGGCATCTGGGGTCTCCGAAGAGGAGCCCATGCAACTGGGCAGAGTTGCGGTCAACTCTGCAGAGCGCCAACGTCGTCAGCGATCCAGGTCTTGCTTCTATTGTGGCAAACCTGGCCACCAGATCGCCTCATGTCCCATCCGCCCAAAAGAATAGGCTCGCCAGTTCAACTGGGCGTACTGACGAGCCCTATCATACCCTGCCATGCAGCCCAGAATCGCCTAGTTTTCAAGGCCACTCTCCTGTGGAGCGACAAGTCCTTAGTTTCGTCGGCTCTCATCGACTCTGGAGCCGACGCCAACTTCATGGACACCACCTTCGCCCAGAGGGCCGGCATCCCCACGGAGCTTCTACCATCGCCCATTACTGCCTTCGCCTTAGACGGTCGGAGTTTGGGATTAGTGACCCACTCCACCGTTTCCTTACAGCTTGTCCTCTCCGGCAATCACCGGGAGAGCATTCAACTCCTCCTCATCAATTCCAAACAGTCAACCATAGTTTTAGGGCAGACCTGGCTCCGTCTCCATAACCCACACATCGACTGGCAGGGCGGACGCATCCTGGCGTGGAGTGGCCACTGCCTGGCTAGCTGTCTCCGCTCCGCGCTTCCCCCTCCGGGGTCCAAGAATCCCAGCACCAACCTACCCGAACCCGATATGTCCACCGTTCCCAAACAGTATCACGACCTCAGTCGCACCTTTTCTAAATCACGTGCTCTGTCCCTACCTCCTCACCGCCCGTACGACTGTTGTATTGATCTACTGGCGGGAGCCAAACTTCCGTCCGGCCGTCTCTACAGTCTGTCGGGACCAGAGAAACTCGCCATGGAGGAATATATCCATGAGTCCCTCGCCTCGGGCATCATCCGTCCCTCCTCTTCTCCGGTTGGTGCTGGGTTCTTTTTCGTAGGGAAAAAGGACGGCTCACTACGGCCCTGCATCGACTACCGGGGACTCAATTCCATCACTATCCGCAACAAATATCCTCTCCCCCTCATTAACACTGCTTTTGAACCCCTCTCGCAGGCCGTCATTTTTACCAAGCTCGACCTCCGTAATGCGTACCACCTGGTGCGCATACGGGAGGGGGATGAGTGGAAGACTGCCTTCAATACCCCGTTGGGCCACTATGAGTACCTGGTGGTCCCTTTCGGCCTTACTAACGCCCCGGCAGTCTTCCAGGGCATGGTAAATGACGTACTGCGAGACCTGTTGGGTAAGACTGTTTTTGTTTACATTGACGACATTTTGATTTTTTCCAAGTCCCCTCAGGAGCACATTCTCCATGTCCGGGAGGTTCTCCAGCGGCTCCTCGAGAACCAGCTCTTCGTAAAGGCGGAGAAATGCTCCTTCCACGTCTCTTCAGTCCCGTTCCTCGGCTTCATTATTGAGAAGGGCAGTATCCGGGCGGATCCGGTCAAAGTCAAGGCGGTGACGGAATGGCCCCAACCCACCTCTCGTAAGCACCTACAACAATTCCTTGGTTTTGCTAATTTCTATCGTCGTTTTATCCGAAATTACAGTATCATTGCTGCCCCCCTTACCAAACTTACCTCCACTACTTTTTCTTTCTGTTGGAATCCCGAAGCCCAGCGTGCTTTTGAACAGCTCAAAACACGGTTTTCCTCAGCCCCTATTCTTTGCCACCCTGATCCCTCCCGCCAATTTACGATTGAGGTGGACGCCTCCGACACCGGCGTGGGGGCCATTCTGTCCCAACGTGCCGCCTTGGACAACAAGCTCCATCCCTGTGCCTTTTTCTCCCGGAGGCTGTCCTCCGCTGAGCGAAATTATGATGTCGGGGATCGGGAGCTTCTTGCCATTAAGCTGGCTCTTGAGGAGTGGCGCCACTGGCTGGAGGGGGCAGGTACCCCCTTTGTTGTTTTAACTGACCACCAGAATTTAATTTATTTAAGGTCTGCCAAAAGGCTAAATGCTAGACAGGCTAGGTGGTCACTTTTCTTTGCCCGGTTTAATTTTTCTTTGTCCTATCGCCCCGGTTCCCGCAATATTAAGGCGGATGCCTTATCCCGTGTGTTTTCCCTTCCCTCCAGTCCTGCTGACCCCGAAACCATTCTTCCAGCGTCCTGTATGGTGGCTGCGGTCTCCTGGAGGATTGAGGAGATCGTGAGGTCCGCCCAGACTTCCCACCCTGACCCCCGTAATAACCCTAACCCCTCCCTGTTTGTTCCCGACTCCGTCCGCTCCCAGGTCCTTGAGTGGGTTCACGCCTCCTGCCTGGCGTGTCACCCAGGTGTTGCCAGGACGACCGCCCTCGTCAGGAGGAGCTTTTGGTGGCCCACCCTCAAGGAGGATACCCGTGCCTTTGTCCTGGCCTGCTCTGTATGCGCCAGGAGCAAGGCTTCCCACCAGCCTCCCTCTGGTCATCTCCTTCCCCTCCCTGTCCCGGGCCGTCCTTGGAGCCACATTGGGGTGGATTTTGTAACCGGTCTGCCGTTGTCAGAGGGCAACTCTGTCATTCTGACAATTGTGGATCGGTTCTCCAAGGCGGTTCACTTCATTCCCCTCCCCAAGCTCCCGTCCGCCCTCGAAACGGCGGAGCTCCTGGTGGTACATGTGGTCAGGCTGCACGGGATCCCTTCCGATATTGTGTCGGATCGTGGGCCCCAATTCTCCTCCCAGGTCTGGAAGGCGTTCTGTGTAGCCCTGGGGGCCTCGGCCAGTCTTTCGTCTGGCTTCCATCCCCAGTCGAACGGCCAGGCAGAGAGGGCGAACCAGGACCTGGGGGCCGCCCTGCGGTGCGTCACGGCTCGCAACCCCGCCTCCTGGAGCCGTTTCCTTCCCTGGGTGGAGTACTCTCACAACTCCCTTAAGAGTACCTCCACCGGGTTATCCCCTTTCGAGTGCTCGTTAGGGTACCAACCCCCTCTCCTGTCGGTCCAGGAGGCCGAGGTAGCAGTCCCCTCTGTCAAGGCCCACATCCTCAAATGCAAGCGCATTTGGAGGCTTGCACGCACCGCACTCCTACGTTCCAATTCCCGGTCACAGCGTCTGGCGGACCTGCACAGGACCGCAGCCCCCAAATACAGGGCCGGTCAGCAGGTCTGGTTGTCCACGTCCAACATTTCCCTTCCCTCCTCCTCTAAAAAGCTTCGGCCCCGGTTCATTGGTCCCTTCCCTGTTGTACGTCTTGTTAACCCTGTTTCTGTCAAGCTCTCCCTCCCTGCCTCCCTCAAAGTTTACCCCGTTTTTCATGTTTCCCAAATCAAGCCTGTCGCCTCCAGCCCCCTCAGTGCCCCTACCCTCCCTCCTCCTCCTGTCCGGGTCATCAACAACGCCCCGGCCTATACGGTGGACCGCATCATCGACATCCGCCGTAAGGGTCGGGGTTTCCAATACCTCGTGGACTGGGAGGGGTATGGTCCTGAGGAGCGGTCATGGCTCCACAAGGGCCTCATCCTGGATCAAACACTAATCCAGGATTTCCACAGTCGCTTCCCATCCAAGACCAGGCCGCCAGGTACGCCAGGTGGCGTACGTTGAGGGGGGGGTACTGTAATGTTCCGCTCCCTTCCTGTCCGTTTTCCGTGTTTTCCTGTTTTCCCTCCGTGTCATGTTGGATCCCTTTGTCCGTGTTTTCCCCGCTGCCGCGGACTAGGCGTGTCCTTCCCTGTCTTGTTCGTCTGGTTGTTTTGTCTTACTTCCGCCTTTCACTCCCTCCCCCTCGTTGCATGCATTTCCTCACCTGGTGTCTTGTAATCACTCCCGGTTTATGTTCACACCTGTATCGTATTTTGTCTCGTTAGTTAGCTCTATATAGTCTTTCGGCTGGCTGCCAGTCGGCGCCAGTTCGTTAACTATCATCACTTGGTGTAGTGCTTGACTCGTTATCTGGTCTCCCTGCTTAAACTATTCGCGTAGTCGTGGAATGTGTTTCCCGTGCAGCGTATAGTTCCTCGCAAAGCTACGGATTGGTAGTTTACCTCCCGCACAATTTCCTGTCATAATTGTGTAGCTAACTTGTTTCCCTTCTCCTCCATCTAACCCTGCACCCGATCTCCCGTGGCAGTGTTCGTGTTCCCCGTGTTTGTTGTGTGTGTTGCGGTACCTCCACCTCCAGCGCGTGTAGGCTCCGGGGTGATTCGCTACCTGGCTACCCTCCAGTTGTTCCTGTCCGACCGAAGAGACCACCCAGTTCTTCGGCGCCGGCTCCTGGAGCTCTGGAGACAGTCAGCTACCTCCGGACCTACCGCAGCTACGCCACACCACTCTGTCCTGCCGTGCTACCGCAAAACCTCCCGACTTCCAAACCCATCACCTCCGTGAGAACCTCCCGGTCTTTCCCGTGCCTTCCCTTGCACTAACCCTCCTCTGTTGTTTTGTTTTTCTATACCGGTGCAGTCAGCCCGGTCCAGTCCTGCCCTGCCGTAGTGAGTCGCTCCCCTGCCAGTTCCAGTCCAGTCCAGGCGTGAGTAGTACAAGCGACTCGCTCAAAGTCCAGTTCCGGTTTGGGACATTCCGTTCCAGTACCCGATTCCCGTGTGGACCTCCCGGTCCAGTTCCAGTCCAGTCCAGTTCCAGTTTGGGACATTCCGTTCCAGTACCTGATTCCCGTGTGGACCTCCCGGTCCAGTTCAGTCCAGTCCAGTTCCGGTTTGGGACATTCCGTTCCAGTACCTGATTCCCGTGTGGACCACCCGGTCCAGTTCCAGTCCAGTCCAGTTCCGGTTTGGAACAGCCCGTTCCAAAACCTCCAGTCCAGCTCCGGCTTGGAGCAGCCCGCCCCGGGCTTCCAGGCGCAAGACCTTGTATTACTGTGTGTGTTGCCTTTCCTGTACAGTGTTGGGACTACCCCAACACTTAATTTATTAAATACACCCCTTTGTGAAATCTGTCTCCTGGTCGTTGCACTTGGGTTCGTCCCGTAAACAGATACGTAACAGGGACGTTACAAATACGCTAAAAAGAATCCTGGCCACTCCTCATCTTAAGACCAACACGCCCAGTTCACTTGCAACGAGCGCAAGAATACATGCTAGTTAAAGGACGTGAGCGCTAGGCGTTATTATGAACCTAGCGCCGGGTGTAAGATAGCAAAGACACTTGCGTTTGGGTTAGCGCCGCTTTGCGCCGGGTGTAAGATAGGGCCCAATGTCTCAATTACGACTTAACCATGATGTAGTTGATTGATGGAAACCATTTTTAGATAATTCCATGCTGTTGTAATGGTGGCGTGACGTGACGTGTGAGGTAGGAGGAGCCAAACGCAGGAAGGGGATTCATTAAGCCCTAAGGCCACTAAGGCGGGAAACCCCGCAGTTAAGGGAGGAAGACAAGACAACGAACAAGCCTACCGACGCTACTAACCGGCTCACTGTCACACGCCAATAAGTAGAAGCGCAAGGACAGGTTTTTCAGTAGCCAGAAATAATACGCGCCCTGTCTCGGTAACGAGACGCATAAGAACGGGCGAGTAGCGTAATGGCAAAAATAAAACACAGTCAACAAACACTGCAAAATAATACGATATTATATGAGGAGGCGAAAGGAACAGAGATCTAACGTTCCAAGGCTACTCTCAGACTCGCAGTCACATACAAACATGTCCACAACATCGCCCAATCTTTACCTCAATCTTCACTAAAACGGTTTTCCCCCTTCACATAGCAAACTGTACCAACTTTGATGCTTAATTATTAAAGATTCCCACAACAACTTTTTCTGTTATTCACTGTGGATAGACTATAGCACATCTATTATATGGTAATGGTGTTTCTTTGAACAAACTTTTTGATTTGATCAAGTTATAGGGCCTCCAATATGGTACCCATAGCGGTTTTCCCCCTTCAAATAGCAAACTGTACCAACTTTGATGCTTAATTATTAAAAATTCCCACAACTTTTTCTGTGATTCACTGTGGATAGACTATAGCACATCTAGTATGTGGTAATAGTGTTTCTTTGAACAAACTTTTTAATTTGATCAAGTTATAGGGCCTCCAATATGGTACCCATAGCAGTTTTCCCCCTTCACATAGCAAACTGTACCAACTTTGATGCTTAATTATTAAAAATCCCCACAACAACTTTTTCTGTGATTCACTGTGGATAGACTATAGCACATCTAGTAGGTGGTAATAGTGTTTCTTTGAACAAACGTTTTGATTTGATTAAGTTATAGGGCCTCCAATATGGTACCCATAGCGGTTTTCCCCCCTTCAAATAGCAAACTGTACCAACTTTGATGCTTAATTATTAAAAATTCCCACAACAACCTTTTCTGTGATTCACTGTGGATAGACTATAGCACATCTAGTATGTGGTAATAGTGTTTCTTTGAACAAACCTTTTGATTTGATCAAGTTATAGGGCCTCCAATATGGTACCCATAGCGGGTTTCCCCCTTCACATAGCAAACTGTACCAAATTTGATGCTTAATTATTAAAGATTCCCAGAACACCTTTTTCTGTGATTCACTGTGCATGGCCTATAGCACATCTAGTATATGGTAATACTGTTTCTTTGAACAAACTTTTTGATTTGATCAAGTTATAGGGCCTCCAATATGGTACCCATAGCGGTTTTCACCCTTCACATAGCAAACTGTACGAACTTTGATGCTTAATTATTAAAAATTCCCACAACACCTTTTTCTGTGATTCACTGTGGATAGACTATAGAACATCTAGTATGTGGTAATAGTGTTTCTTTGAACAAACATTTTGATTTGATCAAGTTATAGGGCCTCCAATATGGTACCCATAGCAGTTTTCACCCTTCACATAGCAAACTGTACCAACTTTGATGCTTAATTATTAAAAATTCCCACAACTTTTTCTGTGATTCACTGTGGATAGACTATAGCACATCTATTATATGGTAATGGTGTTTCTTTGAACAAACTTTTTGATTTGATCAAGTTATAGGGCCTCCAATATGGTACCCATAGCGGTTTTCCCCCTTCAAATAGCAAACTGTACCAACTTTGATGCTTAATTATTAAAAATCCCCACAACAACTTTTTCTGTGATTCACTGTGGATAGACTATAGCACATCTAGTAGGTGGTAATAGTGTTTCTTTGAACAAACGTTTTGATTTGATAAAGTTATAGGGCCTCCAATATGGTACCCATAGCAGTTTTCACCCTTCACATAGCAAACTGTACCAACTTTGATGGTTAATCTATCAAAAATATTAGAGAAAGCTGTTGCTAAGCAACTTGGTGCATACCTTAGCTCAAACCATATCCATGAAATGTTCCAGTCAGGATTTAGACCCTACCATAGCACTGAAACGGCACTTGTTAAAGTTATTAACGATTTACTATTATCAGTCGACCAAAACTCTGTGTCTGTTCTTGTACTTCTTGACCTAAGTGCAGCTTTTGATACAATAGATCACGCGATTCTACTGAACAGACTCCAGGGCTGTGTTGGACTAAATGGTCAAGCTCTTGCATGGTTCAGATCATACTTATACAATAGGAAGCAGTTTGTTAAAATAAATGAAGTATCATCCAGTTACTCAGTAATGAAATATGGTATTCCACAAGGATCAGTGCTAGGCCCAGTACTCTTTTCATTATATATGCTACCCCTTGGTGATATTATTCGGGCACATGGGGTAGATTTTCACTGCTATGCGGACGATACGCAGATATACATTTCCATGAAACCCGGTGAGGCACTACCACTTTCTCGGTTAGAGGCTTGTATTGCAGATATTAAAGCCTGGATGCTTTCCTATTTCCTGCTCCTAAACTCAGAAAAGACCGAAATGCTGGTTTTAGGTCCAAAAAAACAAAGGGAAAAACTGGGTACATCTACTTTAAATTTCGATGGTTGTTCAATTGTTCCAAACTCAGCTGTGAAAGACCTAGGTGTTACTATAGACCCAGATCTAACCTTTAGCGCGCACATAAAAAACATATCTAGAGTAGCTTTCTTTCAGTTAAGAAACATAGCTAAAATAAGGCACTTCCTATCAATAGGGGACGCAGAGAAACTGATCCATGCTTTTGTTACGTCTAGGCTAGATTACTGTAATGCCCTGCTATCTGGCTGCCCTAAGTCCTTGCTAAATAATCTCCAGCTTGTGCAGAATGCAGCCGCTCGCATTTTAACTAGAACTAAGAAATATGAGCATATTACCCCAGTACTAGCATCGCTTCATTGGCTACCAATTAAGTTTAGGATAGACTTTAAGATTTTGCTTCTGACCTTTAAAGCCTTAAATGGACTTGCGCCAGTGTATATATGTAATCTGCTTTTACCATATAAGCCAAAAAGATCACTCCGTTCCCAAGACGCAGGCTACCTAGTAGTCCCAAGAATATCTAAAAACTTGACGGGTGGTAGAGCTTTCTCTTACAGAGCGCCACTACTGTGGAACACCCTACCAAAATTTATAAGGGAATCAGACACTGTCTCAATATTTAAGTCTAGATTAAAAACGCACCTCTATGATCAGGCTTATAATGAGCTATAGTCTGGAGACAGGACCAGAGAAGCATTTAGCCATAGAGTAATGTGGGGTGGCATCCTTTCCTTACTGTCACCTGTCAACAGCTGTGACCCCATCTTCCTGGGTTGGCTCTTGATAGGTGGGTAGGACTGTTCCCTCTCATGACTGCATGGTTCCTCAAACTCTGTCTTCATAGCTATGCAGCCATAGATTACTCCTGGCGGGGGCACTTGCCCAACCCTCCCACCCCTTCCCCACCCTCCCACCCCTTCCCCACCCTCCCACCCCTTCCCCACCCCCCACCCCTCCAGTTGGTGCTCCTGCTGCTCTATTACACTTCCTCTAACTGTTTTCTCTCTCTCTTTTTTTTACATTCTGCCGGCGGGGCTTATGCCCCGCATCTCGAGAGTTGCTGTCCGGCTTCCTGTCCGTTGCCGCTTGCCCCCCCCCTCCTTACCACCGCTGCCAGCTGCTCCCGCCGCCATTGGCGCCCGGTTCCCCACCATCACTGCCGCCACATCTGGACTGTCATCTAGCTGCTGCAAATTGTATTATCATGGACATTGGCTGTTTTGACCATGTTGGTCCTTAAGCCCTAGACCCTGAGCCGACCAGAGGAGGATGGGTTCCCCCACTGAGTCTGGTTCCTTCCAAGGTTTCTTCCTAGTTACACCAGGGAGTTTTTCCTTGCCACTGTTGCCTTTGGCTTGCTCTTGTGGGGAGTTTAGGCTGGGTTTTGCTGTTTTGCTGTGAAGTGCATTGTGACAACTTGTTGTGAAATGCGCTATATAAATAAATATTGATTGATTGATTGATAATTATTAAAAATTCCCACAACTTTTTCTGTGATTCACTGTGGATAGACTATAGCACATCTATTATATGGTAATGGTGTTTCTTTGAACAAACTTTTTGATTTGATCAAGTTATAGGGCCTCCAATATGGTACCCATAGCGGTTTTCCCTCTTCACATAGCAAACTGTACCAACTTTGATGCTTAATTATTAAAAATCCCTACTGTAAAATCTTCTGATATTCACTAGACATACACTAGATTTATGTTTTGATTTGTACAAACCCTTTGATTTGTTGGAGTTAAATGATTTCAAATATTAGTGTTCATATGTAACCTGCAATTCAATACCAACCCTGTTGCTCATGTATTACAAAACATCGTAGTATATTCAGTTTCCTTGAAATGGTCATTGAAAGCATATTTGAAAAATATAAAGAAAAAAAGGCAAAATTTCTTTGTTGTAGCCTACAATCCTCGGTGCTTCTCTCTGAGCTATTTCATTTCCAGCTAACGCAGCACGTGACGGCGTTACCGACGTAATCTCCTGTATATTTGCGCACATAAATTTTAAGCCGTGATAGATTGACCGTCATTTTCCGAACCCGTGATAGCTTGACCGCAGTCAAGAACGACCATGGCTGGGGCTACACGTAACGTTATGTCCCTAGTGTCACAAATGTAAAACCAGAAAATATAATGCATCAATACCAAATATTAACATGAGCTAGCATTAAACACAAGTGATGTTAGTGCTATAGCGAAGTTAACTAACGATAACTAGTGCGACGCTAGCTAGTAAGTGGGTTGATATCCAGCTAGCTAGCAAGTCAGTTATAGCATATGGGAATAAATTTGAATATGAATATTAAATAATGCTTCGTGCTTCGGAATAGCTATATCTATGACTAACGCCATTATCTGGCTAATATAGATATTACGTTAGTACTGTAATTTAATGTTAGCGAACGTTACCTATCTAGCTAGCTGTTACCGAGCAAATTGCATTGCAATTTACATAACGAAAGCTAGCTAGCTGGAAATAGAAGTTATCTTAATTATTGAGCTAGCTCAGTATTAAAACAGAAATAGTGCTGTGCCAGATGTTTTCAAACTTATGAAAATGTTCATATAAAAATGTTGAAATGACTTACATTTGTAGAAAGCCTCGGGAGAGGCACCGTCAATGTTCTCATCCTCCATTACGATAGTAAATTTTTGGTCTAGACCTTTTCTCGAAAGGAATGATTGGATTTTTTTTCTGGTCGGAGCACGCATACTTCGAATTTTGACCAAACGGAGCACGCATCCGGGTATTTTATCCGTGCTCCGTACTACGGCACTTTTTGGACTCACACTCCAAGGTGGATGCGTGCTCGGAGCATGGAAGTATGCGGTTTGGGATACAGCCGTTGTTTTTGGTGCAGGAAGAAAAACAGGTGATGGCACAGCAGTCTCCTTCAGTAGAGGGTGTCCCGACTGTCCTTTTTTGATTTTCACATAGTCATCCTCCGTGAAATGGTCACTACACACGTTAAACTTTTTTAGAGTCTCAATTGGTGACATCCATGCGAGCAGCAAGAAGCCACAGCTGTTTTCTTTGTTGATCTTCCACTGGAAATCGGTGAAAACTTTGTGGTGCCTATTTATTTATTTTTTTGCATGATTTGAACAACCTTGAAATACACACCGAAATACCATCTTACCTGAACGTTAGCTAACAATACTACGAGTCTGATTCTTTCACACGCGCGATATTGTTTTTGGCCGGCAGAGCTATAGGCTACTTTACGTTACCTACTAAACTAACGCCATAGTACTTCCACGGAGAATTTTGGTGAGCACAAGTAAAGGATTCAACGATAGTTTGACTTGAAAAATGATGGTATAATCACTGAAAATAACCCCGATAGACTGTCGTCGTATTTTATTTGCTTTGGGTGCACTGCGTGTTTAAGTGCGTTTGGTAGTGGATGTTACTCGATACCTCAGAGTTGCGCTAGCATTAGCAGTGTGTGTATGTCCAAAAGAAGGGACAGCATGGAATTATCTGAAAATGGTTTCCATCAATCAACTACATCATGGGTAAGTCGTAATTGAGACATTATGTCCAAAATTCCGAACTATCCCTTTAAAATACATCTTGTAGTGTTCCTTATTAATCAATAAAGAAACATATTTTAACATCTGTGTATGGTTGCCACTGCCAACTGCCTGTCTCATCATACCGGTTTGGTCTCATACCACCAAGAAAAGAGAATCAATTTCACACCAAAAAATAAAGTGCTTGTTTAATGTGATATTTCAGTAACGCATATCTGCAATTCTAAACAAATCTAAGTGTTGGCAGCTTTTACCCAAACCTTCTGGAAACTAACTGTTGTTAGTTGTGGCAATTGTAAGAATTTAGCCAAGCAACACAAGTACAAACATAAACCTTATTATTTACATTAGTATCTCATTTTGACCAACAAGAACATGATTAATAATGATGTGCATACTTATTCATTAAAAGAGAGAGGACAGAGATAGAGAACAAAGGAGACAGATCGAAGAGACTTGATAGAACATTAACAATAACATGAGAGGTAATTCAGAGAGAATTCACTTTCAGAAAACCGAGTAACTCACCTGCAGTCTCACGTCTGAAGTTCTTCTTGAATTTTACAGATGAATAATGTACACCCTCAGCCATTGGACTAATGATGCTAATGAAAAACCTGAACCACTGACTGAGAGAGTAAGATAGAGATAAAGGAGAGGAGAGGCAGAACTAGCAGGTGAAAAAGGGAAGTGCAGCTATTTAGATATTTGGTTAATATTTTGTCATATGACATGCAGAAATCTCTCTCTCACTGTACAGAAAGAAAAGCTAGCCATGTCTGTCAATAGTTTATACTTATTTTGTTGGGAAAGGAAAATATTACAAAGTAGGGAAAAATAATCATATCTGTTTCTGGATTTCATGCCAACATATCTTTATTATTAGCCAAATCATTTACAGTACCAGTCAAAAGTTTGGACACACCTACTCATAGGTTTTTTAAAGTTTTTTTTATTTATTTTTACTGTTTTCCACATTTTAGAATAGTAAAGACATCAAAACAATGAGATAACAAATTCAATTATGCAAACAAATAAAAAAAAGTGTTATATTTTAGATTCTTCAAAGTAGCCACCCTTTGCTTTGATAACGGCTTTGCACATTCTTGCCATTCTCTCAACCAACTTCTGTGGTAAATGGGTATTCCACAGGTAAACAGGTGATGCTATCATGACTCTGTATAAAAGGATATCAAAAGACTCTTGATACCTTATTTCCAGGTAGAATGTGCAAAGCTGTTATCAAGGCAAAGGGTGGCTACTTTGAAGAATCTAAAATATAAGACCTTTTTTATTTGTTTTACACTTTTTTTGGGGTCTTTGCATAATTCCATTTGTGTTATCTGATAGTTTTGATGTCTTTACTATTCTAAAATGTGGAAAACAGTAAAAATAGCAACAAAAAAAAACTTTATGAGTAGGTGTGTCCAAACTTTAGACTGGTACTGTATGTATTTACATTCTGAATAGTAAGCTATTGGCAGTTATTTTTATGTCACTATATGAAACATTTTACTATGGTCTAATCAACAATTAAACCTTGGTGTAGGCTATACATTTCATTAGCTAATTTTGCCAGGGCAATTTGTGTCAACAAAAACCTGTTCTATACCCTCCACCCCTAGTATAGAAATATTACTAACTGATCATTTCATCTTTCTGTTTCAAGTTAGTTGGGCATTACTGGGAGTCTTCTGGATGAAATCAGAAAGAGGAACGTGTACTGAAAGATCTATCTAGAAGATAGGGTGTAGGGTCTTTAATTAGCCAAGAAAGAAAAAAAGAAAATTCCAGAGAAATGGCACTTCCTCTTCCTCTTGACCTGTAAGATGCTTTTCACTGTGTTCATTTCAGACAAAGTTCACTCACCACTGGGCAGGTCTATATAACAAAATATGTGTGTGTGTCTCTGAAATAATACCTAGGTAGCTAAAGTTCTGGGAGAAGTATCACTCGTATTTGTCCCACTCCTCCAGCTTTTTGTGTCCTGCACAATTCCACAGATTAGTGATGATAGAATGAGCAGTGAATCATACATAGTGTGCATTTTTCAGCCCATCTCTCTGTTGGTATGAAGGAAATGAAGTAAAGGCCAAAAAAGCATGGAAGCGACAGAAAGAAGGACTAACTGTATTTATTTATGTTTCAGATTGATAAAATGTCACAGAGGAATAAGACAAATATGTCAGTGACAATGTTTAACAGGGCATGGGCCTTAACTCGATTTATAAAACCTTACTCAAAGAGATAATGGCGGATTGTCAGTTATAACCTCCTCATCAATCGAGCATAGCGTCAGTTCAGGCAGGTCACGAGAGTGAAACCCGGCCATAGTTAATCAGCTGACAGCTCAGCTGAGTAGTGACGATTCACCCATCAGTCCATTCACATAACAAGGCGGTCTATTTAACCGCCTCGCCCTACCATGGTGGATCCCCTGCCAGCACACCCGCTGCACACAAAACCATCTTCTGCGCTGCACATCCTGCTTGTTCTACTACACGCCGGGGGGAAAAGAATCGGAATCCTGCAAAATTCTACGTAAAAGCTAAGTGATGTCAAGCTCTGTATTCTTAAGTTTTATGGTCTGTTAGACAAAAGAAAAGGGCGATATATTCAAATAACATTCGGTTATTCCAAACCTGCTTCCCTGCATGCATGACTGCACACTGTCAGCGAAAACGAATAGGATTCCTGAATTTGTTGCTAAAGCTAAGTGACTGCAAGTATCGTTTAAGCTTATGGTCCGCTATGGAAACTGGCGATATTCAAATAACATTTCCCGGACAAGGAAGGGCGATATTCACGTTGCGTAAGCTGGCTATTTAAAGCGTGTGTCTTGTCGTGTAACCCGGACCTTATTGCTCGTATTCGAAACCTTCCAACAGGATTGCTAGCTGACATTAACAGACTATATTGGCTTCAGAGGCATAAAACGCACGGTAACCTTTATATGATCCTTGGGCTAACCTAAACGGTAAGCATACACCCTGCCCCGGAATATTGGTTGGTCATGTTCGTATACTCGCTGCCTCGTTCTGGAAGTGGGAGACCAAAGAGATCTGATACTCCGTGGATGCGGTCCGACTAGGCTAATCATTGAGCTGGCTTCTGATACGAGAGGTTCGTGGCCGTTCACGGAGGCTGATACGTAAGTGGGGAGAAAATGAATAAATAAACAAATGCGACAAATGATTAGTCTACATAGTTCACGTCCTAACGCACTGCTGCTCCAACTATTATCGTAACTAGTTCTGCGTGTGTAATCGGTAATGATGTGAAGACTAGGCCTACCGTTAACCTGGTATGTAATTATACATTCTATATCTTGCACGTTATTGCGTTGGCCGATCTGTATCCTGCATGGTATTTTAATTTATCGGGACATAATTGCGCTTGTAGGCCTACTGCATCTGCGTAGCCTACTCGGATACCTAGCTAATAGTTTTCAGGTTGAATTTAAGTGTTGTAGCCTATTCATCATTATTACGGCTAAATTATATCATTGCCAGGGATTTGTAGGCTATATTACCCTAGCATACTACTGATTGCAGACAACCCTAATTCACATTGCAACATTACGCGTGTAGTTTTTTGTGGATACTACTAGGGGAGAACCGGGACGAAAGAAACACGGGACGAAAGAATAACATTGATTTTCGCGAAAACTACAGAAACCCGAATACCGTAGATCAGTCAGTATGTGACACGTGTAATCATTTCACTCTGCAAAGAACCAGTGATGTGCGTCCCGTTTTTGCGGAGTGCTAGACCAAAGTTATTTTGACCGCTGAAAGTAAAATATCGAAACCGGAAGTGTTTTTCGGTCGTATAAGTGTGTTCATGTTTGAATTTTCCAAACATGCATAATTTTCTTAATACAACTGGGGACTAAAGGACAGCATAGGGTCGAATGTGATGCTTGCGAGAATTAGCTGATAGCCAAGTTGAAAGCAAGCGAGACACGAGCGGGACGAAAGACACACTGTTAAAAGGCAGTGGTGAAAATAAATGCACAACCTTGGAATACGTATTGACCCCATCAGAACCGAGTATTCAACAATGCCATGGTATAAATGAATGTAATGTATAATAAGCATTAATAAATTATGTCTGGTAGCTATTAATAAAGGTGAGTTGCTATTAAATCATCAATTTCAGACCGTTTAACGTTTGCGATGCAAAATTCAATTAATTATGCAACATGATGCTCTCGACGCATGGTTGATTTTCATGGATTTTAAACTTATAGCAAGTGGGTAGGCGGAGCAAGAGGTCCAATTTCGGGGCTGGAAGATTCGCACTTGGATTAAAGCCTTGCGTTTTCATAACGACTACGTCGAAACATCAGTTACTTTTAAATTCTTTACCGACGCAGCGCTTTCTATTGCTTTTGGGGGTTTATAATACTATGGTTGCAGAAACATGGCCTAAAGAGCTGCAAACTCTGCCTCGCAATATTCAATTTATAGCTTTGCTCGAACTATACCCAATCATCGTTGCTTGCATCCTATGGGAACAGCTGGCCAAGGAAACAAATTTTGGCCTATTGCGACAACCAAGCCACCGTCATCATTAACAAAGGATGCTCGTCTGTCCCTTTCATCAATAGGCTAGTAGACGCCTGGACTGGATTGCGTTATGCATAATTGGATTTGGACTTGCGTTATGAAAAATTCACGCTTTGCGCTGTTCTTGCATATACTACAAATACAACTTCAGTAGTTAGAATGGCCCTAGGCATACGGGCGCCATGAAGCCAATGTTACGCACAGCATCCTCCCTGACGTCAGGGAGAAGACCAACAGGCGTTGGTATGGTATTAATTGGCATTTGACCTGAGGGATGAAGAGCTTCTCCCCATAAGCATGCCGGCTTCATCAGTAGCCGAAAGGTCACACATAGCTTTTAGGTGGTTGGTACATATACATATACTACAAATACAACTCCAGTAGTTCGAATGGCCCTAGGCATACGGGCGCCATGATGCCAATGTTACTCACAGCATCCTCCCTGACGTCAGGGAGAAGACCAACAGGCGTTGGTATGGTATTAATTGGCATTGACCTGAGGGACGAAGAGCTTCTCCCCATAAGCATGCCCGCTTCATCCGTAGCCGAAAAGTTCACACATAGCTTTTAGGTGGTTGGTACATATACATATACTACAAATACAACTTCAGTAGTTAGAATGGCCCTAGGCATACGGGCGCCATGAAGCCAATGTTACGCACAGCATCCTCCATGACCGTTAGGGAGAAGACCAACAGGCGTTGGTATGATATTAATTGGCAGTGACCTGAAGGGATGAAGAGCTTCTCCCATAGGCATGCCGGCTTCATCCGTAGCCGAAAGGTCACACATAGTCCTTCATCACTACACATAGAACTCCCCTGATTAGTTTTGCTCCCATGGAAGTCCAACAGGCGTTGGTACACATAGCCACTGATCCACGTAATGTTAGAAGACCGAGAGCTGGAAGGTCACACAGTTTTTCATCACTACACATATAACTCCCCTGATTAGTTTTG
The DNA here is from genome assembly GCA_029718625.1 of Synaphobranchus kaupii. Lineage (NCBI taxonomy): Eukaryota > Metazoa > Chordata > Actinopteri > Anguilliformes > Synaphobranchidae > Synaphobranchus > Synaphobranchus kaupii. The sequence goes on from CM056378.1 coordinate 41,757,354, forward strand.
CTCCCATGGAAGTCCAACAGGCGTTGGTACACATAGCCACTGATCCACGTAATTTTGAAGTACCGAGAGCGGTAGGTCACACAATTTTTATCACTACACTTAGAACTCCCCTGATTAGTTTTGCTCCCATGGAAGTCCAACAGGCGTTGGTACACACAGCCACTGATCCACGTAAATGTAAAGGGGCCTTGGGTTGAAGGACAGGATGGCTACATCGGTAGCTGAAAGGTCACGCATTGTTATTCACCACTACACATAGAATTTCCCTGGGTAATCCAATGTCTGGCTCCCAGGGGAAGTCCAACATGCGTTGGTACACATAGCTACTGATCCATGTAACGTTTAAAAGGCCTCGAGCTGAAGGACAGGATGGCTTCATCGGTAGCCGGAAGGTCACACATTGTTCTTTATCACTGCACATAAACTTCTTGGGGTTAGTCATACTATACTCTGGCACACGGGGGAGTCCAACAAGCGTTGGTACACTTAGCCACTGATCCATGTAACGTTAAAGGACCTTGTGCTGAAGGACAGGATGGCTTCATCGGTAGCTGGAAGGTCACACATTGTTCTTTATCACTGCACATAAACTTCTTGGGGTTAGTCATACTATACTCTGGCACACGGGGGAGTCCAACAAGCATTGGTACACTTAGCCACTGATCCATGTAACGTTAAAGGACCTTGAGCTGAAGGACAGCATGGCTTCATCGGTAGCCAGAGGTCACACATCGTTCTTTATCACTACACGTAGAACTTCCTGGGGTTATTTTGCACTGCATCTGGCACAGGGGAGTCCAACGGGCGTTGGTGCACATAGCCACTGATCCATGTTACGTTAGACGGACCTTGTGCTGAAGGACAGTATGGCTTCATCGGTAGCCAGAAGGTCACACATTGTTCTTCATCACTACACATGGATTCATGGGGTTGGTCCGCACTCCGTCTGGCGCACGGGGGAGTCCAACAGGCGTTGGTGCACATGACATTGATCGTTGTGGTATTGGGGGATCCTTGAGCAGATGGACAGATCGGCTTCCTCCGAGGCGAGGGGTCGTTGCACGGTCATCACGTGTGCACATGCTGGCAGCACTTGGCGTATGGTTGTTTTTTGGGGTTGTGCAGCTGCCCTCGCCGCCATACCCATGCTTGCTTGCGTGGATGGGCGGGAGGGCTTGGTGAACAGAACCATACCGCCAAACCTAAAATGTATTGTTTCATAATGTCAATAAAGTTATTTGAACAACAGTGGCCTGACTGAAATCGAGCATAGCGTCAGTTCAGGCAGGTCACGAGAGTGAAACCCGGCCATAGTTAATCAGCTGACAGCTCAGCTGAGTAGTGACGATTCACCCATCAGTCCATTCACATAACAAGGCGGTCTATTTAACCGCCTCGCCCTACCATGGTGGATCCCCTGCCAGCACACCCGCTGCACACAAAACCCCCTCCCTCCACCCCAGCTCCATCCTCTTCAGTTTCCCATTGCGCACATACACCTAGCCTATATCGCTCCTGCATGAATCACTAACATTTTCGAGTGCCTACTGATTTCTTTTCCTCTTTCCTTCCCGCTTCGGCATCCGCCGGAGCGGTAGCTATAGATCAACAAACATCGTTCTCCAGAAGCAGACGGTCAGCTCCAGCTCCATGCATGTACCCAGCTATGATGCACCTGCCGGGCTTCAATCAGTCTTCCTCACCGGCTCCTTATACATTGACATTTTCATATGTTCGGTCTACAAATTTCTATTCTGTAATCAGCATTTAGTAACCGGTGCCAGTCAGCGGCGGATGGACTTCCCCCTCAGAGTCAGGTTCTGCCCAAGGTTTCTTCCTGCTAACAGCAGGGAGTTTTTCCTTGCCACCGTCGCCTTAGGCATGCTCTACGGGGTTTCAGGCCCGGTTCCTTGTAAATTGTTGTGATAATGACACTTAAAAGTGCCATTTATATATATGTGTATATATATACATAACTGACTGAATGGATTCTGTCAAAACCATTCTCAGTGCTGCGGTTCTGTTCTAGCGTAACCCTAATGGGGGTTGTGCAGCTGCCCTCGCCGCCATACCCATGCTTGCTTGCGTGGATGGGCGGGAGGGCTTGGTGAACAGAACCATACCGCCAAACCTAAAATGTATTGTTTCATAATGTCAATAAAGTTATTTGAACAACAGTGGCCTGACTGAACTGCTACAATTGACACTTGGTTATTCACTATTTCACGATTACCTGCATAATCAGCGTCTAATTCAGAGCTGTACAGTAACTGGGTTTCATTGTGACCTGCTGGTGCAGGAACCCTAAAACTGAGCCATAATCAAAGATTAAAGGAACTTAACGGTCATAATTTTGTTCTTTAAATTAAGAATTTTTACAGAACATTTTTTTATCAGAACTTTTTTTTACAAACCAATCCCACCAATAATATTTTAACTTATTTATTAACAAGCCAAGAAATAAGAGGCACACCAGTTCAATCTTATTCATAGGCAATTTGAATTGAAACGGTGCATTTTTATTCTTTTGGCCCTTTACAACAAGAACATGAAGTTTGATCACAAGCTGTGGATGAAAGAAATATCAGACAATGTCAAAAGCATTGACTACAAAATCCGGGTCTTTTATTAGGAGATTATTACCCAGAATGGAGATTAAGTGAGTGGCCTCAGGCATGTACAGTAGTTCTTCAGCACTTAGCTGAAGCTCGAATTAACAGCCAGTCGAATCAGGCAGATGAGCAAGGCTATCTTTATATTGGGGCAAACACCCACACTTTTGGGGGGGGTGATAATTCTTGTAAATTACACTATGCTAACTCAGATATCTGCAGACTCATGGTTCAAATGCAAGAAGCCTTGGTGGTTTACCACATTAAACTTTCAAAAAGGAACATTTGAAGTCCAGAACACTGCGCGCTCAATAGTTTTAAACAGATACGTATCACAAGTCGGACAACCGTGAAGAGATTTGCAAGTTTTTCACACGTGCTTTTCATTTCTAGGTGTTGCTTTGGCAACCACAAGGTCACAAAAAGAAGTGAGATGTTTTGTCTCCCCCCCCCCCCTTTCCTGTTCAAAACAAAGTTTCTACGCTGAAGTAAGATGGCAGACACATGTAGAAATCACACAGGTTCTACACAACACTTAAAGCTATACATGCAAAGGCAAAGGATTTCATCGGCACAGTCAAGCACAGTATTTATTAACAGTGTGTGTTATGCACACAGCTTATTTGCTAGCATTTTTCAGTAGCTAGCAGTCTTTAATCTTGCTTTGATAACAATCAACTGTATTACTGACAAACAACAAAAGGGCTTAATCTCAGATCTGCTGATCTCAGTTCAGCAGGTAGCAAAGGGAGGGGGGTGGGGGGGTTATGCAGCTCTTCAGTATAATCCAGTACTGGCCTAGTGATGGATCGATAAACTGAAAAAAACATTTGGAGTTTCACAAGGGCCCCACATTAGCTTGATAACAAGAAAGCTGGCAAGCTTGCTGAGGTACAGAATGGTTTGTAGTGTAGGTGGGCCACTGATTGAAGGGCTGTAGTGTAGGTGGCACTCCTGATTGGAGGGCTGTAGTGTAGGTGGCACTCCTGATTGGAGGGCTGTAGTGTAGGTGGGTCCCTGATTGGAGGGCTGTAGTGTAGGTGGGTCCCTGATTGGAGGGCTGTAGTGTAGGTGGGTCCCTGATTGGAGGGCTGTAGTGTAGGTGGGGCCCCTAATTGGAGGGCTGTAGTGTAGGTGGGTCCCTGATTGGAGGGCTGTAGTGTAGGTGGCACTCCTGACTGGAGGGTGGACCCTTATGGGAGAGCTGTAGAGTAGGGGGGACCCCTGATTGGAGGGCTGTAGTATCAGTGGAGGCCCTGATTGAAGGGCTGGAGTGTAGGTGGGACCCCTGATTGAAGGGCTGGAGTGTAGGTGGGACCCCTAATTGGAGGACTGTAGTGTAGGTGGGTCCCCTAATTGGAGGACTGTAGTGTAGGTGGGTCCCCTAATTGGAGGGCTGTAGAGTAGGTGGCACTCCTGATTGGAGGGCTGTATTGTAGGTGGCACTCCTGATTGGAGGCCTGTAGTGTAGGTGGCACTCCTGATTGGAGGCCTGTATTGTAGGTGGCACTCCTGATTGGAGGCCTGTAGTGTAGGTGGCACTCCTGACTGGAGGGTGGACCCTTATGGGAGGGCTGTAGTGTAAGGGGGACCCCTGATTGGAGGGCTGAAGTGTAGCATAGTGGTGTGGGAGCTGGGCTTGTTAACCCAAATGTTGTGGGTTTTATTACTGAACGTGGTGTTGCTATTGTACTCTTGAGTAAAGCTGGATTGTTTTGGTCAAACCAACTATTCAGAGTTTTTGTGTCAGACCCCATTTTGTGCCCTTTAATGCCACACCTCCCCAACGTAGGTACAGTTCTGGTCTGGTTGTACTGCTTTGACATTTTCAGCACTTTAGCTGAGGAAATGGTTAAATTCTGGCACAAGACTTGACTTCCTATTTGGCATCAATTTTACATCATTTGTAAAATAATAATTTTACCAATGATAATAAGGTAATTAACCCTTTGAAGAGTAAATGTTCTAGAACACCGTTGATTTCAACTATCAGTAGTGATTTTTACATCAGCATAAGAATGTTCAGTTAAGAAGATTCTAGTCACATTTTACACCTTAAAGGGTTAAAGGATGTTTTAAAGGAGCAGAGCATCAGTCTCACAGATGAACCTGCGGTACGAATAGCAGTGTGTGTCCATCCATGCGCTCTCACCAGGCACGGTAACCGCGCAGTCTGCGTCTTGGTACTGTGTCCGACTGTCAAACCAGAAATGGTCATCTGGCTGTCCGCTCCTCCAGAACCTGTAAGAAAAGCAGAGAGACAGTGACAATGTTTAACAGGGCATGGGCCTTAACTCGATTTACAAAACCTTACTCAAAGAGATAATGGCGGATTGTCAGTTATAACCTCCTCATCACTGCTACAATTGACACTTGGTTATTCACTATTTCACGATTACCTGCATAATCAGGGTCTAATTCAGAGCTGTACAGTAACTGGGTTTCATTGTGACCTGCTGGTGCAGGAACCCTAAAACTGAGCCATAATCAAAGATTAAGGGAACTTAACGGTCAAAATTTTGTTCTTTAAATGAAGAATTTTTACAGAACTTTTTTTTATCAGAACTTTTTTTTCCAAACCAATCCCACCAATAATATTTTATCTTATTTATTAGCAAGCCAAGAAATCAGAGGCGCGCCAGTTCAATCCTATTCATAGGCAATTTGAATTGAAACGGTGCATTTTTATTCTTTTGGCCCTTTACAACAAGAACATGAAGTTTGATCACAAGCTGTGGATGAAAGAAATATCAGACAATGTCAAAAGCATTGATTACAAAATCCATCTCTCGAGAGGGTCTTTTATTAGGAGATTATTACCCAGAATGGAGATTGAGTGAGTGGCCTCAGGCATGTACAATAGTTCTTCAGCGATCATCACTTAGCTGAAGCTCGAATTAACAGCCAGTCGAATCAGGCAAATGAGCAAGGATATCTTTATATTGGGGCAAAAACACCCACACTTTTGGGGGGGGGGGGGGGGGGTGATAATTCTTGTAAATTACGCTGTGCTAACTCGGATATCTGCTCAAATGACTCATGGTTCAAATGCAAGAAGCCTTGGTGGTTTACCACATTAAACTTTCAAAAAGGAACATTTGAAGTCCAGAACACTGCGCACTCAATAGTTTTAAACAGATATCACAAGTCGGACAACCATGAAGAGATAAGCAGCAATTTGCAAGTTTTTCACACGTGCTTTTCATTTCTACACTATGCTAACTCAGATATCTGCAGACTCATGGTTCAAATGCAAGAAGCCTTGGTGGTTTACCACATTAAACTTTCAAAAAGGAACATTTGAAGTCCAGAACACTGCGCGCTCAATAGTTTTAAACATATATCACAAGTCGGACAACCGTGAAGAGATTTGCAAGTTTTTCACACGTGCTTTTCATTTCTAGGTGTTGCTTTGGCAACCACAAGATCACAAAAAGAAGTGAGATATTTTGTCCCCCCCCCCCCCCCCCCGCTTTCCTGTACAAAACAAATTTTCTACGCTGAAGTAAGATGGCAGACACATGTAGAAATCACACAGGTTCTACACAACACTTAAAGCTATACATGCAAAGGCAAAGGATTTCATTGGCACAGTCAAGCACAATATTTTTTAACTGTGTGTTATGCACACAGGTTATTTGCTAGAATTTTCCATAGCTAGCAGTCTTTAATCTTGCTTTGATAACATTCAACTGTATTACTGACAAACAACAAAAGGGCTTAATCTCAGAGCTGCTGATCTCAGTTCTGCAGGTAGCAAAGGGAAGGGGGATTATGCAGCTCTTCAGTGTAATCCAGTACTGGCCTAGTGATGGATCGATAAACTGAAAAAACATTTGGAGTTTCACAAGGGCCCCACATTAGCTTGATAACAAGAAAGATGGCAAGCTTGCTGAGGTACAGAATGGTTTGTAGTGTAGGTGGCACTCCTGATTGGAGGGCTGTAGTGTAGGTGGCACTCCTGATTGGAGGGCTGTAGTGTAGGTGGCACGCCTGATTGGAGGGCTGTAGTGTAGGTGGCACTCCTGATTGGAGGGCTGTAGTGTAGGTGGCACTCCTGATTGGAGGGCTGTGGTGTAGGTGGCACTCCTGATTGGAGGGCTGTAGTGAAGGTGGGCCCGTTTGGATGTCTGTAGTGTAGGTGGGGCCCCTAATTGGAGGGCTGTAGTGTAGGTGGCACTCCTGATTGGAGGGCTGTAGTGTAGATGACACTCCTGACTGGAGGGTGGACCCTTATGGGAGAGCTGTAGTGTAGGGGAGACCCCTGATTGGAGGGCTGTAGTATCGGTGGAGGCCCTGATTGAAGGACTGTAGTGTAGGTGGGACCCCTGTTTGGAGGGCTGTAGTGTAGGTGGGCTGGTGGGTGGACAAAGGCTGGTGGGTGGCTCAGTTGGTTAAGGCATCACGCGCTAGTGCATTAGTGTTGTGTCGTTCGCGAACGATTCGTTCAAAAGAACGAATCTTTTGGGTGAACGAACTGAACTGAATCACTTACTGAAAAGATCCGTTCATTTCTCAGTTCAGTTCAGTTCACAAACGGATCTGATCAGCAGCGAGCGTGCACCGTGCAGGGAGGGGGAGGGACTGCCGCGAGCGAACGTGATTCGTCCCTTGCGAACCAGTTCTGCTGTGCTGAACGAATCATTCGCATTTGCTTCTTCCTATTCCATTTCGGACGTATTGTTCTAAGTATTGTATAGCCGAAATGAGTACCGTGTTTGCGTGTTGTATACAAGAAAGTTTTTTTTTTTTTTTTTTCTCTAATTTGTTTCCTAAATTGTTCGAAATAAAGTTTATATTAAAAAAAAAAAATTATAAAAAAAATTTGCGGGCGGGCGCCGAGCGAGGCAGCGAGCGTGCAGAGTGGACTGATTCGTTCACTGCGTGACGTGACGTGATCCTGAGTGATAATCAGCGGCTCAAACTGCCAGAATCAGGCCCAGCAAGTTAAGACTTAAAAGTCATTGAAAACCAGCGTTCACCTCCAATATTGATATTCAACGAGGAAACTTTTAAAATATCAAGATTTGTAAACGGAGTTTGGCGCATTTGTCAAAGCGACAGCACTTCCGCATGAACTGTTCGGCCGTCAGTTCACTGAGTGAACGAACTGTGACTTAACGGTGCAAGTTCAGTGATCCGTTCACTGAAGCTACTAGACACAGTGAGTTAACGTGACGTGATCCTGAGTGATAATAAGCGGCTCAAACTGCCAGAATCAGGCCCAGCAAGTTAAGACTTAAAAGTCATTGAAAACCAGCGTTCACCTCCAATATTGATATTCAACGAGGAAACTTTTAAAATATCAAGATTTGTAAACGGAGTTTGGCGCATTTGTCAAAGCGACAGCACTTCCGCATGAACTGTTCGGCCGTCAGTTCACTGAGTGAACGAACTGTGACTTAACGGTGCAAGTTCAGTGATCCGTTCACTGAAGCTACTAGACACAGTGAGTTAACGTGACGTGATCCTGAGTGATAATCAGCGGCTCAAACTGCCAGAATCAGGCCCAGCAAGTTAAGACTTAAAAGTCATTGAAAACCAGCGTTCACCTCCAATATTGATATTCAATGAGGAAACTTTTAAAATATCAAGATTTGTAAACGGAGTTTGGCGCATTTGTCAAAGCGACAGCACTTCCGCATGAACTGTTCGGCCGTCAGTTCACTGAGTGAACGAACTGTGACTTAACGGTGCAAGTTCAGTGATCCATTCACTGAAGCTACTAGACACAGTGAGTTAACGTGACGTGATCCTGAGTGATAATCAGCGGCTCAAACTGCCAGAATCAGGCCCAGCAAGTTAAGACTTAAAAGTCATTGAAAACCAGCGTTCACCTCCAATATTGATATTCAATGAGGAAACTTTTAAAATATCAAGATTTGTAAACGGAGTTTGGCGCATTTGTCAAAGCGACAGCACTTCCGCATGAACTGTTCGGCCGTCAGTTCACTGAGTGAACGAACTGTGACTTAACGGTGCAAGTTCAGTGATCCGTTCACTGAAGCTACTAGACACAGTGAGTTAACGTGACGTGATCCTGAGTGATAATCAGCGGCTCAAACTGCCAGAATCAGGCCCAGCAAGTTAAGACATAAAAGTCATTGAAAACCAGCGTTCACCTCCAATATTGATATTCAACGAGGAAACTTTTAAAATATCAAGATTTGTAAACGGAGTTTGGCGCATTTGTCAAAGCGACAGCACTTCCGCATGAACTGTTCGGCCGTCAGTTCACTGAGTGAGTCGGACTACGCAGTACGCAGTCGGAGCTCCGCCCAAGCACTGAACGATTCGGTGAACGAATCTTTTGAACGAATCTTTTTAATGAACTGATTCTAGTGATTCGTGTCACTGAAGTGAACTGTTTTGCCCATCACTATAGTGCATGGATGAGCCCCACGGTCTCAGACTGAATCTGGACCGTGCCCGTACCGACTGTGGTTGGTAGTCCCATAGGGCGATGCACAACTGGCAAATGCATCACCCAGGGTACGGGAGGGTTCAGTCGGTTAAGGGTCTGCATTTCATGCCTCTCTAGCGACCCCTACATGTCAAAGCTGCATAGGAAATGTCGTCCTCTGACTTGACTGCATGCAAGCTTGACAGTGGGCTGTGTTGTGAAAAGAAGCGGCTGGCGACACCACGTGTTTTGGAGGAGAACTGCAGATGTCTACAATCTCTGAGGCAAGGTATTTATTCGGTCCCCTGTTTATTTAGTTTCACACACTGACATTTAGTCACATTGCTTCCTGTACAGGTTGCGGATTAACCTAAAACAGGTAACAGAATAACCCAAGTAGGGCTGGCAGGTGACATATCAGTAACTTGGCAGGTGACATATCAGTTACCAAAAATGGAGGCAGACTCACTAGGCTGTCATTGTTTTAATTAGCCTTTTTTTACCTACTTGTATTTTGGATAACTTGTCTTTTACATTGTATTTATGTTTATTATAGTTCTTTTTGTCTAACTATCGACTCCTATCTTTCATTTGTGTTGCTGCCTGTCTTGGCCAAGTCTCTCTTTTTTTAATCTCAATGAGACTCTCTGGTTAAATAAAGGTTAATAAATAAATATCATATTTTTATGGGGAAGCCAAGGCTGTCACCAGCATTAAAAACATTTTTAAATAGTTTGTAAGAGGAGATTATTCACCTACAGTATTTAGACCATTTTATACCTGACACAATTAGCAATGTATTTCTGTTTTACACTTGGTGCAAATAGCAAATAGCATCTTCCACAAAACAGTGAGCAATTATTTAGCTTATAGGGATTAGTCAGAATATTCAAATAGTCAAATAGTCGTCCCCATGTGCACTACAGCTTATTAGTGTCGTTTAATTTAAAAAATGTTTTATTTGGCACCAATGAATGAATGAATGACTTTTAATGTTGAACGTGTAATTAAACTAGATGGTATGTGTTCAGCGATTACTGGCAGAGTATAAGGTTCACACCGCCATCTATTGGTCATTTATCATCATTATTTACATTCAAACTGATAATAGAGTGTCAGTCTGAATAATTAAAGGTTGTATCAGCGATTTTGGGTGGAAACATAAATGATCACATTCATCTGATTTTTCCTCACGATCCGCTAGCTGCCCGCCCCATAAGCAGGCCGTCAAAAAACCGCGTCTCTGTAGGCAGCCTATGCTCCGAGATCGTACACAAAAACAATGGTACTACCAACTACTCAAAACCAAAATAAACAGTATTCCAACCAATCACAATGATCTACACAAACGTGACGTCACTTCTGAAGCGAAATCCCAAACAAACATACTTATGAATAATTATGTTATGTTTTAAAAAATAGTGTTCAAGCATCCAGAATTATAACCACGTTAATAACGTTTGTAAGAAACCAAACCGTTTGTAAATCCGTCAAGATTTCAGCGAGATAAGAGTATTAGCGTTTGTGCAGATCATTGTGATTGGTTGGAATACTGTTTATTTTGGTTTTGAGTGGTTGGTAGTACCATTTGTTTTTGTGTACGATCTCGGAGCATAGGCTGCCTACAGAGACGCGGTTTTTTGACGGCCTGCTTATGGGGCGGGCAGCTAGCGGATCGTGAGGAAAAATCAGATGAATGTGATCATTTATGTTTCCACCCAAAATCGCTGATACAACCTTTAAATATCAGCTACTACTATCAATGTAATTTAGCTTTTTGACAAACTTTAATTGTACTTCAGCCAGCTAGCTAGGTTAGTAACATACAATAAATAGACACAACTAGTGTCGTACTCTTTATATTGAATTTGCATTGAAAGCTACAACTTTTGGCTGTTCTTAAAGTGCTCCATCACCTGGAGGCCTCATATATGAATATTTCACCTTAACAGGCACAACTATTTGCTTATTTTATCTTGTCATGCACATCCCTAGTAGCTCAGGACTCAAATAGGCTTACGTTTTTGACTTGTTGGGATGTAGGTATTTGTATGTGATATGGAGGTATTGATTTAAACACATTGTTTCTCCACTGTCTAAATATGTATCCCCTGTATTGCATCTGTAAGATCTCTTACCCTTTCAGCAGAGGGGATCCATTCACCCAGAGCCAGGTACCCTCAGTTTCCAAGTCACTCAGTCCAATCCAGTTATAATCTCTTGTGTGTTTGGTGATGAACTCCTGAACAAACACGCAGAATGACTCACTGATCACTCCTGAGCCACACCACACTGATCACTCATGAGCCACACCACACTGATCACTCCTGAGCCACACCACACTGATCACTCATGAGCCACACCACACTGATCACTCATGAGCCACACCACACTGATCACTCCTGAGCCACACCACACTGATCACTCATGAGCCACACCACACTGATCACTCCTGAGCCACACCACACTGATCACTCATGAGCCACACCACACTGATCACTCCTGAGCCACACCACACTGATCACTCATGAGCCACACCACACTGATCACTCATGAGCCACACCACACTGATCACTCCTGAGCCACACCACACTGATCACTCATGAGCCACACCACACTGATCACTCATGAGCCACACCACACTGATCACTCCTGAGCCACACCACACTGATCACTCCTGAGCCACACCACACTGATCACTCATGAGCCACACCACACTGATCACTCCTGAGCCACACCACACTGATCACTCATGAGCCACACCACACTGATCACTCATGAGCCACACCACACTGATCACTCCTGAGCCACACCACACTGATCACTCATGAGCCACACCACACTGATCACTCCTGAGCCACACCACACTGATCACTCCTGAGCCACACCACACTGATCACTCCTGAGCCACACCACACTGATCACTCATGAGCCACACCACACTGATCACTCCTGAGCCACACCACACTGATCACTCCTGAGCCACACCACACTGATCACTCATGAGCTACATTGATGGTAACAAGATCAAACACATATGAGAGTCTGTGCACAATGTAGGTTTACTCAAATTTATGTGAGTGGAAAGTCAACAGTACTGTGGCTAATGTTGTAACTTTCGAATCCACCCAACCATTCACATTAGCTCACACATTCACCCAATATCTTACCTGCTCCTCTTCACTCTTTATAACTGCCAGGTCAGCTCCCTCTTTAATGCAGTCAGTGCGACTGTCCATCCAACTCTTCCTCTCAGTAGAGAAGTAGTAACACTTGGAGTAGAACTGCTCCCAGCCCTGTGGACAGGGTTTACACTCTCTCTCTGTGTGAAAAGAACCACAAGTTTCTGTCAATTGCAGCTTTATGGCAAACACGATCATTTGAAACACAAAATCACATAAATGAGCAAGAAGGTATGTAATGCAGGCGGGAAGAGCAACACCCACTTTGTGAGCTGAGGGGACAGTACTCATCAAGAAAGGGGGATTTTGCCAACACTGCCTCAAAGTCTCTCTGTAGCTGTTCCTTGTGTTTTTTGATCTCCAGCACAACCGTGAAAGTACGGTTCCATTTTTGAAACGTGTTCCTCTCGTCCTCGAGTAGTTTCTGCAGTGTCTTCCTCTCTTCCTCAATCCCTCTGTTCTCGTTGGTCAGAGTTTGGTATTCTGCCTCTAAGGTGCTGTAATCTGTAACTAGCTGTTTCTTTTCACCGTCCAGGGTATTGTAGTCTGTCAGTAGCTGGCTCTTTTCTTTAGAGAGAGTGCTGCAGTTTTTCTGTAGCTGATCATTGTCTTTGGTTAACGCCTTGTATTTTTTCAGTAGCTGGTCCTTGTCCTCAGTTAATTTGCTGTAGCTCTTCAGTAGCTGATTCTTCTCTTCAACCAATTTGTAGTAGATTTTTTGTACTTGGCCTTCATCCTCCGCCAATTTGTTGATATTTTCCTGGATCTGGCTGTTGTCTTCAGTCATTGTGTTGTAAATAGTCTGGTCCTTGTCTTCAGTCGGGATGGTACAGTTGGCCCGGAGCTGTTCCACTGTCATATCATTCTGAGGTAGGGCGCTGGCTTCACCAACACGCATATCTAAATAAAAATTTATTTTAAAAAAAGTCGTGTGTAAAATTTCATTTTAGATGGTATTGAATATTCTTTCCTAGTTACAATTTCAAGATATCACATATCTTTTATGGTAAATTATGGATTATGAATTAACAGTCTTCTACATCACAATCGTAATACTGTAGAATGTTCAGTTCGAATGATCCTTCAGTCAGAATGATCCAGATAATACTGGCAAATGGTGTCCTCAGTTGAATTTTAAGGATAGAATAAAGTGATGGGATAATCAAATTCGTTGAATAAAATATTGTGAGTCATATATTATGACATTGACTATGAAGCATAAGTGAACAAAGACCATATATAGTTTTCATCTTAGTACTTCAGTGTACCTTATTTACGCAGTGTGATTTGCCAGTATATCATACTATAAACACACAGATATGGTATTTTATACTTACAGAGGATACAAAGGACTAATGTGGCAGCTAATAAGAGAGCACACAGCAGCCCCAGACACACTGCAGCCAGTCTGTAGGGATGTAAGCTTTGTCTACATTTCTCTGTGGATAGGGGATAAAACAATTAAACCAGGGATGGGCAACTCCAGGCCTTGTGGGCCGGTGTGTATGCAGGTTATTGCTGCCACCAGTTACCCTGGCTCAATCAGCTAATTAGTCATATACACCAACACCGAATCACTCGTAAATTAAACAACTATAAAACGCTAATACATGCATACAGGCACAGGAATATTCATCAGCTTCTGTTCATATTGCGAAATGTAGCTAGAATATCAGACAATGTACTAGGCTAATAAAGTCATTGGTAATTGGTGGCAGCAAAAACCTGCATACACACCGGCCCACGAGGCCTGGAGTCATCCATCCCTGAATTAAACTGTCATTAGTATGGCTGAACACACAAGTGAGACCGCTATGTGTATATGCACTGCAGTGATGGTGTCCATTTGGTCGTCATGTAGTTTTATGCATAAACTTAGGACACAAAAGTATATGTGTGACAGACCAGATGGTCCACAGAGGGACACTGTGTGGAGGGAGGTAGAGTTGGTTTTCACGTCATCTTTGGTTACATCTTCACCCTGAGTTACTAAGAGAAGAAGAACAGAGATACAGTCTTTTGATATCCTTTAATACCCAGTCATGATAACATCACCTGTTTACCTGTGGAATGTTCCAAACAGGTGTTTTTTGATCTTCCCAGTCTTTTTTTTGCCCCTTTTTTGGAACGTCTTGCAGGCATCAAATTTGGAATTAGCATATATTTACAAAAATCAATAAAGTTGATAAGGTAAAGCATTAAATATTTTTTCTTTATACCCTTTTCAATTAAATATATGTAAAAGAGAATTTACAAATCACTGCTTTCTGCTTTTATGTGCATTTTGCATACTGTCCAAACCTTTTTGGAATTGGGGTTTGTATAAATCAGGTTGTCCCATTAACCTTTCGGCACCTTTCAGCTTTCCTTCACCTTTCAGGTGGATCTTTGCTCCTTTTAATAAGCGCTGAATTCTCATCTCTGAATTTCACTAATCCCTAGAGTTCCATGTATGAATTTTCGAGCTCTGCGCCGCTAGTCATAGCTCAGCAGTCCCATTTAGTTCAGACGGTTTACCTTTCTGCCTGGAAGCCACGGCTTCCTTCAGCTCCTCTATAGACACAGCGGAATCTAATTGCTTTGTTTGATCAGCTGAAAGAGATGAGAAATTCAGTGAATTAAGGAATACATTAAGTTCTTCAGTACAATCAGTTGTAAAACTTTGATTATTTCAGAAGGTTCAGAGATCAAAGTACCACTGCCATCGTTAATGGCTTCCATGAACGCTAGACGCAGTTTCAGTTTTAAAGCCATTTCACACGAAACGGTTACTTACCAGCAGTCTCATGGCAGAAGTTGTTCTTGAACTTCACAGGTAGGTATAACAGACCCTTCGACATTGCAGCAAGTGGTCTAAAGGACAAAACAGACACACAAGGTGAGAGCAAATAGAAGCAGCTGCAGGAATGAATGGGAAAAATGATTCTGACAAGGTCTGCTTTCTCAGGGATTCCACCCAGACAGACAGTGACCCAACCACTCACATACGCACGCACACATACACACGCACACATACACACGCACACACACACACGCACACATAATACACATGTCAGAGGCCCGGTATGATGTAAAAACATGCACTCTGTTTTCCTCCATGAACAGACAAGAAAAAAAAAACTACTGCTCTCTACTGCATAATTATTGTAAACTCTTCATAATGACAGGTATCGCATCAAAACCAATCCACACCCACTTTGGCTGGGTATTTTCCCTCAGAACCAGAATAGACTGGACTGTGTAGTGCTTTGGATATATCAGCCGTGACCAAGCCGCAACAAAAAATGCTATACCTACGTGTTTATCTGAGGAAGTACAGTGTTCTGAGACATACAGCTGGTCAGGAGGCATGTATTGTTATAACTGCACCATTCTGTTTTAATTTGAGCAGTCAATTACTTCATAAGATCAGTGTTTCTCATGGTAAAATAATACACATGCGGCATCCACTAATGCCCTGTTACTCAAATCATGGTCCCCCAGGGTCCAGAACTGCTGGTTTTCCACTATCGCTTTTCCTGGGAGTCAGGTGTGAAGACAGGCTGGCCAATCAGTAGCACTAATTGATCAGTTAATTACCTGGGAGAAAAGAAAACCAGGGCCGGATTTAGATTTTGGGGGCCAGATTTGAGTATCCATGCGCTAATGGGCCTCTGACGGGTTTATGCTGCGTTCACGACATATGGGAGAGATGGTAACTACCAGCTTCCAAATTGGAAATACCGTTCACGTCAGCTTTCAAGTCGCAATTACTACTTGTGAATTGTTTTTTTTTGTACTCCGATTTATCCCACTTGACGTCACCAGTGTGGGAATGGCCTACCGTCTCTCCCATACGACGTGAACGCAGCATACGACAGCCTACCAAGCATTGTGGAGAATTCTGTGGTCAAACGCAAAGATCTCTGGTGATCTTGGCTTTAAACGGGTTCATCCGAGGTTAATGCGTGAAGACTTCCATGTTGTTTTTATGAGCAAGCATGTCATTCAAACCGTAATTCCCATATGTTGTGAATGCAGCATTCATTTTCACTGTTCAAGCTACTCCCTCTGGTGCACAGGCGTCAAACTCCAGTTCAGGTCGCAGTGTCTACTGGTTTTTGGGGTGTTCTCGGCCCAGTGGGTAATTTAAGTCAGTGGTCCCCAACCCGGTTCCTGGAGATCTACCTGTAGGTTTTTATTTCAACCCTAATTTGATTCTAATACAAGATCTCTAGCTGATAAATGAGGGGTGCTTTGTTAGGGTTGGAGTGAAAACCTACTGGAAGGTAGATCTCCAGGAACAGGGTTGGGGACTGCTGATTTAAGATAATAATGAATGGCTAAAGGATCCACACACCTTGTTCTCAAGGCCTTAATTGGCAACTGATTGAAAGGAAACCACAAAAACAGCAGACACTGCGGCCCCCTAGGGATTTAGTTTGACACCCCTGCTCTGGTGGAAGAGGCATAAGGGCTGTGTTCGGATCAGAATTTTATTTAATATGTCAGTCACACCAAGTGGGATTTGGTTACAATTTCAGAAACGGAAGGGAGTAATTATATTCCCTCACTCCCTCGTTTATCCTTTCTTCCACCAAGGGTATAAAATTCAAGCTACCAGCAAGAAGCGAATCCCACAATGCAATGCTCCACACGGAAACAGTGGCCGGTCACGTTTAAACTCTATGGGGTTGCACTTCCTATATTGGTTGTGAGGGCGGTTCAGTTCCGTTTTTGTTTGTTTTGCGTCAATACTCCCTTGCAGAGCACCTGTTAAGTTTACTTGCTGCACGTTGCAGTTTTCATCACAAGATAGCTCACTCGAGGGAAGACAGCAAGGGAAGGGAATGTGTTATATTGGATCTGAATGCAGCCAATGTTTGCAGTTGAGCAGCTTCCTGTCTAGTGCAGTGGTGGCCCACGCCCTGAGCTGGAGTTCATTCCAACCGTAACCGCAACCCTGAACAGTAACAAGCTGTTCTTAATTAGACAATTGTAATGTCCAATAAGCAATCATTTTAATATTATCTCCAAGATAGATACATGTGCCATGAAAAATAAATGTCCCATATTCACATCCCAGGACTTTTAATCAGATAGATCATTTCATTTTCCATAATCTGCTGTACGGCAAGTGATCCCTTTGGAAAATACATATTTCTTTTCAGTGATTAAACTGGCAGTGATTCTATCCATAATTATAGACAACCAGGCATGCTCAGGCATGACCCAGTGCATGTTAGGATAGGATTTGCTTCATTAACCTTTGTGTTGTCCTCAGATCAAAAAAGACCCATTTCACATTTCACAGCAGTGAAAACCCACAAATTAAATGTTTTCAGCATGCAATTCAATGACTGGATCCTGGAGTGATCAAAGTTAAGCTCCAAAAATCAATTATGATGCATGTTTTGAAGTAAAGAGGAGTAGACTGAATTAATACAGTCTTTCTGGACTGCGTAGTCATTCCACAGTCATTCACTGATTTGTTGATGAATGACAGGTTATTTCTGCTTTTAAAAAAATGAATCATCACAAAAAAATGTTTATGAAAAAAATGATGTTTTTACGATAGCAGAATGCCAATCTCAGGCAGATTTTTGGTTAAAATAGCGGTATGTCTCAGCCTATGCGTTCTCACCAGACACAGTAATTACACAGTCTGCACATAGGGGCTGTGTATCTGCATGATTCACGCAGTGGTCATCTGGCTCTTCCCTCCACCAGAACCTGTAAGATAAGCAGGAAGACTGAATGAGACACGTAAGCTCTTTTCACTTGCTGCCTACAAGTGAGCGTTGTCTCCAGTCTCTGTCCAGCACTACATGACTGCAGATTGTAATTAAGGAATCAGAGGGTCTAGTCAGTGATTATACTGGATTATATGGCGTTCAGACTGCTCCCATCACACTGACTACTGGACAGTAAAAGGTTAAAATGTATAGTTAATAGATGTACAGGCAACAGGGCAAAACTACGTGCTGAAATGGATGAACGTTGTGGGGTGTAATTGTAAGCGATGTAAGTGCTTTCCTGTCCAGTTTTCTGTTTCCTCCACGCTCTGCTTCTCCTCTGAATGTGAATTTATCCACTGTACAGTGTCTGATAGATTTCTTACCCTTCCGCAGGGTGGCTGCATCCATTGAGTCGAGCCTCCTCTGTTTCTAAGTCACTCAGAATCATCCGGTGTCTCACTCAGTGAGGCCTGGGAGACACACAGTCCCCACCCGGATAGTGTGATTTACCCAAGTAGAAAATGTCCTGCATCAACATCCCTTGTTGTTCCTGGAACAGCATTCCTATTAATCAATCATTGCCCTATGATATCATCAGTGTGTGCCGAACAACCTCTCTCCAGAGCCATTTCAAAATTCCCTCCAAAATGCTCCGGTTTCCAGAGAGGTAAGCTGTTTTGTGCACCATAGCTCTGCATTTCCATTTAAAACATTTAATAAAATCATACTTTCGGTGAAAATGTTTTACTGCCACCTTATTTCCATCATAGGCTATGAAGAATGAACACTATTAGTGACTTGTATTTGTAGCTGAGGTAGTGCAGTGCCCAACTGAGCTAAAATAGCTAGCTGGTTGCTAGTTAAACTTTACTTGTAACACTTTACGGTTCACAAATTAATGCACAAATTAACTAACTATTAATCATGTCTTAACATGTTAATTCATCAAATATGCCTCAGTCATGACAAACTAATATGCTGATAAACTTGAAAGTACTTATCAATTAAATAATTAATTACAGGACCGAATAGCATTTAGAGTAATTATTTATTAACATTTTAGTTACTAGAAAATATTCCCCTTATTCAGGTTTGCAATGCCAGTGTCCAGGATCATCATCAGAGCATTGCACCTGGGTATTTATGTGCTAATGTTGATCCAGGATCATCATCAGAGCATTGCACCTGGGTATTTATGTGCTAATGTTGATCCAGGATCATCACTACATCGTTCATCCTGTGAATAGATTTGCAAATGTTGATCCTGGATATATTTTACTATGTTTATCCAGGATGATCATAACCATGTTGATCCTGGATAGATCTGCTAATGTTTATCCAGGATGATCATCACATTGTTGATTCTGGATAGATATGCTAATGTTGATCCAGGATGGTCAGCACATTGTTGATCCTGGATAGATTTGCTAATGTTGATCCAGGATGGTCATCACATTGTTGATCCTGGATAGATATGCTAATGTTGATCCAGGATGGTCATCACATTGTTGATCCTGGATAGATTTGCTAATGTTGATCCAGGATGGTCAGCACATTGTTGATCCTGGATAGATTTGCTAATGTTGATCCAGGATGGTCATCACATTGTTGATCCTGGATAGATTTTCTAATGTTGATCCAGGATGATTATCCCATTGTTGATTCTGGATAGATATGCTAATGTTGATCCAGGATTGTCATCACATTGTTGATTCTGGACAGATTTGCTAATGTTGATCCAGGATGATCATCACATTGTTGATACTTGTTACGTCCCTCCATTCCTGGGGGTGGCAACTGTCACTATCTGTTCTCTATCTACATATCTTTCTCCCAGATAGCAATTACGGTGATTGGCTGCACCTGGGCGGGACATTTAAATGGAGGCTGGTTGCATTCACGCATTCGGTAAAGGCATGTCCTTGCTGCTCAACAGGACTCATACAATACTTTTGTATGTTGTAAAATATTATAAATAAAATTAACTTTTTGATCCACTACCCTTGTTATCTATCGTCCCTTTTGTGTTCAGTCACCAGCCCTGGCTGTAACAATCATGGATAGGATTCATTCTTCCACAATGTTTTTAAAGTACTGAATAGAACAAATTAGACTTTTTAATATACGATGAACAAATTATCTAAAATAGAGAAAATAACTTGATTCTTAATGAACCCAGAATGAGTACACTGGATCATTGACATAGCCTATCTATCAAAAGAGTGGACACAATTTTTTAATGTGAAATGGCAACAAATTGGATAAATTAAATAACCTAAGTCACTACAAGCAAAATATTGGGGAAATAGGATTAAGAAAAATCTATATGATCATCCTGGATCAATATTTGCAAATCTATCCAGGAACAACATCACGATGATGGTCCTGGGTCAACAATATAACAAATCTATCCAGGATCCATATGGCAATGATGGCCCTGGATCAACATTAACGAATCTATCCAGGATCAACAATGTGATAATCATCCTGGATCGATAATAGCAAATCTATCCAGGATCAACAATGTAATAATCATCCTGGATCGACATGAGCAAATCTATCCCGCATAAACATGGCGACGATGGTCCTGGATCAACATGAACAAATCAATCCAGGACCAACAATCATCCTGGATCAACATTAGCAAATCTATCCAGGATCAACATGGCGATGCATTAACGTAAAGCTAACTATTAACAGGCTCATTCTTTAGCCTAACTATCAAGTTAATTAGGGCGCTAGCTTTGCTCAGCTTGGCACTGCACTAATACAAACTACTAAGAGTGATCATTTAAACAAAGGACTGAAACAGGCGCAGCTAAAATATTTTCAGTAAATCAAGGATATTGTTCAATGTTATGAACTTCAATGGGGAGCTACACAATAGGTTAACTCTCTGGAAAAAACGGTTAACTGTTCTGGAGAATTTTGAAATGGCTGATGACATCAGTCGGAAATGATTCCGGGCGGCAGTGTAGTATAATGGTTAAGGAACTGGCCTTGTACCCGAAAGGTTGCAGGTTCGATTCCCAGGTAGGACACTGCCGTTGTACCCTTGAGCAAGGTACTTAACCTGAATTGCTTCAGTATATATCCAGCTGTATAAATGGATAATATGTAAAACATGATTAAAAAAAAAGTTGTGTAAGTCGCTCTGGATCAGAGCGTCTGCTAAATGCCTGTAATGTAATGTAATGATTGGTTAATAGGAATGTTGTTCCAGGAACAACAATAGTGATGTTTATCCAACTTGGTTAAATCACATCATGCGTCCACACCCACACATTCTGGATCTGTCAGACACTGAGCAACATCATGAGCCACAACGCACTGATAAATGAGATTCACTCAAGGGAACAAAATCCATCACACAGAGGATACAAGTCAAGCAGCGTGTGAGACGCAAAAGGGCGTTTACAACCACAACATTTCCTGTTCAGTTACACGGTGCATTTCTCAGCCTGCTGCTTTCATCAGCTTTTCAATTCCCTTGAAAAACCACAAGGTCTCACTGCACACTCAAATGGTAAAAAAGGTAAAAACCAGAGGTGGAAAATCTAGGTTCAGAAAGTAAATGTTCTCCCCAATATTTTTTACGAGTGGTACTTTTTGCTATTATCGTTGTTTGATCTTCGTATCCGTCCATTGTATCCGTCCATTGTATCCGTCCATTATATCCGTCCATTATATCAGTCTTTTAACACTGCTTGAGTAGGCTACAGCCCATGCTGTACCACTATAGGCTCATTGTTGCAGACACCACCCCTTTTATGGGAACATGCACAGAGCTTGATTAACAAGGCCCCTGTTCACTTAGCTAGTTATTAACCACGTTCGTAGTACCAGTTATACAAGATTGCAGTGGTTAGGTTTTGTCAAGCCAGCTTACGCAAAGAAACCCTGATTTGTTAAGCTTCCTTCGTAGTACACCCCCCAGGTCTGTAGTTGTATTGCAAAGGTGAAAAGGAATGAGGACCACCAACAACTTGTACAATTAGGAATGAGTAAACAAGTAAGTTTGCAAAAAATAACATTTTGTTTTTGCAGTAAATACCTTCTGACAGTTTTGGTAAACAGTTGCTTTTAATGTTAAAATGTCATGAGAGGACACAATCCGAAAACCTATTATGTCTCATTTGTATTTAAAAAAAATAATTGATCTATTATTTATTATTTATTATCAATAAATTATTTATTTCTTTAGCACACATTGTTGGTGAAGGGATGAAGTCATGTTTATGTGCAAAAGGAACAAGTCAGGACAAAGAAAATCAAATCTAGAGAAAATATTTATTTGCGCTTCACAGTTCACTGGCTAAACATCTAGCACTCTACTGCTCTGGATTCAGTGTACACCTATAGTACAGTGTTCCACAAGGGTTAATTTACACCAGGGGTGTCCAATCTTACCCGAAAAGGGCCGGTGTGGGTGCAGGCTTTTGTTCTAGCCCAGCACTATGACACCTGATTCTACTTATCAAGGTCTTGATTGACGAACACGATTAGTTAATTAGTTGAATCAGGTGTTGTAGTGCTGGGCTAAAACAAAAACCTGCACCCACACCGGCCCTTTCCGGATAAGATTGGACACCCCTGGTTTACACAATAAACAATGCATATAGTATATACAGCCAGTGTGATGTTAATTAACATTTTTATAGCATTTATCATAGCTGAACAGTCAATCACATACTTTCCAAATACAAATTAATGACATCATCCGTCACGACAGATTGTTTAGAACAAGAGCATCAGTCTCACAAACAAACTTACACTTAGAAAAGCAACGTGCATCATTCCATCTGTTCTCATCAGGTACCATAACTACACAGTCTGCATCTTCTCCTTTGTCGTGGGTTTTGTTCTCAGTCACGTTATGATTATCTGGCTCTCTACTCCCCCAGAATCTGTAAGAGAATCAAAGAGACTGAATGAGACACAGAAGCTCTACCTCCAAACTGTTTCCTACAGGGTTACAGTGACCCCTTCACATTCTCTGTCTATTGCTGTCTGTGATACTGCACTGTGTGACTGCAGACGCTGTTTTGTTATGTTTGAAGAATATTATTATAACTGTTTTCCCATTATCTGATACACAAACAATACACTTTGGATAAACATATTACAACATGTCATACTGTGAGACTGGTAAATAGAATTTATATATTTATTTTATTAAGACTCAAAGAGTAAAATGCCTAGAATCATGTATTTCTCTATAACATTCTGTTAGATGAAAGCAGACTTGTTATGCAGGCATGTACATCCCATTATTCATCAAATGCTCATATTGCTGAGCCTGCACCAGATGCACTGATGCACTGTTATTGTTTCAAACTCTTTTCTTTTAAAAAATAGTATGTAACTGGCCACTCTTAAGGCCCTGTGATGATCAAATTATTTGGAGTGGAGATATACTTACAAGTTAAGAGGTGAGAAGGTCAGAAAAACATAACCAGCTTAACCATAAAATAATTGTGCGTCATTAGAGGGAAGAAGTAGCCCCTCCCCCCCTAACACACATACAAAACAATAACAACACAGTACTGTGAAGAAGGAAGTGCACTTTGCTAGCACCTGTACTTAATCCTGTGAGGAAGTCACTGATTCTCACGACTGTAACAACTCACACACAATACCTGGGTGAGTAATACAACACGAAAATGACTGATATAGAAAGCCATAAATTATCACAGAATATGATTTATTATACAGCTACAAAAGCCCACAAAAACGTACCCTTTGTGCAGTAAGGTGTTGTCTACCCAGAGCCAGGTACCCTCAGTTTCCATGTCACTCAGCCCAATCCAGTTATAATCTCTTGTGTGATTGCTGATGAACACCTGAACACAGACACAGAATGACTCACTGCTCACTCTGCTGACAGAGACATTGAGACACACAGTTCATACCCACACATACTGGATCTGTCAGATACTGAGCAACAGCATGAGCCACACCACACTGATAAACAAGATTCACTCAAAGCTTATGGAGAATGTAGATGAGGTCTGATATAAGAAGAGAAAAACCATCAGGCTCTTTCCCAAGGCAAGTATTCCACTTCAAAATACAACATCATTTCTTTCGTCAGTTTACTTGTTAATCATTACCCACATTTTCACAGTCAAGCTAGCCAGGTCCAGGCAAAAGCCAGAGAGAGTTTGTACATAAAGCCTCCTGCCAAAGAAGGAAGCATATCCGCGCCAAAATTCAAATGAAAATTCAAATCGGCTATTGCATTTTGTTTATATTTGATGTGCGCAAAAACCATTACATAATTCAAATGAAAATGCAAAAGGCCATTTTAATGTACGCACTTTATCTGACAATTTGAAAATGTTAATGCAAATCCATTTCACATTTATTTTTTCTTGCCCTCTACGACACAACCCTGCCATAATTTAAATGAAAATTAAAAACCACATTTTCATTAGCAGTTTCTTATTGCTATCGCATGATCCATGACAAAAAGGAAATGATAGGCTAATTCAATTCGCCATTTAACATGCTTTGCGGCACAAGAGTGACATAATTCAAATGCAATGGCATTGCATCCGTTTACATTATCATTTCCGTGGGGTCACGCAAAAACCCTATCAAAACTCCGAAGTTTGAACATGCAAACTGTCAAAGCATGCCCATCAAGGTGGGGCCTGGAAGAAAGGGGCGTTACAGGGGACCGTTCAAACCACTGAATTTATGGTTCAACTTCAATGGTTGTCTGATTTCGGTCGTCAGGCAGTTACCAGGCTAGATACAGATAGCGACATTTCCTAGTTCTCTCTACTTGGGGATTATAGGCTAAATGCTAAAAACTAGAAAGGAAACGAGGTAGCCTAAACGTTCCTGCAAAAAGTATTACGAACTACTTCCTCACTAGTTTGGAAAGAGTTTTGCGCGATTTCTTTCGTACACTGCTTACAAAGTGAGGGGACAGGGCACTTAGTAGACAGGGGTCTGAGTGGACAGGGGACAGTGGACAGGGAACAGGGGTCATATTCGGACACAGCCTCGGTAAGCGTGTTCATGAAACGGGCTGCGTCGCAATATTCTTCACTCCCCACCTCCCATTCTCCACTCCCCCACTACCACTCCTCTCCTACCCGGAAGTATGCAAAACTGAACGCTTGGAGTTCAAATATTTGCATGTACAGTATACAATGTACCTGAGATTGCGGTTTGCATCGAGACATTAATTAATATGTAACCATTAATACGTAATTAAGATGTAATCAGCGACATTCGATTAAAACACAAAGATCCGTTTCCGGGGCACGGAGTAGAGGAAGTGGTAGTGGAGGAAGGGAGGGTGTATTTTTCGATTATTGGGACACACCCAGGATGTTATTCATAGCGAGGTCAACCCCGCCCTTTCTCTTAGCTTAAGAGTTCTCCCCATTCCTTAGTAAAAGTGTAAGGGGGGAGTGTAAGGTTCGGAGAACCAGGCGCTACAGCCAAGGAATCTAAAAGTGTATATCGAAATATACACCACTAAAGCGGACAGATCCGCACAGGAAAGGAATAAACGAAAGAAAATGGGAATAAAAACCTCCCGGCATAAGCCAAATCAAAACAGCCCCAAAAGAGGGCGGACTCGACAATAGCGAGTAATAAACAACAAAAGAACCTCACGCTCTCAAACAAAGAGCAACAAAAGGAGGTCAGAGAAAAACAAAAGAATGCCCGTGTAAATGGGCAAGAGAAAGAAAATGAAAATAGAATCTGTTACCTTAAGCTCTAGGTGCGAATGAGCTGAACAAAAAAGGTAACAGGTAGAGAGTATAAAGGATAGAGAGCAAGATAGGAAAGAAAAGACTAAACCAATCTATATATAACTCTAACCGGACTTGCTACATTTCTTATTTGAAACAACCAGAAACGTAGTGACCAAATTCCTATACCTTACCGACAGACAATATCGAAGCACCCCTTCTTTGCCTTACAAGCTTGAACTGTCGTATTGGCTGTGCACATGCGTAGTATCGCCCTCTTTCTACGTGGGAAATTTTAAAGATTTTCGGACCTTTGCTCGTAAGAAAGAGAAAAACATTTTGCGGTGTAAGTTAGATCACTTTCTTACCTAGCTTTGTTTCTGGATAGATTCTTATGCTTACGTGACCATAAAATTAAACTTAGATAGTTATGATCCTTGAACTCTTCCCTAAAAAATGGCATCTTTACTGATGTGTCAGGGTGCTAGCTTTTTGTGAAATCGAGACAAATCTGCAAGGTGGTCAACACCAACAGCCCACAATCATGCTGTCTGGTCCAGCAAGCACTGATAGAGACCAGCGCTGATTTAAATGGACATCCAGATGTCGGTTCAGAAATAAATAAAAAATTAAAGCATTTATCACAGTACAATATAACAAGCTTTCTAGAACCAAACTTCTAATTTGAATGTTTTATTCCAGTGTTTGAAAAAAAAGTAACATGTTAATAAATATTTTAGGCCTACAGACAGAAAATCTTTGTAAGGTGTATGTTTACATCAGATTGATACATTTGCAATGGAACAATATTTACATGTATAGCAAACTGAATTGAAATTAAATATAGGAAAAGTTTTGTTGAGGATAAATCAATGTTATTAGGCTACTACCTATAGTTTAGAGATTTAAGTGAGTGTTACAACTGTCCCGTGGTACTGTTACAACTGTCCCTCACATGGACAGTTGCAACAAATGTATTCCTGTATTTCTTTACACACTAATTGTGCAATATATAAACAATTTACATCCATTTTTGACTCAAAATTGATTGTGAGACAGATGTAAGAAACCTCTGTTGAAAATTCAGGTGTTTACCATTAATAGTTTTTGTGTTATCATGCAAAAAAGAAAAAGTGGAACTATACTTGGTCTCCCCTACGCTATCTGGGTAGCAAGGTAATAGCTAACACTGATGTCTCAGTGTGAGAGAAAAGCGAAATGCCATAGAAATACTCTTTTCGTCATTCTATAATAAATTATGGTCCGAACCCCAGCTTAACAAGGAAGATAATAACTAACATTATATGATGGATCTGATCACTTGATAGTTTGCTTGCTAGCTAATGTGTTAGCTTACCGGTCAAGTAGAACAGCGGCTATCTCTGCATAGCTTCTCATGATGTGATTCTTTGAGCTCCCTCCAACGACTAAATACCGAACCAAGGTTGACCCTAGTCTGGCTCTGGTTCTTGTCATTAAGGACTGGTACCGGGGTTTGTTGGGTGTAACGTTACTGCTGGCGCTCGCTTGGCATCAAATTCCATCATCACTGTAAGACTAGCTGAATCTGGCAACCAATTGAGACACCTAATACAGAGGTGGGTGTGGTACCAATGTCGTAAAGCTTTGTGCAGACTACTGCATACTGTGTAGGCTACGTCATGTGACGCAGCCAACTGGGCTGGCTGTGCCGGACAAAATGGCGTTGCGGGGCGCATACGCACTCATTCAACAATTGGAGGAGAACCTGCCAGACATGACAAACTTTAGCTAGCTAGCTTACTAGCCAGCTAACTAACGTTATATACATCAATCATTTCATGTGACATAGGTCAAAATTGATGTTATAACTTATAGGTAACATGAGCTAGCTAGCTATTATTTAATTACACACCCATGTGCTAAATTAACAACTTCCGGTTGTTCGACACACAGCAAAAAAATGCAAAAGTTGAAAAATTCCAACACATTGCCGGATGGTGGCGGATCTCAACGGAACGCAGAGGCAGTCGAATACAGTAGGTTGCCACATCATCCCATTGAAATGAATGACTTCCGCTGGAACGCATTGCAATGTGCACGGGGCCTAATACTACTGGCTCAGGAGTTTTTTTTAGTTTTTTTTTAATAATTTGGTGCCCAACACGGGGCTGTCCAATTCCCTCCCCAATTTGGAATATTTTTAGGGAAAAGCAATACTTTTATTCTGCATCTTTCATCAAGCTCTGTGGATGTATTACAGTATACAAAATGTTTTGTCTCCATAAAAATGTTGTATCTATAGCCTTTAAGAACAAATAGGACTGCTAACTCATCTGACCTTAACTTTTAGCATTGACAAATTTGTCTTGGCTGTTTGGAGCCAGTGTTTATTTTCGATTAGGTTACACGACTTGTTTTTTGTTGTTTGTTTGCTTGCTTGTTTGTTTATTTTACAATACCATGCATACAATGTTATAGGTATAATATACAATGACTTTAGCTTTGGTTCTGTCTCAGTCAGTCTCTCACTCACTCACTCACACAGTGTCTTACCTGCTCCTCTTCACTCTCTATTATCACCAGGTCAGCTCCCCTTTTAAGGCAATCACTGTGACTGTCAATCCAACTCTTCCTCTCAGTCGAGAAGTAGTAACATTTGGAGCAGAACTGCTCCCAGCCCTGCGGACAGGGTTTACATGCTCTCTCTGTGCAAGAAGAACAGGCAACATATTCTGTCAATTACAAATGTACAACAAACAAGATTGTCTGAAACAAGAAATCATATAAATACGCAAATAAGAAAGGTCATAATCTCTGTCACTTTCACAGATGCACAATAAATCATCTTAAAAGAAGAAAACCATCCACATATAAGGAACAACAAAATAATCTTCATCTTTTACCGATTATGTACAAGGTATGAAACTCACTTTTTGAAATTAAGGGGCAGTATTGATCCAGATAGCTGTATCTTTCCTCCAACATTGCAATGAAAGCCATGTTATTTTTCTGCCTCTCTACTTCAATACTTCTGCTGTAATTGGCTCTGAGCTCCTCCAGTTCTCTGTCCATCTCTGAGCACTCCTGAGATACATACTTTGGGCCCCTCAGGTCTTGAGTGTGAAGGAAAATACATTATTATATTACTAGTCTAATGCATTATTTGCTGACAATCTGAGAAACATATTTCATTTTGACCATTATAAATTGTACAGAGTGGACATGTGGACATTTTAGTTGGCTACTCACTCAGTAGTGTAACACAGTGCCATGTTGTCCTCTTCTCTGTATGTGCTGATTATTATTTTTTTAAACCATTTTAATTCCAGCTGGGGACAACCCTATCTACTGTATTATAACCCTCCCTTCCTTGTCACTACAATGAGAACTTGCGCTTAAGCAGGATGCACCTCCAGAAACACCATAAACTAATTGTTCTTGAACTTCCCTCTACACCTAAACCAGAATATGTCAATATTATATATTGTCAAACTGTAGAATAGCACATTTCAATTTTTTTGTTATTTTTCTATAATTATAGGGATCAAATGTAAAAATATCACTTTAGGAGTTTATGTGTGTAGTTATTTTAATGATGTTCTTAAAATGGAATCTTAATTTAAAAAATAAATAATGGTTGATGGTTTATCACCCACTCAGACACATTGATTGACAGTTTATATAGTAAATAAAAAAGTTTAAAAGTTTATTTTAAAATCACAGTTCAGCATGCTTCCAATAAAGACAGAGACACAGGCAGTGTATGATACTCACAGAGAACACCCAGGACTAATGTGGCAGCCAATAAGAGAGCACACAGCAGCCCCAGACACACTGCAGCCAGTCTGTAGGGATGTGAGCTTTGTCCACTTTTCTCTGTGGTCACAACAGGGATAAAGCAATTGAACTGTCATTATTACAGCCTGAACACACATGAGTGAGATGCCTGTCAACATTACACTCTTTAAATGCACTGCAGAGAGAGATTATCCATTTGGTTTTCATGTATCATACGACTAGCTCCTCTTGTTAAGGCACTGCTTAATTGAATGCAGGGGGCCCCTCGGTCTGACATCAAATTTGGGCCATACCAGTGCCAGCTGTGGCCGCAGCCCTATAGGAAGATGCACAATTGGCTTAAGATTAACCACAACCTATCATGCAGCAGCAACCCCCACTGATCGATCAAGCGCTCACATATGAAGTGTATTTCTCCATCTCATGTTTGTGCGAGGCCAACATGCAAACTGCAGTGTGATAAGAAGCAGCAGCTGACATCACATGCTTCAGAGGAGAGCATCCTCTGAATATATTTCTTTCTTTAATATAAACAAATCTATCATTTGAACTGTAGAGTCCTCTTTGCACAGACAAATTCAATTAAATGCATCATTGTGTGTATGTGCAGGCGCGTGTGTGAATGCGTGTGTGTGTTGCTTCCATCCAACTTTATCCATCCTTAATGTAAAATAAGTGTTGCTGTATTTTTCATTACTTGTGTTAATTTTGGGGGATCCTGACAAGGAGAAAGTCAGTCTACTACATAAGAGCTTCAAAAACATAATCACAGACGTACAGGTGTTGTTCTTTATGTACCTGAGCGAGGAGCTTCTGAGTTACCTGAGATGTGACTTACTGTGCTGTAGATACACTGCTCTGTGGGGGGAAAATAAGTGTCACTACCCCTCTGAATATGTCAACACACATTACCCCTCTGAATATGTGTATACATATTGTGATAACAGTCAGTGAAAGTACCATTATTGTTGTGTTTAACAGTATGCTGTATTGTTGGATTTTTTGTACCATACACTGCTTCATGTACTCATTATTTCCCTTTTATAGTTCCTCCCCAAACTTGGAATGCCCCCATCAGTGTTGGGGGGGCGTACACTAGCATGTGCTTCCGCCAGAATGTTATGCTGCCAGCTGCTGTATTTTTTTTCACCCTATGAGCAATGGGCCAGCAGGTATTGCACAGGAAGACTGCCCAACTGCCATAACTGACAAATTGCAGACCCCCCAGGCAGCCTCATCAATATCTACCCTCAACTACAACTGGGTTACCATAATTATTTTAAAAAAATTAATTCTACTGTTTTTTCTTGTTGCATAATTAAAACTGTGTAAATGTCAACAGACTTTCATGCGGTTACTGCTGTTATTTTGACTATAAATTTGACAAAATTGTGATGTCTACGAATATCTTAAAATGCCCTCTTGTTAAGGTTTGTGAAGTAGTCCCATTCAAGTCAGGCTTATTACTGAAATAAATTAGAAATATGAATTTCAATGGAAGGCAATGGGATGATTTCTCTGGCTCTGGCAGTCAGTTGTATCAACATTCTAACATGCAAACTTTCTGCCTAACTCCAAAACAGCTAACAGCTGTTTTGCTGCTTGCCAGCACAAGAGTAGCTACTGTATCTAGCTAATAGTGCTGTGTTGTAAATGTATAAATAATAATAATAATAATAATGTAGTGTACAGGTATAATGACTAGTTCTGTGCAGGTACGGTACTGTAATAGTACACCCAAAGTGCTTTACAATGGTAAAATGTAATAAAGAGATGAGATAGAGATAGAAGCATAGAGGAAAACATACATCTGTATACAATACATAAATTACATAAAAACAATTTAAAAAAACAAATCTGATAAATGCTAGGAGCATGAATGAATTTTTAGATGCTTTTTTAAAATTTAAACTGATTCCACCAGTCTGAGGCTTTGGGGAGGCTGTTCCACAGTCTGGGGACCAGGGGCTCTATCTTGGCGATCTTGGCGCTTGGTCTAAGCCAGGGGTTCCCAAACTCGGTCCTCTGGGACCACTGTGTATGCTGGTTTTCGTTCCAACCACAATTGCAATCCCAAAATTCTAACAAGCTGTTAATTTTTCTTAATTACTTGCTTTTCATGTTTAGAGGGATTAGCCTATTTACCCTCTTATGCCACATCATGTCAGAAATTGCTAAGCATGCCATGAAGAATAAAATTCCCGTGTTCCTACTGTGCTTATTGGGCTATATTGCAAATAGGTAACTTTTTTTTTTTTAACTGATCAAATTAAAGACTGGGGTGAATCAATTGGCTCCTAATTAGGTAGTTGAACACGTGTGTTTTTAAGTTCCCTCATCATTTGTTTCTTAAATGTATTAACACAATGCAGGTTTGGCTCGTTATCATTCTCTTTGTCTTTTCTTCATTATTTATCAAATGGTTCGTTTTAGTGGCCATGTGTCCACAATTTCACCAATTAGGAGCACATTGATTCACCTCAGTCTTTAATTTTAATCAGTTAAAAAATGTTTTTTTGCCCTTCTTTTTGTAATTATTTGCAATATAGCACAATAAACAATGAGAATATTGGACTTTTATTATTCATGACATGCATAGCTATTGCTAACATAATGTGGCTTAAGCAGGTAAATAATCCCTCTAAATATGACAAACACCTAATTAAGAACAATTGACAGCTTGTTAAAATTCCGGGTTTGCAATTGTGGTTGGAACGAAAACCAGCATACACAGTGGTCCCCGAGGACCGAGTTTGGGAACCACTGGTCTAAGTGCATGGCGTAAAGTCCGTTTAGGGCGTGTGAATGGGCTGAACCTAGTCTCTTCATTAATTATAGGTGTGTCTTGGGCGTGACATGCAATAAACCAATTAAAAAGTCATATCCCATTCCCTTTAAAAGCCTGCTTTTCCACCTTGGCGGATTGCTTGATGGCGAAACAGACATGCTCATGCGTGTTTAGTGCGATCAAGGAATAGGCTAAATGGATAAATAGTATGATCAATATTATTCTGACTAACCATTAGCCTATGAGTTCCCGGTAATTCCCGACAGGGCTGTTATTTTACAAAATATATGCGGTTAAATTTTGTTAAAAGGACCTGCAACAGCTGAGAATAAGCTATCAATGGCTTCAGTCTCACCTTAAAAACGCCAAATTAGCCTGCTTGTTCAACGAATTTCGTTTGATTATGCAATGAAAGTGTCAATCATCAATTCCATGAGGCTGTTCTCATGGAGTTCTCGAAGTTCAAGCTTCATCCAAAGTTCATTAGGCTACCTGCATAGTAATATTGATTAATAACATACATACCGTTATTTTGCCTTAAAGGTTGTATCAGCGATGCTGGGCCGAAACATAAATGATCACATTCATCTGATTTTTCCTCACGATCCGCTAGCTGCCGCCCCATAAGCAGGCCGTCAAAAAACCGCGTCTCTGTAGGCAGCCTTTGCTCCGAGATCGTACACAAAAACAAATGGTACTACCAACCACTCAAAACCAAAATAAACAGTATTCCAACCAATCACAATGATCTGCACAAACGCTAATACTCTTATCTCGCTGAAATCTTGACGGATTTACAAACGGTTTGGTTTCTTACAAACGTTATTAACGTGGTTATAATTCTGGATGCTTGAACACTATTTTTTAAAACAACATAATTATTCATAAAACAGAGCTGGCTCTGTTTGTTTGGGATTTCGCTTCAGAAGTGACGTCACCCAAAATCGCTGATACAACCTTTAATGATGACATGAATACAACTAGAAAGGTCGCTCGGAGAGCGCATCCCTCCGCCCATGCTGCATGTTGATGCATGTACCGTAAAATCAGGTATACATTGATAAGCAGTTGGAATTAGTTTTGAAGATTTGTTGGGATTATTAAGTGCTTTTACTACTGACTCTGCAGGGGAAGCTCATACCATGGGCAGACAGAGTATGTATGGGTAAATATTTTCCATGTCAAAATTTTTTTTTTTTGGCAGATTGTGCACTCTTGAGATATTACTGCTCATTGCTCATGTCACAGCTAACCATATAGATCTCAGCTAACCATATACTAATATTTATGGGCATATTGTATATATGCTCAGAGATCCATTGTGTACTTAGCTGTGACATGAGCAATGAGCACAAATATCTTAAGTTTGTCCATTTTTATATGAACTGTTGTATGATCAAAAATAACCTTATAACAAGGCTTGTGATGCAAAATAACAAATTACTAATTTTAAAGCCTTAAAGCTATTAATAACTCAATGTAATGTTTATATCTGAATTAAGAACAATAACAACAACTAATATCAGTCCACTATTGTCCTATATATGAATATCAACAGTGAATAACTAAGCTACAGCAAATATTTGATTTGATAGTATGTACATCATTACATTATCCATCTGATCCAACTATGGTTATCATATATTAACATTGACTATGAAATAAAAACACTAAATTCAATTGCACTTCAATTCAGTTGTGTCCTGTAGCCTATGTATGACAACAATAGCTCAGTGCATATATATATATATATATAGGTATATATTTCCAGCAAAAGCCCAATGTCAATATGTATCTAACTGCGGGTGCTCCAGGCCTACAGTCTCCCACTATAGCTTTGACTAGCCTTGCCAGGCAGCTACCTATGACATTCTAGCATCTAGCATCAGTCTGGTAGCACCCGTTCAAACTGATTCCCAGTTAATCACAACCGTTTAACTAATATGAGGCAGGGCTAATACGATGATTGTACCCACATCATAGGTTCAAATTCAGTTAACATGGTGACATTTATCTCCATTGTTTAACCGTAGGCTATGGAAAAAACCTTATGCACAGCGAATCCGTGTAGCTTAGGCTATTTGAAAAACAATAAATGCAAAATTCACTGGACAAGATTTTGAACTTTTTTCAGTCAAAACCATTCTATGAGTTTTCCATTGAATGACAATTCACGCATTAGGTGTAAATGACAATTTGCGCATTAGGCTTGATATAGGTGTTATCAGCAAATGGAAAGCCATTTTTAATGAATAGCCATTGTGCCGTAACAGAAGATTGTCCCCCCAGAAGATTACAGGAATTATTGGAAAATATAGGCTAAAGCCCTATTCGGACGGGATAAGTTTTCAGGACAATGTCTGTAAAGTAATGATTACCACAGGACGTCCGTAATGTTAATGGCCGATTCGGACTGGATAAAGTATCTCCGTAAACAGCGTCTAGAATTACAGAGATGGGAGTGTCTACTCCATGTTGTCGTCACACCGAAAATGTTCCCCACGAGTCATACAACGTTACACATCTTATCTTCACTGCAAACTGATTGGCTCTGGTAGAAAATTGCTGTCAGGGAGCAATTGAAAAGATGCAGGCGCCAAAAAAAAAAAACTACGTGGAGACAATGTTGGCATGTCAAACATGTCCACAAAAAGCGTGAGCAATCCTGAATTACACCTCTTTATTAACGTTAGTTTGAAAAAAAACAATATTAGGCCATAACATGTATGTAAGGCTATAGCTACAACAGCTTGCCTAAAGCTGCCACAAGCGTTGCCCCACTGTAGCCTACTTTTGAGCCTGTTTTTTTTTTTGCTCTCTGTCTTCTTATTTTAGGTAACGTTACATTAATTTAGAAGTCAGCCAATAGTTGTGACTTGCACTTGGACCGAAGAGAGCATATAAAGCTTACGTGAAAAACCAGGAGAAAAGACTGGGGAAAACTAATTTCTCACAGGAAATAACAGAATTTTACCGGACATGCCAATTCGCACGGGATTGCTTTAATCTGAGGTAATTTTTACAGGACATTTAACAGGAGTTATACCATGGTATGGGTGAATACTCGATTCTGATTGGTCAATGACTGGTCGTTATTCTGTATAACCGGTCAGTCATCCAGGTCACAAGTTTAATCACAGTTCTAAATTAATGTGCTGCCTGCCTGGCCAGCTAGTACTACGCAACCTGGGAATGGCAAACATGACCGGTCAATTCAGAGTCCAAGATGTTCTAGAAAATAAGTGGAATAAATAAAGTGAATTAATAAAGTAAACAAATGTAGCCTACCTACTTTATTTTCCTCAGTGACTAACGTTACTGTAGCCTACGGCAGACGGCTACTTCACCTCGTAGGTATGCTGCAAATAGTGGGCTAACTTTGGCTAGCTACGATAAACTTTTGTCATTGTTTTTAAGATAATGCAAATGCAATACGTGGCGAGGTAACTATATAGCTAGCCATAGTTAGCAAAGCACATGGTGTTTATGTGCAATGCGTAGCCTAATCTTTTTTTTTTTTTTACTGCGAGCCATAAATCCGTCTCTAAGGTAGAAGTTAACGTTGCCGTAGCAACAGCATACATCGGATTTATAAAAATCGGTAAACAACATTAATCTACAGATTAAAAAAAGTTTGTATTCAGCAGATATCTTAGTTACAACTACTTCAATCTAGCAAAACATTTTTGTGGTTAGAAGTGCAGTATTTATTCAGTTGGAAATACGAATTTATCGTAGGAATTTGCATGTAAATTGACGTCGGCAACACGCTGACTGCTTGTGAATGCAAGCTAGGCTACTTCACAAAGCATGTTAATCTGTAGCCTATAGGCTATATGTAGAAAACTTTTTATCCAGCGAAAATTCCTCGATAAGTTGCATCTAACAAACTCCGTAGTATTTTTTAGATGGTCCCATAGGACATCATGATGCGAATCTGCTACACACTGCGTGACCAAACCATTTTTAAAAAGCAAGACAGAGAGAGGGAGGTAATGTTGAATCTGATTGAGTTATGGTTTCATACAATTTTCTTAAATAATGTAATGACAAAAATAACCAAAATTGGTGCCAATTGTACGTTATAACCGAGAAGGAACTATTTTCCCCCCCGATAGAATCAATTATTTTCAGAACTAACGACGAGAGGGTTTGCATAGCAACGCACTTAAATAGAACTAGTAACGAGAAATAGAATTAGCAACGAGATGTTTTCTGTTCAATTAGAACTACCAACCAGCTGTTTTGCATGACAACGCAAAAACAACAAGCCCAAAGAGCTGCGGAAGTATATTTAAATTTCGCTGATTAAATCGATAAAAATCTATAAATATGAAAGTAACTATATATAATCATTGTTGGTAACCATGGTATAAGCGCAATAATCAACTCCGAGGTGTGCATTACACGGTTTTAACCGCACTCCGCTTCTCGTCGGGTGGTTCTTCGCCTCAACGTCGTGCGGTTAAAACCGTGTAATGCACACCTCGTCGTTGATTATTGCTTACTTAAAAGACTCCGGAATCTTTACTGGCGCGGGAGCACGCAGTCCGTAAAAGTTACGGACATGGCAGATTCAGACGGGACTAAAATAGCAGAGCTCCTCCGGTAATTATTACATTACCCCACCTCCCCCTGTAAAACTTATCCTGTCCGAATAGGGCTTAAGTCATAGATTGATCCAGGATAATTGTGAATAGTCTATAGCCTACATGTAGCCTAATCTTACACGTACCATAGCACATCGCCTGGATGTTGATGGAGTGGGCTGAAAGCAATTTAATTCGGCACTCCCCTTCGCTGAGGGACAGGTAGGTATGTGGTCTTTGACCTATGGACCATTTTATTATTATGCATTATTTTATATAGCCTACACAATAATAATATTTCACATTGTAATCTTGATATTTTTAGTCATGCTTGTGCGCGCCCCTGTGGTTAACAGACAGGGGGTGTATGCGTTGTGCGCACGCCTATGTAGACGCACTTATATGCGCCGTTAAAATAACATGTAAACAACTGCGACATGACTTTAGACCAGGTCTGTGGTGGTTTTAGCACAAGCGCTTTCTGCTGGCTCAAGATAGCAATACGCAAAAAATAATCCTGGCCACTCCTCAGTTTAAGACCAACATGCTCACTTGTAATGTGCACAAGAATACATGGTATTTAAACGACGTGAACGCAAGGCGTTATAATGAACCATGCGCCGGGTGTAAGATAGCAAAGACACTTGCGTTTGGGTTAGCGCCGCTTAGCGCCGGGTGTAAGATAGGGCCCCTGGTCAGCAAAGGCACGGTCATCATTTAATTTAAGCCTAGACCTTGGAACAGCCATGAGACCCTTCTCAGTTTGCCTCCGAGACCTTCATTGAGGTAATGCAAGAGGACAACATCTCATTAATATACAATGGTACTTGACCATGCAGTGCCTTATAGTAAAATCATTTTTAAATCAATCAAGACTAGGCTAACTTCTACAAATGTGATAGTGTACTGTATGGTTGTACAGTATATGGATGTGCATTTGTTTCTTATTTTATATTTTTTTATATTTTATATTTTCATTTCAAATTTGTATTATGGTTAGGTATCTTATATTGCTAGACTACAGCAGTCTCCAGGGAAAATACATGTGACACCGACAAAACCAAGGGATATTTGTCAAGCATGTAGTATCACAGCACATGGTATTAGCCAATCTCAAACTTGTTTTGAGTGCTGATAAGACAAAAAAAAATTTCCAGAGCAAAGAACAAGAGCTGGCTTAGAGCTGGCATTTCCCATTTCCCCTTTCCTCCCCTTTCTGTTCTGTAAAGCGTCTTTGTGACAGTCATCTGTGAAAAGCGCTATATAAATAAAATTGAATTGAACAATGACTGTTAATCTCCAGATTGGCACTCTAAATTATACTCTTCTTGAAAGAGTCCCTCATTATAAATATTTGGGCATCTAGATTGATTAATTAAAATTCCTTTTAATCAATATGTATACAAAACTGTTGGCTGAACCTGCATAATAGGTCTGTACAGAGTGAATAAATGACACATGTATAAAATGTACCTCAGCACCTCCAATTCCAGCATGCTTGATGTTAATATTAATTTAAGAGAAACTGAATGTAAACTTTCACAAATACGGTTACTCACCTGGAGTGGCACATGCTGGGTTTGATATGCTAGCTGACATTGGAATGAATGCAGAAAATAACAAAAATGCAGACAAATTAAGAAAGAAGGGTGGAAGTCGGGGAGGAAGATATAGAACATGTGAAGAAGAAAATGGCTTCATCTCATTTTGAACACGTGTCACGCACATGCACCACATGAAAGACTGTATTTGCATGTAGGACTTCCTTCTTTTCTGTTCAACCTAAAAAAATGTCCTACATTATTGCTTTAGATTAAGTCCATGTATGCAATGTAATGATAATGTTTATTTCAAGGAGAATGTGATTTAATTGCATGAGAAAATTTAAAAAAGCCACGACGGCGGCAGGAACTGCCACTGCCACTGCCACAGTAACGTGATGGATAATAGAAACCTGATAGATGAAACTGATTTTGTGCAACTTGGAAATAACTTTAAAAAAAAATAGGTTACCTGGAAATTTAATTTATTTCGTTCGTTTGCGCTCGTAGTTGTAGATAACATAGATATAAAAATGTTAGATTACTCCTCAGACCCGATGCTCAGACATAACTGGTCCTAACGAACAGCAAATTAGACCTCGTAAGATCAATAGCGCCGCCCTGTGGTTTTTTTATAAAAGGACTGCTGACTGAGAAACCATAGATAATATTAACAGATTGATCATCTGACCATAGAACGCTCTATGCACCCGAATTTCAAGAAAACGGAATCATGGGATTGTAAAGAACTTGGTTGTTATGGCCGCTGCAGAAGTTCCGCTGAGTCTTCAATCTGGACATACCAAGTATTTTTTTATTTGAGGGTAAAAGGTAATTCAGATAGTGTGAATTCATATAAGATAATAATTTATGTTGCGCTTAATTTAGCCAAATTGGTCATTTGGCCTGATATGACCTATTTCTGCGTTCGTTTTGTTAAAGCAAGAACAGCATTAACAAGCTAACTAGCTAGCGATATATCGTTAGCAAATGGCAGTTAGCCTTAACTAACTGTCACCGACATTTCCCCACCGTATCCATCCGTGATAAAGGCAGCTATATAGTCCGTTAATGGCAACAACCAATCCAGTCTGATGGATGTTATAGTTTTATACAGCGGTCGATCGTTTGGTCTTCACATAGCAAGTTGGCTAGCTAACACTAGCCTTGTTCGCTGTAGCTATGATTGCTCGTTCGCGACCGAGCGCTAACTCCCCTGATACATGCATGTCCTCAAAATAACATGGTAACGTTAGCTGTTAGCTAGTTAACTAACGTTGGTCGTACGCATTGTGTTAATGCTGCCACCAACGTTGTCGTCGTTGT
Source organism: Synaphobranchus kaupii (assembly GCA_029718625.1). Lineage (NCBI taxonomy): Eukaryota > Metazoa > Chordata > Actinopteri > Anguilliformes > Synaphobranchidae > Synaphobranchus > Synaphobranchus kaupii. The sequence continues at coordinate 41,797,007 of CM056378.1, forward strand.
ATTGAATGTTTCTGGGACAGTTGGTTTGGCTAATACCGCTGACCACTTAATATGAATCTAAACGGCAGCTAAAGTTCGTAAGGTTAAGTTAATGTGCGTGTAACGCCAAAGTACCTACTCGTTTGCTTGGAGGAACTAAGTACGTTAATTAACGCTGAATTTGGTGAACAAACTGCTTAAACGGCCACATTTACCGTAATTACGCTAGCTGACATTCATTTAATTTGTGTGGCTAACGTTAGATTTTTTAAAGGGCATGCGGACTGAACGTGATTGAGCTTTGCCACTTTGTAGCGACGTGGTTATCTTATCCAATGTTATTAACGTTACACTCGTGTCGACTGTTGTTACTAGTACTTCTGTCATAGTGTTTAAGGCTGCCATAGTTCAGTTGTAAGCAGTGCCAGTTAAAATGGTGGACACCACATATTTTGCATTTGAGTATTAAGGAGTGCACCGCATTCTCGAGCACTCTACGAATCATTACGCTACAGTTCAATGCAGAATATTTTTTCAATGCTGCACCTGTCACTGTCTCTGTAACTGTCAGTGCGTCCGTGCTTTTAGCCCATCAGCTCTTATTTGCACCCATAAAGCCCAGGCCCCCCCAAGCCTTTGTAAAAATGTGAACCCTACCATCACGCTCGTGCCAACACGCTGTACTGTAAAATCCACCTTGCTATTCGAATAGATTTGAAGGATTGCTTTCTAATCCTGGTAGTATTGCGGTTGTGGTTGCAGCGAACAACTGTCTTTGAAGAAAGGTTTTACGAACAATTATTAATGCGATATATTGTCTCACTTGCCTTGGTTGAATGCACTTCCTGTAAGTTCCCCTGGCTAATAAGAATATCTGTTAAATGTTTAAATTGTAATTCCACCACCTGGAGATCTCTCCTCCTCCAGTTTAACACGTGTTTGTGTTAAGGACACTGTAGCCATGTGCAAAAAAGTCTCGTTTTTTTGTAGTTTAAAGGGATAGTTCGGAATTTTGGACATAATGTCTCAATTACGACTTAGCCATGATGTAGTTTATTGATGGAAACCATTTTCAGCTAATTCCATGCTGTCCCTTCTGAATATTGGACATACACACGTTGCTAATGCTAGCGCAACTCTATGGTAACCAGTAGCATCCACTACCAAATGCACTTAAACACTCCACAGTGCACCCAAAGCAAATAAAATACGACGACAGTCTTTCAGGGTTATTTTGAGTGTTTATACCATCATTTCTGAAGTCAAACTATCGTTGAATCCTTTACTTTGTCCTGACCTATATTCTCTGTGGAAGTACGGCGGCGGAGCGAACGTGGCCATTGCAACTTGTTGCTCTTCTTTGTTGTAGTCGACCAGTGCCGGCACTACATTCGTAGGTAATTTAAAGTATCGCTCCGCCGCCGTAGTTCCATAGAGAATATAGGTCAACACAAAGTAAAGGATTCAACAATAGTTTGACTTCAAAAATGATGGTATAAACATTCAAAATAACCCCGATAGACTGTCGTCGTATTTTATTTGCTTTGGGTGCACTGTGGAGTGTTTAAGTGCGTTTGGTAGTGGATGCTACCGGTTACCATAGAGTTGCGTTAGCATTAGCAACGTGTGTATGTCCAAAAGAAGGGACAGCATGGAATTAGCTGAAAATGGTTTCCATCAATCAACTACAATCAACATGGCTAAATCGTAATTGAGACATTATGTCCAAAATTCCAAACTATCCCTTTAATGTTATTCACAGTTAAAAAGGCTCATTGAATAGGGTCTAAACCTAGACCATATTCACTTTCATTTCAACCCTAATGTGGCACAACAGATTATACTAATTAGCAGCTCAAGATCTCTAGGGGTGCGTCCCAATATTCTTCACTCCTCACCTCCTTTCCTCCACTCATCTTCTACCCGGAAGTATGCAAAACTGTCTGTAAGTTTCAAGTACAAGTAGTTGCGTGTACAGTATACAATGTACCTGACATTGCGGGTTTGCGTCAAGACATTAATTCATATGTAACCATTAATATGTAATTATGTAATCAGCAGCATTAGATTAGGACGCAAAGATCGGTTTCCGAGTTACGGAGGAGAGGAGGTGGTAGTGGTTGAAAGGATGATGCATTTTTCGAGTATTGGACACACCCTAGCTGTTGAATGAGGTGTGCTTTGTTATGGTTGGAGTCAAAACCTACAGGATGGTAAATCTCCAGTACAGGGTTGGGGACCACTGGTCTAAACATATTTATTTCCTGATTAGTCAGGGGGTGGGTGGTTTGGTGGTCAGATCATAAAAGTGGCGATAATGGTGATGGTAACCCCGGGAGCATTTGCCTCTACAGCCAACAGCAGCCGTGCCCCGACGCGCCCCTACCCCCAGCGGTGCGGTCATGTGGCAGGAAGCCCGTAAACATGAGCGCAAGCTGCGCGGGATGATGGTCGACTACAAGCGCCGCGGTGAGCGCCGGCGCGAGTACTACGAGAAAATAGTGAGCACAGCCGCCGTTACCGACGACGACCCGGCCGCACCACATCGCCTTTCTTCTCTTTCACGTGTGGTCATTTTGTCTTTCAGATTTTTTTCTGATAGGGGTGTGATTTGATTGGACTGTGCTGCTCTGTCTCTTCCACTCTGCAGAAAAAAGACCCAGCCCAGTTCCTGCAGGTCCACGGCCGCGCCTACAAGATCCACTTGGACTCGGCCGTGGCACTCGCTGCTGAGAGCCCCATCAACATGTGCGTTTATTCCTAATGAAAATACACACGCACACAAACACTCGCATACACAGGCATACATACATAAATACTAGGGCTGGGCGATATACAACATTGATAATTATCGAATGCAATAACGCCCGTTGCCACTGTGGGGCGCCTTTCTTTTCGTCTTTTTTTTCTTTAAGCATACCCAAATGTATGCCATTAAACATCCAAACTTCAGAGGCAGCGTGAAATGCTTCCGGAAAAAAACATCACCGCTGATATCTATTGAGTGTTGATAAGACAGCCAACCAGCAGCAAAGTCGTACAGCTTTCACGTGATCATGTGATGTGTTTTTGTCAATCGTATGAAAGGTGCAACGCCTTTCTGTGATTGTCCGTCTTATCAACACGCAGTCGACAGTGATGCCTTTTTTTTTTCCCCAGAAGAATTTCACACGGGTTTTGATTACTACCGCATCAGGTATAATTAAAGAAAAAAAGACGAAAAGAAAGGCAATACCCCACATGCTGGTAACGGCCGTTATTCCAATCGATAATTATCGTTGCGGGTATATCGCCCAGCCCTAATACATACAAGCAAACACACAGGCAAACACTCATGCATACACACACACACACACACACGCACACACAAATACACATACGCAGTCACATGCACACAAGGCATACATACAGTCAAGCCGGAAAGTCTGCACACTCCTTTCACCTCCTCCACGTTTTATTACGTTACAAACTTATACTACAATAGATTGAGTTCATTTTTTGCCTCAAACATCTACACACAATAGCCAATAATGACAAAGTGGAAAACAGGTTTTTAGAAAATATGCAATTTTATTTTACTGACAAAAATAGGTTATTTAGGGGTTACATATATGTACACACCCTTAGCCTAATACTTGGTTGCTGCACCTTTGGCAGCGATTACAGCTTCAAGGCGTCTTGGGAAAGAAGCTACGAGCTTGGCACACTTGTTTCTGGACATTTTTGCCCATTCCTCTTGGCATATCCTTGCAAGCTCCGTCAGGTTGGATGGGGAGCGTCGGTACACAGCCATTTTCAGCTCTTTCCACAGATGTTCAATTGGATTCAGGTCTGGGCTCTGGCTGGGCCACTCAAGGACATGCACAGACTTTCTCCGAAGCCACTCCTTTGTTCTCTTGGCTGTGTGCTTCGGGTCGTTGTCATGTTGGAAGGTAAACCTTCGCCCCAGTCTGAGGTCCAGAGCGCTCTGGAGCAGGTTTTCTTCAAGGATCTCGGTGTACTTAGCTGCATTCATCTTTTCCCTCTATCAGGACTAGTCGCCCCCGTTCCCGCTGCTGAAAAAACATCCCCACATCATGATGCTGCCACCGCCATGCTTCACTGTAGGGATGGTATTAGCCAGGTGATGAGCGGTGCCTGGTTTCCTCCAGACGTGACGCTTGGTATTCAGGCCAAAAAAGTTCAATTTTGGTTTCATCAGACCAGAGAATCTTGATTCTCATGGTTTGAGAGTCCTCTAGGTGCCTTTTGGCAAACTCCAAGCGGGCTGTGATGTTCCGTCTGGCCACTCTACCATAAAGGCCTGATTGGTGGAGTGCTGCCTGGATGGTTGATCTTCTGAAAGGTTCTCCCATCTCCACAAGGATACGCTGGAGCTCTGTCAGAGTGACCCTCGGGTTCCTGCTCACCTCCCTGGCCAAGGCCCGTCTTCCCCGATTGCTCAGTTTGGCCCGGCGGCCAGGTCTAGGAAGATTCTTGGTGATTCCAAACTTCTTCCATTTACGAATGATGGTGGCCACTGTGCTCTTTGGGACCTGTAAAGCTGCAGAGATTTTTCCGTACCCTTCTCCAGATCTATGCCTTGACACAATCCTGTTTCTGAGGTCTGCAGATAATTCCTTTGACCCCATGGCTTGGAGTTTGCTCTGACATGCACTGTCAACTGTGGGACCTTATATAGGCAGGTGTTGGCAATCCCCAATCATGTCCAATCAATTGAATTTATCACAGGTGGACTCCAATTAAGTTGTAGAAACATCTCAAGCAGTATCAGTGGAAACAAAATGCACCTCAGCTCACTTTTGGGTGTCATATCAAAGGGTGTGCACACTTGTGTACACATGATATTTTACATTTAGATTTTTAATAAAATTAGCACAAATGTCTAAAAAACCTGTTTTCACTTTGTCATTATGGGCTATTTTGTGTAGAATTTGGAGAACTCAATCTATTGTAGAATATGTCTAACGTAATAAAACGTGGAGAAGGTGAAAGGAGTGTGCAGACTTTCCCGGCTTGACTGTACATAAACACACAAACACAGGTATACATACAGTGAGCACCATAATTCATTGGACAGTGACACATTTTCTGTTATTTTGGTTCTGTACTCTAGCACTTTGAGTTTGAAAGGATACATTGACAATGAGGTTGAAGTGCAGACTGTCTGCTTTAATTTGAGGGTATTTTCATCCATATCAGATGAACCGTTTAGAAATTATAGAACCTTTTGTACATAGTCCCCCCCCCCCCCCCCCCCCCCCCCCCCCATTTTCAGGCATCAAAAAATATTGGACAGTTTAACATAATGTAGAATAAAGTAATCATTTTTAATATTTGGTCGCATATCCTTTGCATGCCATAACTCTGATGTCTATGACCCAACAATATCAAAAGACTCTTGATATCTTATTTTCTGGTACTCTTACAAGCGATACTATAACCTCTCTGCATTTGAATGGATCTCTATGGGAATTTGGGGTGGGACTAGATTAAGCTGTAAATTAAACAGGAATAGTATGGAACCCATGGTTTGCTAAATGGCTGTAAGTCATCAAGGGTCTGAGGTAACTTCAAACCATCACTCTCCGCAGCAGAGTGATAGTTTGAGGCTCGTTTGATACCGCAGACCCTTGATGACTTACAGCCATTTAGCCAACCATGGGTTCCATACTATTCCCGTGTAATTTACAGCTTAATCTAGTCCCACCCCCACAATTCCCAGAGAGATCCATTGAAATGTAGAGAGGTTATAGTATCGCTTGTAAGAGTACTTTTGATATCCTTTTATACCCAGTCATGATAGCATCACCTGTTTACCTGTGGAATGTTCCAAACGGGTGTTGAACTTCCCAGTCTTTTTTTTTTTTTTTTTTTTTTTGCCCCTGTCCAAACTTTTTTTGGAACGTGTTGCAGGCATCAAATTCTGATTAGCGTATATTTACAAAAAATCAATAAGGTTGATAAGGTAAAACATTAAATATATTTTCTTTGTACTGATTTCAATTAAATATATGTAAAAGAGAATTTACAAATCACGGCTTGCATTTACCTACTGTCCCATCTTTTTTGGAATTGGGGTTTGTACATGCATGACTACACATGCACGTACACCACCATCGTGTACATGTACACACAAAATCAAAAAGACGGCAGAGGATATCATATGGCAGCATATGTGCTATCGCAGCATACCTAGTTTTCTACTGTCAGTATGAACTTTGACCTTTAAAGGCAATCAGAAAGACTTCAAAAGACCATACTCTGCTAATGTTTCAGGGGCCCCAGGCATGTATAGGCCTTTCATACAGGCGCGCACAATGCGGTAAATCTGTTATGCAGTCCTGCAAGCTCGCTCTCTGTGCTGCACAAAGTCACCCCGGTGACACAATTCTACCCCTTGACAAAAAAATTTCAGTAAAAAAAACCTCAATGTTTGTTTTCCCAGGATGCCATGGCAAGGAGATGCCAGCAACATGATTGACAGGTTTGATGTGAGGGCACACCTTGACTATATCCCCACCTACACGCCTCCCCTCCTCAACACTGTGTGAGTACAACTTCCTCCTCTCCTTAGCACCTGATTTCACATTAACTGCTGAGGTCACCCGAAACCCCCTTCCAGAATCTTCCACACGCCAGTGTTTGCTTTGGGCTGTAGATTTTGTCATTGGGTATAGTGAAGTTAGTCTGTGTGGAACATTTACACTAATTAACCACTTACCTTCTCATCTGATAAATTGACTGCTTAATAAGCTTGTGCATGCACTTAATGTCACTTGAACACCTATGGCGGGAGCTTGGAGGTCATAAGCAAGGGCCAGTGCATGGAGCCGGCGGCGTCTTTGTGCGGTAGCTGTTTGATGCATGGAGCCGGCGGCGTCTTTGTGCGGTAGCTGTTTGATGCATGGAGCCGGCGGCGTCTTTGTGCGGTAGCTGTTTGGTGCATGGAGCCGTCAGATGTTTTTGTGCATTGGCTGATTGGTACATGTGGCCATCGGCTGTTTGGTACATGGAGCTGTCAGTGTGTTTGTGCATCGACTGGTTGGTGCATGTAGCTGTCGGTGTGTTTGTGCATTGGCTGTTTGGTGCATGGAGCCGTCGATGTGTTTGTGCATGGGCTGTTTGGTGCATGTAGCCGTCTGTGTGTTTGTGCATTGGCTGTTTGGTGCATGGAGCCGTCGCTGTCTTTGTGCATTGGCTGTTTCGTGCGTTGAAGGGCTTTTTGTTTCCCTGCAGAACCCCCAGAGCAGGAGTCTGAAGAGAGGAAATGTAACTACGAGCGCTACAGGGGGCCTGGTGCAGAACGACTTCGCCAGCAGTGAGTGTGACACTGTCCATCACACTCACACAATCACTCCCTCATGACCTCCTCTTGTGCTTCAGTGTCATTTAACCCTTTGAATCAGGTTTTCTGCAATGTTTTTTCAAATTCAAAGTCGCTGTTCTAGAATTCCATTGCTTTCAATTTCCAGTAGTGATTATTACATCAGCATTAGAATGTTCAGTTAAGAACATTCTGATCACATATTTGTGATCTTACACCTTAAAGGATTCAAGACATAGACTGTATAAAAATAAGGACAAAGTCACTATGACGTCAGTTGAGTCTCCGGAAGTCTTTTTCGCCGCCAGTTTGTACAAACTGCGTCTGCTCCGTGGAGCCGAAGTGACGTTGTCGGGAGCAGGGTCAACCGGATATGGTCTTCATGGTCCAGGCACAGTATGATTGACAGTTCGGGGTGGAGAAGCCCATGACCTGACCAAACCCACCATTTTGCAAAACAAACTTCCGGTTAACTTCCTTAAGTTGCTAATGTTTTATAATATAACATTTAATTTTCATCCTTGATTTTACTGTGTCATTTATTCGCATTGAATGTGTGGTATTCGTCACATAATTAACGTTCATTAGCCAAGCTTGATGTACTGCATCACCACACACAGACGAACACAGGGTAATGCTATTGCCATGTACTATATTGACGGTCAATCAATCACATATGTTATTTTGACAAGACTGCTTTTATTATAATTGTCCCTAGCGCAGCTAGGAAGGTAGCAAGCTGAGGTAGCAAAGTGATACTGCAGTCAAAAACCGGGCCTGTACTGTAGCTGCAACATCTCCTGCTGTCTCATCCGACAAAACAGTATTTTTTTTCGTAGTAGACACATCATAGCTCGCGCCAAAATGAATATGTGATGACAAACATGTTGAAGATGAGCGAGTAAGGCAGTCAATTTATTAGGTTATGTTATGAACTGCGTCCACAAAACAACAGCTTGTTCACGGTAGGCTACTAAGGGATGTTCTCCATTGACTTCCACTCAAAAATACAGCGTGTCTCCCTGTCCCAAGCATAGACTGTATAAAGGTCCCAAGACGCCAGGGCGCGTTTTAGACCAATGATTGTTGTCTCCCTTCTGGTCCCGCCCCTCTGAGTGCGGGCAGTGAGAACCCTATAGAACCTATTTATGCTAGTGCCTGTTCCTCTGATTGGTCCTGAACAAATGTTAATACCTTGTCAAAACGACACAATAATTAAAAAAATTGGCACATGGAGAGCCATTAGACGATGGAAAAGCACCTATTGTCACTACATTTTCTTGTGGAAAAAATGTATTGACTTAGTATTTTGACAACATTACTGCCATTGACTTACATGGTGAAAGACCTATACTGGAGCCAACCGCAGTGGCGCTAGTGAGCAACGGCACTATGGCCGCTCCCAGCCCAACCAGGAAGTGAGCTTCAAAACGAAAGCCCGGCTTTGGCCCCTTGGTTCAAGACCATGTGTAATCAAGGTCCTCATTTTGTAACGGCTATACACAACAAACCAAATAATTAAAATACTCTGATTTTAAATGTAAATGTTGGAGCACAGGGTTGTTAAAGTGATACTGCAGTCAAAAACCGACTTTTCCCATTGAAAACCTATGTTTTGAGTTAGATTATGGTCATACACAACTGTTTATGTCCGAAAATTTAATGTTTAGTCAAAATGGTTTTATCTGAGTTTTTGTGTAGACTTACCAATATGCTGGCTTCCGGGGATTTGTGACGTCACGAGATCCTTAACATAAAAATGGGTGGTCTTGAGGTGGTCCTAGGGGTGGGTCTTGGCTGGGCACGTGGTATAAAAGTAGAGAACGACGATTTTTTTTTTTCCTTCTGAGACTGAGACCCTTGTACTGCTAATTAGCTAGTTCAAGTTCAAATGCGAATTGCTTTGTATTATTGCTAACGTTAATATTACGACTTATATCGAGCTACAGTTATTCATATACGACGTCTTACTACTTGGTATCTTTAGCTAACTTGCCTGCATTATGCCAAGGAGTCAGAGATGTATCGTTCCTCGGTGCAACGCCACCGGCTCTGCTAGCTTTCATAATCTGCCGAGAGACCCAGGGCTACTTAGCCAGTGGCTTCAAGCTATCGGTGTAGAGCACGCGGACTTGCCTAAGAAAGCCCTAGTGTGCAACGCGCACTTCACACCGGACTGCTACCACAATTTAACTGGCTTTGAGATGGGCTTCTATAAAACTCTGTCGCTGAAGCCAGGTGCCATCCCAACAGTGATGGATGTA
>CM056378.1:41807076-41847076 GCA_029718625.1 Synaphobranchus kaupii
ACATCTGTTGTTCGTAATGGGCAGTGGACTCGGAGTCAACTCGGAGAATAGTGAATCACACAGGCCAAAACAAATACAGACGTTCCGACCCGGAATGGAAATTTTAAAGGAAAACATACTGGCTGTAGCATTGTGGTCGGAGAAGCCAGTATTTCGACTTAGCATGTTTCCTTAATCTCTGATGACATATCATGGTCATTTTATGATTTAGTACAGTAAATGTGTTACATATAGCTCCTTTAAGCAACCTGGCCGTCAAAAACAAGCCCAAACAAACGGGGAGTAGAGATATTGCGGACGGAGTAGGGTGGAATAGCTAACATTAGATAATGTCTTTGAACAATAGTAACCATGAATGTGAAAACAACAATTGGTTGTTAAAATTCCAAACAAGTGCCCCCGATGTTTTAAAAACAAGCCCAAAAAAACTGCAATCTGCAAGTACTTCGGGGAAAAAAACAAGCCAAGCCGTGCATTATAAGCAGATATGCAACTCTAATTTTGTAATTTTCTTTGCTCCAGGAGGTTGTAGCAGAGATGGCTAATAGGCTACAGAGAATGGCTAATAGGCTACAGAGAATTGCACTAACGTTAGCTAGTTGAGCGGGAGGCAGCAGGCTAGTATGAAACCTGAGTGGTGGTGACGTTGGGAATGCGACCGATTGTTGCAGTAATGTAGTTCACTTTAGCCTAACGTTAGCTTTCTACTTGTATTAATTGCGTGTGTGGTTCAAAAATCACGTGTTTCTTTTGTGGGGATTATCGTGATGAACAAAATGTGAAATATTAGGCTTATATAAACCACAGACCCATATTCTGCATAAATCCAAAGACTATTGGGAATCTGCCAAAGGAACCCATGGCAGAAGAAACTTCCGAGTTGGCCTATGAAAAATGTCATCACTGTAGCACTATTGTGGCTGCGGTTGCAGATGATTGGCCATTCCAAATTAGGGTGGGAATTGAACATGCTCAGCTGTTGGGTGCCTAATAAAAAAAATCTCTGATCTTTTTTTTTTTTTTTTTCTATTTCAAAGTGTTTTATTGGCATGACATGCACAGTGTTGTCAAAGCAAATGTTACAATGAACAACAATAAAATAAAAAGGACTCTCTCTGACTCTCTCAGGTCACGCTCTAGTTCCCGGTTGGGTGATCGTTTCCGGCGCGGGGGTCGCGGGTCCGGCCCACGGCGGGGGGGCAGCAGCAGCCGGAGCCCCTCCCAGTCCCCCCCGCCCAGCCGCTCCCCCTCCCCCGCCCCCAGACACGGCCCTCCCGCTGCCCTGGCTCTCTGTGACAAGCTGAGAAAGTGAGTGCTCCCGCTACCCCTGCTTAATTACATCACCTCACATCACGTAGAGATATGCCCCTCCTCTAAGTGGCATTATCGCTCTCCTGTAGTACTGTGTGGACTACAGTAGAAGCACGTTTTACAGCTACTGTGCTTCTGGTGAGCTGTTTTGGGTGAACCGGCCATAACTCAAGACACAATTGGCTTGGAAAATAAAGGTTAATGTCCTACTATTTCCATGTTGCACTCATATGACTGTGGATGGCGTGTACAGTGGTCAGTGTAGCCCTGTGCCCAGTGTAGCTCTGCTCTTGCGGAACACGTGGTTAAACTTGTTAATTCTCTCTCCTCCCAGGCCTGATACTCCGGGCGGTAAAGAGACGGGGAGCTGCCAAAGTCAGTAAGAATTTGATTTGGCTGTGTTTGTTGCTAAAGTCAGAGGTGAGGGGCTTTCTCCGCCCCTCACCTCTGACAGGCTGACATGGTTGGTTGTCACTCAGGCTGGGGACTCCACCCCCCCCTCCCCCCCTCCTCCAGGCCACTCTTATACTGAGGGTTCTTCCATTCTAATGTTGAGTTTTATTTGAAGGTGTCATTCTGTCTGTGAGGAGCACTTTGTACTGCTGTAGCTGAAGGACCTCGCAGCTCTTGCCTCAACGGATGGACTGATGTTGAACTGAGATTTTAGGCCCTTTCATGTTGGCTTTAAACATAACGTACCTATATATCAGAAAAGATGTATTGTAGCCAAACAGGTTTGTGAGGTTTAATCTCAGCTACAAGTTCCCTCAGCTGAGTGCTAATATCCTAAGCCCATGTGTGTCCTCCTTTATTTCCATCGTCTTTGTCCACTGGGGGGAGACAAATCCTCACTTGGCTTCGGTGACTGACCGCTCAGCCGCAGGTCTACGTTTCTGGGCTGTTTTCTCAAACCAAGCAGTTTTTTTCCTCTCTTTCTTTCTCTCTCTCTTTCTTATTCAAAAGAAACACTCCAAACAAGATTAGAGTGAGTGTGTGTGAAGCTAGTGAGTGTTGATAAACCACGAGTTGGTCTCTGAGTGAGCGAGTGAAAAGAAAAAGAAGATGGGAGGTCCAGGTGTGAAGCGTTAGCTACACGAAGAGGTTAAGAGCGGCCTGGGCCAGTACAGTACTACAGAGCCTGTCCGGGACAGGCAGCGTCAACCAGTCAAACAAGAAACACACATTTTTCAAGAGGGCAGCTCAGGTTATAACACAGGCAATCTGGGATAGAGGCTCTGAATACGGCAGCTGTGGGAGACGAGGGGAAAAAATGGGGAAACTGGCCATTTTAAAAGCTGAAATGGGACGGTGCAATTCTGTCGACATTTTGAATGCCTAACCAAGCAGTGTAAGCAAATCTTCGCAACAGACACTGTTCCTGTAATTGAACATAGTCGGTTTTTCCGGTCTTTCCACAAGTTTGGAATTTATTGAAATCATATTTAAAATGCTGAATAATAAGATGAGAAAATGTAACTCAGTAACTCAGTGCAGAGACCATAGAGTAGATAACCATGCTCTCATGTCCTGCGTTACTGATTATAAGTTCAGTTAATAAGCTCACGAACACAATCAACATTTACAGTTATTTCAAATGACTATTATTTGCAGTTGGCATATTTCACAAACGCTAGTTTGCAAGTTATGATGAATAGAAGGCTTGCAATGATGTCTGAAGTGTTTTTTTATTTATTTATTTTTTACCATAATCAACCTGCTGACCGTGCCGTTTTTTAAGGGTTGTCCATGGGCCTCCTTTGAGGTGCCCGCCGCCACCCCCTGCACACACCAATCACCTTTGCCACGCCCCTCTACAGACTGACCCCCTTCAGCCAATCACAGTTTAAGCCAGCGACCGGAATAGTTCAGGGCCATGTTTCTGCCTCGCCCCCGCCTTTGTGAACGCAACAAGAAAAAAAAAACAAGAAAAAAAGCATCATTCTCAAAGTTTCACATTTTATTTATTTATGTATTTTCCATTTAAGTTTTTTTGAAAATAATTTTTTAGCACCTCCAACTCCTGTTGCTGCCCGTTCACCTAGGCACAGACCCGCCATTGTGTTTTCCATGGTTGGGGACCCTGAATCCCCAAAAATGTGGGCAGTGTACTGCTGGAGTGGCTGAAACTACCCACCCCCCCCACCTTTCTCTCACTCTCGCCTGGGGCGTGTGCACTGACGCCTGTATGTCCATTACAGCCCAAGATGACCCCCCCAGGAGAAACTGAAGATTGCGGATGCAGAAAGCTCTCAACAAGCAATGTGAGAACCCTGCCCCCCCTCCAACCCCATCCCATCCCCGTGATCCCCCACCAACCCGTCCCCAAGTACCTACCCCCCCATCCCGTCCCTGTGTACCCACCCCCAAATTCCATTCCTGTGACCCCCCCCAATCCCCATCCTGTCCCTGTGTACCCACCTCCCTCCCCCAAATTCCGTCCCCCCGTGACCCTAGCCCAACCCCATCCTGCAACCCCCCCACCATCGAATAGCACACACTCAGTCTTACCGCCGTCGGCACGCTCGCACTGTATATCCAGAGTGAGCTAACGTCCAGTGTAGCTCTCTGCAGTAGGTACTTTGCATTACTTTACTGTCGTTGGGCACTTATCCAGAACAACTTCAAACAGAGACGCCTTTATACCCGTACCTGAACGACTGGTGAAAACCCAACCTGTAATACACTGGAAAGTGCAAAGATCTTTAAAAGTCAGAGCCCTAACGTACTTATTATAATAACAACATAGTACTATATGGTGGTGATAATTCGGTATGATTATAATGTAATAATAACCCCGGGATATGATTGTAATATAATAACGTGGTGGTATCATGTAATGATAAGGTAGCGTAATGCATTAACTCCTGGTTTGGCATTGCTTGTTCACTTCAAAGCAGCAGCCAAGTAAACAATGTGATGCATTTTAACCGCCTCTGCCCCCCCCCCCCCCCCCCCCATACAGCCAAGGCGGATAAGAGAGCCGCACAGGTGAAGATCCAACAGCAGGAGTATAAGAGACAGGTGTGTGCTTGCACATGTTTGTGTGTTTTTCTGTTTGTGTATGTGCATTTGTGTTTCCATTTCTGTGCGCGCGAGCGTGTGTTTCTGTGTGTGCGCGCATCTGTTCATGCGTGTTTGTGCATGCGGACCCTTTCACTGGCTTACATTCATCAGTGCTCATACATGCTGAAAACTACAGACAGGCAACATGCGCAGAGACGTGCATGGACACGCGCAGGTGCAGGGTGTCAGGCAGGGTGCTGTGCACCTCCAGCTCTGGCCCTACAGAGGAGCTCCACCTCTCACGCGTGTGTCTTTGTGTTTATGTGTGTGTTTGTGTTACAGGAACGAGAGGGAGAGCTCAGAGCCATGGCACGCAAGATCCGCATGAAGTAAGTGGTGTGTGTGTGTGTGTGTGGTGTGTGTGTGTGTGTGTGTGTGTGTGAGCGTACGTACGCGCGTGTGTGTGTGTGTGTTTGTGAGAGCGTACGTGTGTGTGTGTGTGTTTCTGGGTTGTGTTTTGAGCGTAGTTAAAGGCATATAATGTGTGATAATAGTGTCATTTAGTAAGTGTGCCATAAATTATGTATGTGAGGCGCAGTGCGGGAGTTGTGGAGGCGCAGTGCGGGTGATGTGGAGGCGCAGTGCGGGAATTGTGGAGGCGCAGTGCGGGTGATGTGGAGGCGCAGTGCGGGTGTTGTGGAGGCGCAGTGCGGGAGTTGTGGAGGCGCAGTGCGGGTGATGAGGAGGCGCAGTGCGGGTGATGTGGAGGCGCAGTGCGGGTGATGTAGGTGCAATGCTGGTTCGCTTTAAGCACTGTTGCATGTTCCAGGAACGGGAGCGCCGTGAGAAGGAGAGGGACGAATGGGAGAGACAGTATGGGAGACAGAGTCATTCCCCCTCCCCCATTCCAAAACACAGTGAGTATCTCAACACCCACCCCCCCCCCCCATATCTCCAAATACAGTATTACACACACCCCTTCCACAAATACTGTATTACACTCTTACCCAAATACTGTGATTGTTTTACCCTCTCATACTTTAAAAAAATGTTGCTATTTACCATTTCAAGAGTTTCTGCTGCAGTTAAACAGGCAGAATCTACGCCTCTGTTTGCTCATGTTAATCTGTCCGTTTGTTTGTCTCCCAGGTCGTGACTACAGTTCATCCAGAAGGTGCGTAAAAACCGACACTCACAAGAGCCCCTTAACTCTCCCCACGAAGACCCCTACAGGAGTGAGAGCTGTGTGTATATACGCAGACAGGCGCATGTATGAGCTGTGCATTTATACACAGACGGGCACATTTATGAGCTGTGCGTTTATACGCAGACGGGCGTGAGTGAGCTGTGCGTTTATACGCAGTACGGGCGTGTGTGAGCTGTGCGTTTATACGCAGACAGGCGTGTGTAAGAGCTGTGCATTTATATGCAGACGTGCGCGTGTGAGCTGTGCGTTTATACCAAGCGGCAACAACTCGCCGCCATCTTTGAAGCTTTTTCCCCAGTGGCTAAAGAGTGAACTGCAGCGCCTGGTTGCAAAAAGAACTTGAAACCCCACCCACCCCATTGTAAGTCAATGGAGGAAAGCCAAAAAGGCCAATGTTCTCTGTGGTTATTGTGGTTTAACTAGTTAATCCAATCCCTTTTAATGTCTCCCCAGGGTCAGATTTTTTTTAAATAATTGCGCCAATATTCCTAAATTTGTGTTAATTCCAGTGGATGCAATGTGGCTTGACATACAGTGCCCTCCACTATTATTGGCACCCCTGGTAAAGAGAGTAAAAAGGGTTCGAAAAAATTCACCGTTGAATTAGCTTAATGTCACACTGAAAAAATGAGAAAAATCCAACCTTTAATTGAAGTAAATTTATTTTGAGAAAAAAAAATCCTCATCAAGAAATAATTATTTTTAACAAAACCATGTATACCACAATTATTGGCACCCTTGCATTTATATATAGAATAAAGTCATTTTTAATATTTGGTCACATATCCTTTGCATGCCATGACTTTTTGATGTCTGCGACCCAATGACATCAAAAGACTATCTTATTTTCTGGTACTCTTTACAAGCGATACTATAACTTCTCTGCATTTGAATGGATCTCTATGGGAATTGGGGGGTGGGACTAGATTTATCTGTAAATTATGCTTTTCCTCATTTTTTCAGTGTGACATTAAAGGGGACATGAAGCACTCGGTAAAGTGGCTCTGGTTCGTTAGCTTTTTAACCGTAAATTAGATATGACCGGTGCGTTCAAATCTCAAACCCGACCCCTATTTGCTGGAAAAAGAAGTTGAAATTAGCTTTTTTCCCACTAGGGCGCAGCCATCTTGGACCAACTGTATCGGTCCATGACGTCACTAGGTTGGTTGGACTCTGCTGCTCAATGTATTCCTATAGGAAAATAGCTGACTTTCAGTGAGCTCAACGATGTATCTTGAGGGGGGGAAAAAAACTAAAAAACGCACAGACGGTCTTTTTCTATTGTCCTGAGATGCTCAAATGAGTATTACCGAACAAAACTTAATTTGAAACTTAATTTCCACTACTGCTTCTGACCATAGCTACTAATGCTGTGGCCTGACGAGCCAGCAACTGCAGCGCCGCTGCGTTGCCTTGATAAACGGTTTGGGAGCTAAAGTCTTGTCTAGCTAATATTGCCGATATAAAATAAGCGTTAGCTTGTGATGCTAGGTCGCAGTAGGTATATATTTGTAGACTGTTAACTAATATATCAAGGCAATGCAGGCGGCGCTGCAGTTTCCGGCTGGCCACAGCATTAATATGGTCAGAAGCAGTTCGTGGAAATTAAGTTCTAAATTACGTTTTGTTCGGTAATACTCATTTGACCATCTTGGGGCAATAGAAAAAAGACCGTCAGTGCGTTTTTTGTTTTATTTTTTCCTCACGATTACATCATTGAGCTCACTGAAAGTCAGCTATTTTCCCATAGGAATACATTGGAGCAGCAGAGTCCAACCAACCTAGTGACGTCATGACCACAGTTGGTCCAAGATGGGCTGCGCCCTAGTGGGGAAAAAAAGTGAATTTCAACTTCTTTTTCCAGCAAATACAGGTCGGTTTGAGATTTGAACGCATGGTCATATCTAATTAAGGTAAAAAAGCTAACGAACCAGAGCCACTTTACCGAGTGCTTCATGTCCCCTTTAAGCTAATTCACCAAACGTTTTTTGTTTTTTACTCATCTTTACCAGGGGGTGTCAATAATAGTGGAGGGGCACTGTCTTACCATAAACTACCCATCCTGGCTGCCTGGCGCTCGAGTCGTGGGCTGTGTCCGAATCAAAGCCCTATCTACTGAATACTGTGGGCTAGTCACATGCAGTATGTGAAAAATATCCTCCATACTATTATCAGCAAACACCCGGACATAAGCTCAATAGTAGGTAATTGCGCAGCGCTGATTCGGACCATTCGGACAAGTGTTTGATTCATGGACTAGAAAAATATGGGGTTAATACAATTTTTGCCTACATTTTAACGAAGTGCTCATTTACTGATTTCTCTACTTTATTCAACAAACTCTATGATTCCGATAGATCTCACCATTTTGAACTTGAAGTCCAAACCATATGGTCCAAACGTGTCATGTGCTGAATTCTGCATTCTATCCATCTACTTAACGAGCAGCTAGTGTAAAGAAATGTTAATTAAACATTGTTTGGCTAATAGTAACTTAATTTAACCTTATGTTGACTCATAAACTTGAGATTATAACCCAATCATGTGTAGCGGATAGTTTATTTGCTGTAGCCATGTCATAATCGATTGCATTTAGATTTACTAACGTGGCACCGTCACCTTGGCATTTTCATGCCGAGTGAAGGGTTTGTTTTTCCCGGTAGTTTAACCACAGTAGCCTAGCTGGCTTATGCTTTTTGTCATTATTTGTTAGCAAGTTGTCTGTCCTAACGTTATTAAGACGTGAATCAGAATTCGTTGAGTAATGTGAATGGAGTAGATCATCAGTAGATGCGCCTTTAAGTTAACACCTAGGCAAAAATTGGAACAGCACCTTAAAAAATATTTTTTTGTGTTTTGTAACTTAGACAACATACGTGAGAGCAACAGCATTTGATGCTTTGTGATGGTGATGGTGTTGATGTTCTTGTCAGAAACCATAGCTGCATTTACTGGATTACTATCGATTTTTTCCTTGTGAAGTTCAGTTTTTCAAATTTCCACATGGCTTTCATAACATTCTTAAACCCTATTCTCAAACATCTAAGAGTTACTAACTTTAGAGATAGGAGACCAGTCACAACGTTGTATAATATTGTAATATTTTGACTCCAAATAATTACATGTTATGATGTTGAAACCATAAGATTCACTCGATAAGGTATGAATATGCATTTTTATGACATTTCATAATTTTAGCTAAGTTTTTGACATAACATTCAAAAGTTTGAGTGCTCAAAATAATAATAAAAAATTATATTAAAACCAGTGAGATGGGGCCTTGACTTTTTTAGCTCATTCTGCTTCCAACTCCTGAATTTTTCCTGCCGCTACCCAATAGTGTGTGTATGCCTTTCATTACAAGGCAGAGAGAGCGAATAAATATTAGCGTTTCAGCACGGTAACGTTAGTACCGGTAGCGTTTCAGCACGGTAACGTTAGTACCGGTAGCGTTTCAGCGCGGTAACGTTAGTGTTAGTACCGGTAGCGTTTCAGCACGGTAACGTTAGTACCGGTAGCGTTTCAGCACGGTAACGTTAGTACCGGGAGGGTTTCAGCACGGTAACGTTAGTACGTGCTTTCGCTACGGGCGGCTGATGGTCTGGTCTGTCGTTAACTTACAGGGTATCCAGCCTGCCCTGCACCAAGCTGCTGAGTCTAGTTGAGTGTGAAAAGTTTCCAGATGTGGGCGTGTCAAGGCAGTCAGCCTGCAGTCATGGACCACCCTTTCACTCCAATGCGCTTGCGTTAGTTGCAAAACGGTTGCAAAAATGCAATGGCAGCGCCCTGTTCAGGCCAGTTTTGGGCTTTATGCGCCAATGAGCACAAGCCATAGGACATGAATGGGTGACGTCATCACTTCGTCCATATTTTTATACGGTCTATGGTTTACACACAGACGGGCGTGTGTGAGAGCTGTGTGATTATACGCAGACGGGTGGGTGTGAGCTGTGCGTTTATACGCAGTCGGGCGCGTGGATGAGCTGTGCGTTTATATGCAGACGGGTGTGTGGATGAGCTGTTCGCTTACACACAGACGGGCGTGTCTGAGAGCTGTGCGTCTTCACGCAGACGGGCGTGTGAGAGCTGTGCGATTATACGCAGACGGAAGGAAGTGTGTGAGTGATCACGCACACCAGCAGTGTTCTTGGGGACTGTCTCACCCAGGCCTGTAGAACAGCACACTTTGGGGAACGGAGACAGTGTGGAGCACAAGGACATCCGCAAACGGCTCGTTCTCCTCGGCAGCAGCGGCGGTTTTAACAAGCTCCTCACAGCAGGGTCTCCACAACATGGGCCAATCCTGCCTTCTCATCTCCTGCAACCAAATGGCAGGGTGCTGTCGTATGTAATTGAGGGCAGCATTTTTGGCAGATATTCCTGTTTACTCTCCCCCACCACCGCCACCCCCAAATGCATTTTTTGCAGATGAGAAAGCTTAGCGGATTGCACAGCTGAAAATAATTACTTCTGCAGCACATCTCCAATTAGCCGAGGGGACGGAGGTCAACTTGTGAGAGCACTCGGCACACATGGGCAAAAACAAAAGCTATGAGGCCAGCTAACATGGATTAAAAGATGGGAGCCACCCAGTGTAGCACTAAGCAAACATACAGAACAACTAATGTTAGTTAGCCGTAGCTTGTGGCTACTCTTGCTGGGTTTAAGACTGCTGTTAAACAAAATCAGTCTGTCTGTTTGTTCTGATGCAAACGTGATCTAAGATTGGTTGAATTGCCATTTTAAATAAGTACATTTAAATAGTGCTCAGTAACGCAAGGAAGAATGTCCTCATGGGAAATAGCCTGGGGAAAGGACAAAAGGCCGATCGTAAAGCTGTTCTTTAGTCTAATTTTGGACTCGTACCCATTCCAAACTGGATTTTATTTTAGTACCCGCATTGTATGTTTTAACCTTTAGTTTTTTTATCTGATTATTCACCTGACCCCCTGTTGGAATGTTATAAGATGCATTATTACTTTGTTGTAAGTTATCTTTTTTTTTTTTTTTAAACCCCTCCTCTCTCCCCCTCTCTGTCCAGGAGGTCTCGATCTCGCTCACGAAGCCCATACTACCGGTACTAAATGCCTCTAGCCACCCCCTGCCCCTGCCACGTCCGTAGCCCCTGAGGCGGGAGGCAGCTGCTGGAGGGGCATGAGGAGAAGCAGAATGACGGTCCAAGCCTTCAGCCTGAAAGGAGTATGAGAGCTGAACCCGACCTCCGCTACCCTCACACTTATTTTACACACACACACACACGCACACACAAACACACACGCACACTTGTGTGTGTGTGTGTGTGTTTGTGTGTGTGTGTGTGTGTGTGCACGCACATGCATACACACACATGTACCCCCTGGGAAGGGGGGCAGTGAACAACAATATTCTGCATAATTCCATTAACCACTGTTAACTGAGAACATGGTTTTTGAGAACAAAATGTAAATGCATTGCTACAAAATCTAAACTACCTTGTGTCAGGTCATTGTTGAGAGATGGTTGACATTAAGCTGTAAGATTCCTGCATATAGTAACTATGCTGTTTCAAGCAAGTTTTTATGCACCTCTATCTCTGAGCTGCCAAAAATATTCGACAATTATATGAATTTTTTAAGGAAATGCCTCAGGATGTCTGTGACACACGATTCACAACGTGATTACCCTAATTTCTCCTGACCTTAATGAAAAGTTGATAAAATTCTGATACGATTTTTCACCCTCTACACTTTGTATCCCATTACTCTGGTTTGTGGTATGAAGCTCAGAATGGTGAATGTGCGGGAGTTTGGTTTTTATCAAAATTAATGAAAAATGTGATTCATTCTTGTAAATATTTTCTCCACATCAAATTGTAATGGAACTATAAAATTGGATCAAACCTGGAGAAAGAAATTGGAAATTACAGTCCAGGATTTGGTTTTGGCCTTTTTGTAAACCTGCTTTCCGCCTATTCTAGTCCATACAGCTGTAAATACTGCCGTTTTACTGTTGGTGACAGAAATGGGTCACTTCCTCATTTTTGTGTTTTGTTCAAAAGGAATCACAGATGATTGATGTCCAAATAAAACGCATACCACTAATGTGTCAAATGCTTTGTCTCACTTCTTCAGAAATGGATGCAGTCCGAATAAGATTAATTTCAATCGGCTCTTTTACTACGTAGTATTTTGTATGAAATCTTGCATTGAATCCGATATGGCACGGTTCTTAATCGCAAAGCCTCTTTTAAAGAAGTGATGATGGAAAGTTCTCCATTTGAATGTGACCGTTCCGTGGAAGGTGACTTTTCGCGCTGGGAATGCATGGAGAAATGTTACGTTTGTTTTGGATCTCCTTGTAGAGGTCTTGATGAAATGTAGCCTTAGGAGTCATAAGGTGCTCTCTGAGGCCGAAATAAACTTTTTGTCTCGCACCACCACCACCTTTAAATTTCTCTACCTCAGCCCAGGTAAGAGATCCAATAGAATTTAATGACCATGACTTTAAAACTGCAGAAAAGCAGTAGCCAGTTCTTAAAACTAAAAACCAGGTAATAAGCTACAGGTCATATTCGATTGAATATTTTATTGAAGGCATCTAATCATTTGCAGCAGAACCTCCCCCACACATCAACTGAGGTGAAAAGCAGTCAATTATTTTGGTCAGTTAAACTGCCGATATTAGGTGGGCAGATTGAGAGAACCACATTGGGGCTGTGGCCAGGACACCAGGAATGCTCAATCTGTCCAATATCATGGGATCTTAAATGGTTCAAGATCAATCCAAAGTGTGAAGAGGAAGGATACAGTTTTTGAGATTGATTTCCTGTGGTCTAATTGGTTTAAGGTAGTTGAGCTAGCATTATGCTAATGAATCAGTAGTTGACTGCTTTAATTACAGTCTCCATTTAGTGTCCCACATAAGATCATGACTCCTCAGATGGTGTAACTGCTGCTTTATGTCACAGCACATCACAAGAGGTTGGATGGACTTACCGTTGAAGTCGGATGCTTACATACACTTAGGTTGTCATTAAAACTCATTTTTAACCACTCCACAGATTTCATGTTCACAAACTATTGTGTTGGCAAGTCAGTTAGGACATCTACTTTGTGCATGACAAGTAATTTTTCCAACAATTCTTTACAGACAGATTATTTCACTTGTAATTCACTATATCACAATTCCAGTGGGTCAGAAGTTTACATGCACTAAGTTGACTGTGCCTTTAAATTTTTGGTCACATATCCTTTGCATGCCATGACTTCCTGATACAGCCATTTTACCAATCATGTATTCCATACTGTTCCAGCATAATTTACAGCTAAATCTAGTCCCACCCCCCAATTCCCATAGAGATCCATTCAAATGCAGAGACGTTATAGTATCGCTTGTAAGAGTACCAGAAAATAAGATATCAAAAGTCTTTTAATGTTGTTGGGTCACAGACAATTTAAAGGCACAGTCAACTTAGTGTATGTAAACTTCTGACCCACTGGAATTGTGATATAGTGAATTAAAAGTGAAATAATCTGTCAACAATTGTTGTAAAAATTACTTGTGTCATGCACAAAGTAGATGTCCTAACTGACTTGCCAACACTATAGTTTGCTAACATGAAATCTGTGGAGTGGTTAAAAATTAGTTTTAATGACTTCAACCTAAGTCTATGTAAACTTCCAACTTCAACTGTACATCAGTATCAAACTGGTCCGGCTAATCGCACTGTACGGTCATATGAGACTAGAACAATGTATACAATGAACCTTGGTGTAACATCTCATCAGAAAGGCATTATTGATTTTTCTTTTTAACAACAAAAAACGGAGAACTCTTCTAATTTTTAGCGACAAATTTACATAGCAGTTGGAAAAATGCACATAAGAACAAAGAATGAACCAGTTTCAACTGTCCCTAGTTTACTTTCCTACAGGTTGGGTCCTAGCCATGCATCACCTGATTTGGAGTCTTGAAATCTGAGGCAACGAAAACCTGAAGAAGCCTTTCGTCCACCTTTCTGGAATAGTCATGTACTGATTACACGCATTGAACATTCTCTTGACCCTATGAACACACACCCTGAACCAGCCAGAGGATGGACTTCCCTTATTGAGTCGGGTTCCTCCCAAGCTTTCTCATAGGGAGTATTTTCTTTGCCACTGTCTGCTTTGGCTTGCTTTCGTGCGGGGTTTGGTCACGTGACGCGTATTCTTTGCACAGATGCGCTATAGGCTCCAAATACATTTTTATTTGATTAGATTTCATCTGGAATGGAGCTCTTTGTAGGTGTAGGCTACCTTAGATTGTGTGTTTTTGTTGCTTACAACCAGGTGGCGCCAGATACCTTTTCCTCGGAGCTAAACTTAAGCAAAACAAGCGCTGATTGTAGGCTAATTCCGCAATTGTTTGTTTTTAAAAGTCACGCTGATAATAGAATATGATGATTGTGTGGTAGGCCTATATTTATATAGATGTCGAAAGCGATGCTGTGACGGCACATTGCAGCTGGATAAGCCTAGGCTACTTTAAATACACAGCTCTAACTTCAAGGGAGCGTGGATATCAGAGTTGAAAAGTTTGGTTTCGAAATCAGCCGGACAGCAGAGCACCTGCTTTTGCGTCCTCAGTAGCTGTAGGCTACCCACTTCCTCCTTACCCACATCCTCTAACCAGAAAATATCAGAGGGTGTCGGGGCAGTGCAACGGCCTATATCCCTACAGCTACGCTAGAATAGGCTACCAACTAATATAAATCAAAAGCAGTTGAAAATGAGTCTAAAAACAAATGATACGCACATAATTGTTGGACATGAGCGTGACCATAGCAGTAACGTTAAGCGAGCTGCATTATTTACGGGGTTGGTGAAGTAGAAAGGGTTCAGAGGAGGGGT
This sequence comes from Synaphobranchus kaupii, assembly GCA_029718625.1. Classification (NCBI taxonomy): domain Eukaryota; kingdom Metazoa; phylum Chordata; class Actinopteri; order Anguilliformes; family Synaphobranchidae; genus Synaphobranchus; species Synaphobranchus kaupii. The sequence continues at coordinate 41,821,468 of CM056378.1, forward strand.
CGGTGGAGGTGGAGCGCTGAGGAGGCGCTTAGTTTACTGCATGTTTCTCCAACCCCTCCTTCCATAACGCTGCAGGGCCAGCGGTCTGAACTTGATCGCAGGCTGAGACCCGGAGAGGTTTGCGCGACGACGGACGTGTAACGTAACCGGCCAGAGGAGTAATTCAGTAGCCTTCCGACTGCTCGCACGAAATAAGTTTGTTAATTTGTTACTGAAGCCGGGAAAACCCACAAACCCTTATCCTTGGCGAAAAGAGTTATGTCCCGACGTAAACTCGGTAGCCGACCGCAACACCTGAGCGCTATTCAAGGTAAGAAAGCAGCTGATCATCGATAGCCTAACGTTAACTTAACGTTGCATATTTAAATTCAGGCTATTGTACAAACTAATCGTTACGCTTTCCCCTCACCTATTAGCAAACTAACGTCAAGTCGCGCTTTTGACGAGGTAACAGAAAGCAAGTTAATGTTAGGTAATTTGTTCTCAATTTCACTTTCGCCACCATCTGTCTTCGTTCCTTGCTTTGTGCATAGACTACACCTTGACATTGGAGTTGGGCAGGCTGACGTTATGTCACGTTACAGCATAGGAACGGTTGTAAATAATCGACTAACTAAGCTCTGTGTTTTGTAGCAAAACTGCATTGACTTTATCGTGGTGTAGGCTAGCCTATAGTTAGTTAGATAAACGGAATACGTTTAGCTGCCTCTTCCAATCCTAGTTGGGTAGCCTACAAGACGTGATAGCCTACACGACACAACTTCCTTATCGCATCTGGCCGGTATCTCAAGTTCTCCGTCGTTGCTCTGTCTTACTTTATATGTAGCCTATATGGCAGCGAGCTATTTTACTTTTTCCATGTCCGCTTAAGACGAGACAAGAGCGCTTATTTGGATTGTGACCTAGACCGCGTGGTCCCAACGCTCGACCGTGTGACAGAAGGAGGGAGATTGGGAGATGGTCTTACTTGCTGTTCTCAATGATAGCTACTTTCATGCACAGGCTAGTCGTTATTTTACACATTTCCATAGTGTCCATATAACCTACATAAAACATGTGAATTATGGTTGACTTATCTTCCCCCATTAGCCTACGTATAGACTACGCTTACTTTTGATAGTCCCTTAACGTTAGTTAGAAATGTTCTGAAACAAGACCGTTTTTTTCCTCTTCTCGAATGGAGAGTAGCGTGCTTTGCCTGACCACAACCCTGGTCGCTCGGTGAAGTTTGCGACCGCGCCTCGCTCGTCTGTAATGCGCAAACAGCATGCAAGATAAAAAAACAGGAAAGGTGACATTTTTGAATAACCACTGGTGAAATCTTTCCTCTTCGGCACTGTCTGTACCTGTTCCAGCTTTGACGACTTTGCTAGCTATCCAGTTCCGACGTTGACAACTTTTCTTTACTTAGGTAACAGCTTTTTTTGCGCTGTGAATGGAACAAACAAAAACGGTTGCGTCGCAGACTTCAGTTTTAATTGTATACTATATTTCAAAGTTGGAATTAAATCTCATGGTCCCTTTGAACGCTTACTGCGGTGAGACCACAAAACTCACCTTAGGATGCGGGGTGCCTTATTTTGCGCTGCCACGACAACAGCACCCGACAGGATCTTCACCAAAAGCGTGATCCTGTTATCACAGCTGGAAAACACACCTGGCTTCACAAAAACAATAAAATGTGGACATTCATGAAAAGTACAAATTGGTGTGAAATACCGCAGTTAATATATGCAATCATTTCTGAAAGAAAATGGCAATTGAAGAACATGCATTTAAGTTCTGGTTTGGTTTGACATTCCCTTCCAGATATGAAGACATAACGCAGGCATTTGTTCTTAACACGTTTAGTTACTTGGGTAATGATTGCATATAATGTGTATTACTGGGTGGCATTATATGCTGTTATGGGTTCTATTTAAAAAAGCATGGTAGTCTGCCATAACAGTGTGCTATGTGTGGCTGTGTTACTGCTGTGTGTGTGTGTGTGTGTGTGTGTGTGTGTGTGTGTGTGTGTGTGTGTGTGTGTGTGTGTGTGTGTGTGTGTGTGTGCGCGCGTGTGTGTGCGCGTGTGTGTGTGCGCATTTCTGCGGATTCTTAGCAGGGTGGTTGTGAATGTTATGATACCTATGGCTTTGCAACGAAAGCCATCGAGCTTTAGCAAGTGGATCTGACAGTTCGAGAGAGGAAGTGGTGTGTGCTTTCTGACCAGATGGAAGGCTTGAAGCTGGTGGCTTGAAAATGTGTGTCTGTGTAAGAGATTGGGGTGTGTGTGTGTGTGTGTGTGTTTATGTGTGTGTTGGGCAGGTGGGGTTGGAATCAAAACTAGCACTTCAAATAAAAGCTTGTGGCCTCTTAAAGCACAACTGAACTTTGGGTTGTGTAGTTACCTGGCCATGATATGAGTCCAAATATGTATGGCAAAATATGTTTGTTAGTTGCTCTGTGCTCCCCTGGGGTGATAATTCAGAATAGGGTATTTGTCGCTCTCCATTCACTTCTATAGGGCAGCTAAAACAGTCTCAAAATTACACTTTGAGCATGTATATAGTGGATTCTGACAATACAAACAATAACCAGTCATCGTACGATTTAAAAAAAAAATAAATGGCCCTTTCCTGGCTTTTTTGTATTTTATTTGGAACATAGATCTGGTAGGTAATTCTTGCGCCAGAAACAGCGTTAATGTGCCGATGCGTCAGAAACCACTCAGGTCCAAATTTCCATGGAAGCAAATTTCTTGGTAGTATATATCTATGGTAAACAAACCACCCTGGTGACATTTTGCTAGACTTTTCTGGTAGCTTGCTAACAACATTGAAGAAAATAGTTATTTTATAAGTAATTTTAATTACACAAAAAGAAATATGTATGAGGACTTCTTATTGTTTGTATTGACAGAATCCACTTCATTCACGTTCGTATACGTGCTAGAAGTGTCATTTTGAAACCGTTTTAGCTGCCCTATAGAAGGGAATGGAGAGCGACAAATACCATAGATTCTGGGTTATCACCCCAGGGGAGCACAGAGCAACTAACGAACATATTTCGCCACCATTTGGACTCATATCATGGCCAGGTAACTACACAACCCAACGTTCTACCAAAGTTCAGTTGTGCTTTAAGTATGAATAGTGGCATCATTATACTTTAGCCCTTGATTGCCTGTCGCATTAACTGTGAACATATGCAGCAGTTGTTGTTTTTTTTCGATGACCAGTTTATTGAATGAAGGGACCAATAATAAGCACATAAAGCAAGTTTATTTTTTCTTGCCGTTTGCTCCCTTACAAACTGCCTGTTCAGCCCTGAAATGTTTTTTTGTTGTTGTTTTTCGACAAATTTTTCATGGCGTGTTTGTTTCTTTACCTTTCTGTGTCAGATGATCCAGAGCCCAGTGACATCATCAGCTCACTGCCGCAGGAGAGGACGGCGGCGCGGGTGGCAGGGGGTCGCGACCTCCTGACCTGCGGGCCGTGTGGGCAGGCCTTCCCCCTGGCGCACATCCTGGCCTTCATCCAGCACAAGCAGGGAGGCTGCGGCGTGGGGAGGTCCGTGCCCCGGGGCCACACCCCTCCCTCCCCAGCCGGTCGCACGCTGAGGCGGAGCCCGTCCACTACCCTTCACGCACGGCCAGAGGCGGGTTTCGTGGAGCTGAGGAGAGTGACAGACAGGGGCTGGGGGGAGGAGCCCGGCTCGAAACTGGAGCCCCACCGAGCAGGTGAGCGTAGGCTCTAATTAGCTTTTTTATAATTTTTTTATTTTTTTTAATGTGTCTCCTTTCGCTTAACGAACTTCCCCCAGTCCGGCTCATTAGCCCCGCGCTGCTGCGATGACGACGATGCTGAGAGTTAAAGACATCGGCACTAATTGTGCGGAAAGGATGGGCAGAGGTGTTTTTCTTTCTCTTTTTTTCTTAGCGGCCCTTGGGGGGGAGGGGGTTGTCGCCACCCCCTCTCCCTGCGCACCTGAGCTCGTCTCCATCTCCTTGACTCTGTCTCTCAGGTGAAGTGTCCAGGTAAACACCACACTCTCAGGCCATTCCACACACCCTCCCTTGCTCTGTTTGTCAGTTAGAGGACTCTCAGTTTCTACCCTGGGGAACACTCACCCTGACATCCAGAGCTGTGTGTGTGTGTGTGTGTTTGAATCTCTTTAATATGTGTGTATTCCTGTTTGTATTTGTTCATGTGTGACTTCGGTATATACACACACATATACGTGTGCAGTGTGTTTGTGTCTAGGTGTATGTATACAATGCGGGTGTGTGTACAATTTGGTTGTGTGTGTGTGTGTGTGTGTGTCTGTGTGTGTGTGTGTGTGTGTGTGTGTGTGTGTACAATGCGGTTGTGTGTAGGTGTGTGTGCAATGTGGTTGTATGTAGGTGTGTGCGCAATGCGATTGTGTGTAGGTGTTTGTGTACAATGCGGTTGTGTGTAGGTGTATGCATAGAATGTTGTTGCGTTTAGGTGTGTATGTACAATGCGGTTGTGTGTAGGTGTGTGTGCAATGCAATTTTGTGTAGGTGTGTGTGTACAATTCGGTTGTGTGTAGGTGTGTGTAGTGGTGTGTGTGTGTGTGTGTGTGTGTGTGTGTGCAATGCGGTTGTGTGTAGGTGTGTGTAGTGGTGTGTGTGTGTGTGTGTGTGTAGGTGTGTGTAGTGGTGTGTGTGTGTGTGTGTGTGTGTGTGCAATGCGGTTGTGTGTTGGTGTATGTGCACAGTGTGGTTGTCTGTTGGTGTACGTGTAGAATGCGGTTGTGTGTAGGTGCATATGTACAATGCGGTTGTGTGTAGGTGTGTGTGTGTGTGTGTGTGTGTGTGTGTGTGTGTGTGTGTGTGTGTGTGTGTGTGTGTGTGTGTGTGTGTGTGTGTGTGTGTGTGTGTAGAATGTGGTCATGTGTAGGTGTGTGTACAATGTGGTTGTGTGTAGGTGTATGTTAGGGCTGGGCGATATACAGCATCGATGATTATCGAATCCAATAACGGCCGTCGCCACCGTGTGGGGCGCCTTTCTTTTCGCCTTTTTTTTCTTTAAGTATACCCAATATACGGCAGTAAACATCCAAACTCAGAGGCTGTGTTAAATGCTCTGGGGAAAAAAACATCACCGTTGATATTTATTGAGTGTTGATAAGACAGCCAATCAGCAGCAAGGTCGTATAGCTTCCACGTGATCATGTGATGCGTTTTTGTCAATCATATGAAAGGTGCAACGCCTTTCTGCTGATTGTCTTATCAACACCCAGTAGACAGTGATGATGCTTTTTTCCCAGAAGAATTTCATGTGAGCATTGAAGTTTAGAATACTACAGCATCAGGTATAATTAAAGAAATGCAATACCCCACATGGTGGTAACAGCCGTTATTGCAATCGTTAATTATCGGTGTGATATATCGCCCAGCCCTAGTGCATGTGTACAATGCGGTTCTGTGTAGGTGTGTGTAGATGTACGTGTACAGTGTATGAGGAGAGCACACATACCCCATGTGCAAAAAAAATTTTTAAAATTGCATGTATTTCAGCATACTTGAAGCCTAATTAAAGTGTATATAAGTATATTTAAAGTATGCCCAAGTATACTATTTTTTCACACGGGACACACACACACACACTTCCTATATGCAAAGCTGTAAGCGCAGTGTCGTTCTCAGGCGTTTATGCCAGTCTGCGTCCCTCAGCTCACCCATCTCTGCCAGTCGTTTCATTTCATCACTCTCAACAAGTGTGGTATTTTTGTGTGTGTGTGTGTGTGTGTGTGTGTGTGTGTGTGTGTGTGTGTGTGTGTGTGTGTGTGTGTGTGTGTGTGTGTGTGTGTGTGTGTGTGTGTGTGTGTGTGTGTGTGTGTGTGTGTGTGTGTGTGTGTGTGTGTGTGTGTGTTTTAAGGGCTGAAGTCCTGACATAAATCTTTAAAATTGGCAGTTGAAAAATAAAAAGAGAAATTCCAGCACAGCTAAATAAATGACTCTCCTGGAGGTGCTTGGTCCTTCAGATATGAGTCTCGCGGCCTCCTGCCTTCTCTGCACGTTGGTTCGTAGAGTAAGGAGGACGCTACCCTCAGGGTTGAACGCCTGTCCATCTGCTTGAGAGATGAGTGTGAGAGTTACGCTGTGTGCTATGATGTTCAGGAACCGAGTCAAAGTGAAAGAGCAGTTGGGGGTGTGTGTCTCCGTGTGATAGTTAGGGTGTTTGACACAGGATGACTGATTGAGAGGGAGTGTGCACGAGAGAAACGGGAGTACGCACGAGAGAAACGGGAGTACAAGACACCGTTAGCCTCACCAGGTAGAGGAGTGTCTGATTCTCTCTCTCCAGTGCCACATTCCCTTTTGTCTTCTCCTCTGTCCTTTTCTCCTCTTTTCTTTCTCAGCCATGGAAAGGGGGAGAAATAATAGGAGGGCTATTATTCTCCTCTTTCCTTCTCTCTCTATCTCCCCTCCTCCGTCTTTCTCCTCCTCTTCTCCTCCCTCTCTCCGGCTGCCTTGTTCCCGGGGGAGAGGGGACTCTGCCTGCCGCTCGTTAGCGCTCGAAGCCAATCTGCATTTTTAATTAGCGGTTATTGCCTCTGCTTAATATTCAAGTGCTACCCCAGGCCAAATGGGAATCCGTACAAAAAAGAGAGAGGGAGAAAGAAAGAGTGAAAGAAAACCCGTCTGGGTATTGTATTTCACACTAGGACAGAGACACAAAGCCCCCCCTTAGGGAGGGAGGGGGGGTGAGGAGGAGTGTGAGCCAGGCGGGGGGCTGGTTTAGCAGAGCCGGGGTGGGGGGTTATCTGGTGATGTTTCTCAACCTGCTTTGTGACAGTAGTTAATGATGGTTTTTTTATTTTATTTACATGAAATAAAAAATAAAAATTTTCATCTTGTCTACTTTCCCATCTTCTGTGAAGCCTCCATCCTTTAGGGCATATTTTTCATCTCTTTACTCTCCAGGCAGAGTTAAAGATTCACGCTTTTTAATCCCCCCCCCCCCCCCCCCCCCCCCACGAAAATACAGAGGGATTTTGACTTCAAGAGACGTGAAAGAGGCTTATGCTATTCCCGCTTTGAACCGCTCCAAAAAAAGAAAAAAAACACACAAAAAATTTCCTCCTCTCAATTTTTCCAATTTTTTTTTTTTTCCACGATTTCGATTTATGTGGAAAGAGCTCATTTGTCAAGGGGGCTGACTCAGAACTCATTTGCATAGGGCCTTCGTTTTTTTACGTTCTGCTAATTAGCAATTTGCAGCTTTAATTGGCAAGTGGCTCTTGGAAAAAGAGACAAAGCTAACAATGATTAGAAATGTCTCCGAACGTATTTAAATATCCATCCACTCCCTTTTTCTCCATCGTGTCTTTCTCTCTTTGTCCGCTCTCACTCTGTTTTCTTTCTTGGGGTGGGAGGGGTGCATAACCACACCTGGGAACACCCCCACCCCTAAATGCAGGTATGTGATATAATTTGTTTCCGGAAAGTGTTGTCCGTGCGACTGCTCTGTCTTCCTTCTCACATTCGTGAGGTCTTCCTAATGTGCTCCTTACAGGAAAGCCTTAGAATGGATAAATTCTGAGTGCTTCCTTCCACAGATCTGTCTTTGTCCATCTGTCCATATTTTTGACTGTAACTGCATTTTAGAATCCACTAGAATTCAAGCTGCCACTTGATTTATTGATAAACTATTTTATTTGACTATTAGACATTGTCTTCTGTTTTTACTTTCAGTCAACATGATGGTGAGGCCCCTTTTTTCTTTGAGTTTATAACGTGACTGAATGCATTCCTTAGCTTGCACGTATTCGTGCGATGCCCAGTGATTTAACAGTCTGATCTTTCTCTCCCCGATTCCCTTGTTATCCTTTGTTTCTTTCTTTGCTCTCCCTCTCCTTTCTCTCTCTCCTCCCCCTCTCTCCCTACATGTGTCCGTGACAGAGGAGCCCACTTGTTTTACCTGCCAGGTGTGTGAGGATGTGTTCCCCAGCGCCTGGTCCCTCCTGCAGCATGCCCAGCACACTCACGCCCTCAGCCTGTACCAGGAAGAGGGTGTGGAGGAGCAGCTGCCAGCCCCCACCGCCATTCTGGACCCCAGCCGCCTGAGCCGCACACTGGCCTCTGCCTTCCGCCCGGCCTCCCTCCGCCTGTCCCGCCCCCGTGACCACCCCCGTGCCACAGGCCCCGCCCCCTCTCCAACAGGCCCTGCCCCATCCTCCGCCGGCCCTACACCCTCCCAGGACCCGCAGACATACAACTTTTCCGTACGCCTGCGGGAGCTGGCGGACGTCAGCGGCGGGGGCGTGGTCCCACCCCCCTCCCACTCCCCACCTGCCGCCGCCCCTTTCCCCCTGGCTCCGCCCCACCAGGGGCTCTTTGCCTGCGAGCTCTGCGGCCAGGGCTTCCGGTCGCTGCGCAGCCTGTCGGCGCACCGGCGGACACACGCCAGCGAGAGGCCGTACCGCTGTGGCCTGTGTGACAGCGCCTTCGCCCAGAGCGGTGAGCTCGCCCGCCACATGAGGACGCACCGCCGTGGTGGATCCTGGGTGGGGCAGGCTGAAGAAGGGCCCGAGGAGGGCGGGGAGCTCATTCTGAAGGCCCGGCTGTCCCAGGAGACGATGGTGGTGGAGGGCGAGGGGGGCGGCAACGAGCTCGACCTCTCCAAGCGAGCACCAGGCGCCGGGCTCATCCTGCTGTCCGCCCAGGGCCTGAGGCCCGGTGGTACCCTGGGCGGGCATGACCTGCTTAGCCTCTTCCAGCCGCAGGCTGAGGCGGGGGAGGGGGAGGGGCCCGCAGAGCCCCAGCAGCCCTCCCCCTGTGGCAGCCCCTCTGAGGGATCGCTGGACAGCGGGGAGACTGGGGCAAGCGGGGAGAGTGGCATCGCCAGCGGCGACTGTACCCCCAAGCGCCTGGAGAGGGAGGGCGAGCGGGACGCCGAGCGGGAGTGGGAGTCCGGGACGAGGGAAGCCCTCCAGGAGTGGCAGCGGGACGGAGAACAGAAGCGAGGAGGCGGAGTGGGGAGGAAGAAGAGGGAGGAGGCCTGCGAGTTCTGCGGCAAGCGCTTCCGCAACAGCAGCAACCTGACGGTGCACCGGCGCAGCCACACAGGCGAGCGGCCTTACCGCTGCGGCCTCTGCAGCTACGCTTGTGCCCAGAGCAGCAAGCTCACCCGCCACATGAAGACACACGGTGCCCGTGGCTCCCGCCCCGCCTTCCTCTGCCAGCTGTGCCGTGTGCCTTTCACCGTCTACGCCACCCTGGAGAAGCACCTGAAGAAGGCCCATGGCCTCAGCCACGCTGACGCTGGCGCGTTTGGCCGCGCGGATGCAGAGGGCGACCAGCCAGAACCCGAGGGCGACCCGTCCACCGAGCCCGGCGGCACCGCTCAGTCCGAACGGAGTACCGACGAACCCGTTGAGGCCGCTGCCGAACCCGGTGCCGAGGTCGGCCTGGAGGAGGGTGGGGAATCCGCTCCTACAGCTGCTGAGGTTGCCACAGAGATGAGCCTGGCCTCCGCGTAAGCTGTGGGGTACCCCGTTCCAACATGGCGACCCAAATGAAACTGAATATACATCACTGCAACTGGATATGAGGGGGCAGTGTCCAGACGTAGCTTAATTGGCACCAAAAGCAACATCAACATGAATTTATTAACCCCAGTGCACAGTACTCAGTACTCTGCCCTGCCTCTGATGCTAAACTCTCCTGAAAACAAAGCACTTCACTTTGGATCAAAAGGTGGTGGCTGCTGGCTACTACATTACCCACAATCACACAATATTAAACCTTAATCCATAGCAATACAACCCGTAACATCAACAGCTCCAGTGCCCTTGTACTTATCTGGACATAGTTGCGTTCACTGGAAGACGCCGTCGTATAACGAAAGAGCTGCGTCGATGTATCAGGGAAACCTCGTCCGCCGACTGGGACGCTAACAGTACAGACTTATCTGCTGAAGACGGCGTGGGCAGAGATTGGGTGGGCAGTGTTTCCACACTGCGGAACAGAGGATGACTTTGTCACATTTATTTTGGTCGGGAAAGCGACCACTTTCGCCTGCTGGTTTCCGATTATCAGCCAACTTGAGATTATCACATTGCTGGAGAAAAGGCATAATTTGCCATTTTTTTTGTTGAGGAGGGGGGTGGAGTCTATTCTCCAACTGAGGGAAGTCACTTATCCAGGTGGCTTCAAACCTCCAACCTCTGTAATTGTCGTTCTGTGTGGTTCTTAAATAAATGAAAGTACTTTGGACAGGAAGAAAAAACAGGGATGGAATGTGTTGTGTGGAATCTGCAAGATTTGTTTGGTTGTCCGGTGGCCCAAGGGAAAGTCTCTGTACAATCACATCCTGGTCATTTAAGGGGAAGGTTTACCAGTTCCATAGCTCCCTCTGGCCACAGAAACAGCACATTCCCAATATTAATGTTGTGTTTGTGTTGCATTTAGATTTTTCCCTCGCGACTTCTGAAGTCAGGCCTACTGAGCTCTTCATTGCCATCTATGCATTGGGGAAAAAATACTGTATGAACCGTCTGCTGAAACAACAAAAAAAAAAACGGGTGTTTTGTTTTTTTACATCATTTATAAAGTTTTATAAATAGATATATGTGCTTAACTGCTTGATCACTTATGCATGATTTTCGGACAGAAATATTATGTTAGAATTATTTGTAGTTATTTATGGGCGCTGCATGACAGTACTTAATACTGAATCTGGCTGTGATGGCTTGGGGGGGGCGGGGGGAGGGGGGACTGGTGGAAAGTTGTAACTTGTGAACTTGCTGGCCCAACTGGCTGAGCACTTGTCTGTCTGTCGCTATGCAAATGCAGGGAAACATTTGTTATTTTTTTGGTTTGTTTTTCTTACTGTAATATGATTCTTATCATTTGTATGCTGACGCCGGGACTGTTTGCTTTTGGTCAAGAAGATACCTGTGGGAGAACTAAAGCAAGAACGATACAAATGAATAAATGTGACCGGTTTAAGGATCGAATGATTTATATTTCTTCAGGGATGAGCTCATTATGGGTCGTAGATGGTGAATGAAAAATAAAGTTAGTCGGTGGTGGTAGAGCTGGAGATGGTTGTGTATCAGTCCTCTCTCTGTTCTTGTCTTTGTCCCAGAAGCTCTCGTGTGTTCTGTCTTCCTCATTGTGTCCACTGGCCTGAAGGTGTAGCCCCCCCGCCCCCTGCCCCGTAAATGCGGCTCTTGTGTTGTTAAGGATACAAGGAGGATTAAAAAGGAGGCGAAAGGAGGGGCGAGCGGGCGGAGGCGATGGTGGCCGCGCCGCGTCATGCAGGAGTGGAATGATGAGACGCGTCCCGGCTTGTTTTTAAGCTTGTTCCAAAAGGACATTAGCATCGGTAGTCATGCGTGTTTACTCGCGGGCTACAATTATCTCTTGAGTTATTAATTTTTAATGTCTGTACCCTGTCAGAGGAATTATCTTTTCTGAGCTCAGAACCACCCCCCCATGACCTTATTTGGTCTTCTTCCACAGAGAGTGTGGGCATTGTGGACCTGTGCCATTGCTGTGCATGTATGTGCGTATGAGGGTAACTCAATGGGGAATCTTGGGTATTGGTAAATGCAAACTGGGGGGTAGTGTGTGTGTGTGTGTGTGTGTGTGTGTGTGTGTGTGTGTGTGTGTGTGTGTGTGTGTGTGTGTGTGTGTGTGTGTGTGTGTGTGTGTGTGTGTGTGTGTGTGTGTGTGTGTGCGTGCGCGTGCGCGCATTTGTATATGTTTGTGTGGGAGGGTGTGGAAGGGGGGGGGGGGGGGCAGGAAGGAGGAGGGGGCTGTGCATAATTGGGGACTCCATTGTAGGGGAATACAAAACCCTGCGCCAGCATCTCTGGCCCAGCCCCGCCCCCTCTAATGAGTTTGCAGCTCTGTGATCCTGATAGCTCGTTAACAGCAGGCTCGTTTAATGAGCTTTCAACAAGGTGGGGGTGAGAAGACCATATGTAATCTACCCCCCCCCCCCCCCATGACACAATCCCTCATTATCATCATGTTGGAAAAATTTAACAATTCAAGTAACAATTCTTTTTATATCCACCCTTTATGAGAACTAATGAAATCTAGATTCTTTGGTTTCAATGCAGGCATGTTGAAGAATTTTGACAGGTAAAGGTAAGCTATCGAGGACAGGTACCCCCACCCCCCTCTCTCCCCATATCTCAGGCTGGATGCAACGCCATTTGGTGTCCGCGCAGAGTGCCATTATGTAAGGTAAGATGATATTGAATGCTTTAGCCCTGGGCAGGTGGATACGCTCTCCGGTGCCCTTTGTCTCTCCCTCTCAGTTTCCACACCTCTGTGGCATGTCCCGGGCCCAGTGGCATTCACACGTCCGACCAATCACACCCCTGTCCTCATCAGAGCACGCCCCCGTCCCCCCAGAGTGACATCACCTGCTGACCACGCCATAACCCGGTCGCTGATCGCTGAGCCGCTCTCGACGCTGCCTTCACATGGGGTGTGTCAAGAAGTTCAGCCGTGTCTTTGCCCGTCGCGAAATAACGAAAAATAACCTTGCGGTAATATCTGAAGCCCCACTGGAGCGTCAGCTCCTCCCTCCCCTCCTGAGATAAAGTGGGGAGGGATGGAATGATGCTGTTTTGGGCGATAAAAAATGAGGTGGAGCCCCCCCCCCCCACCACTTTCATGTCTCCAGGAAACCTACAGTGAAATCAACCCCAGAATCGTCCGTGTACGTCATTCAAGGGACGAGATTCTTCAAGGACTTTGAACTCGCCTTTCCTGCTGCAAGCACACCCGTTGACCGTGCCAGCGTGAGCGTGTAACACAGAGACAATGCAAATGGCCAGCGTAGATATATCATCCAATTGAATAATACTATCATTGCAGTATTGTATATCAGAATCGCCCTAAATGGGCAGCGCTTTGGAATGGATTGGAAAGAGATGTTATGGGAATCCGTGTAAATGTCGCTGTTTTGTTTCCTTGCATAACCAATGGCGGAGGCAGAATGATTGATGTACCCCGCCCTCTCACAATGGCTTTTTTTTGGTGACCGCCTCAAAAGTGGCACATATTGGTATGGTTATCTTTGCCGTTCTTAGCCGACAGCCCTGCCGGTGCGTTCCCCAATTGCGGATATCTGAGTGCCCCCTGCGCTGGAGGGTTTAACGCGCCCAGTGGGGGAGCTGTGGAACCCCGAATGGCAGGCATAGCCAAGCCCTCTCACAGAGGGGGGGCTGACGTACAAGGAGCTCCAAGGCCTTGGCTGTGTCCCAATCAGCACTCTTCCACACTATTGAGTAGCCTTGGTGAGTAGATAGGACGAGAAAGTCGTTGAGTAGGCGAAAAGTTTTCAAATTGCAGTATACTTGAAACACCCGGATGGCATACTTACTTCCGGGGTTTAGCTGAGTACATTCGGGAGCATACTTCAAGAAGTACACAAACATTTGGTTGCATAAATATGATGTGAAGCTTCGTTTTAAAGGCACAGCTTCGCTGACCTTTTCCTTCAAATACAACAAAAACAACACGTGACATGGCAGCGCAAGGGTGGACTGGGACATCTTATGACCTGCTTACGACACTTCCACAGTGCGGTTGGAAAATAGTATGGTGGATATTTTTCGCGGACTGCTAAACGGTGCACATTAAACAGCACACTTCTATCAGCGCACTGTACGCAGGAGACACGGCACAGTAGATCGGGCTCTGATTCCAAGAGTGAGAACCAGGATGCGGGTACTCAGAGAAATCGCAGCACACCTACTGGCCACCCCGAGACACTGCAGCCAATTAAAATCTTGAAAATGACTCAAAAAGTTGCTAATTCAGCCTCCATCCTATTAAAATCTAAACGGTAACATGCGCCATTATACGTCCCGTTTAGCGCTCGGATGCTACAATGTCAAAGTGTGGTGCACATTCATGGTAGAAACGTCTTGTAAATCTTGTTGATAGAAATCACAGCAGCTCCATTATACAGGTACCCTGTTGTGTCAGGTTCTGTCTGTCTGTGGATCCACAGGGTGATGGGAAACATTGAAAAAAATAAAAAACCCAGAAATAGCTGGAGGAATGTGAGGGGCTATGGACACGCATCACTGTGTCCTTTGCATAGCCATTTGCCATGTATGGTTATATACTTAATATATTATATATACATATACGTTTATATACATATACGTTATGAAATAGGTTCATTAGCATGAAAGGGCAGTGAGTTCAGTCTCCAGTCGCACTGACCGTTCCTGTGGTTGGTGAAACGGGACTCACTCACAGACCCACCCCTCCCCCGGCCCTCCAACCATGATGGATGTCCCTGAAGCTGACTCCACCTGACTGTTTCACACCTGGTACCCTCTAGCACCTGGTGACCTCCCACACTGAACCCACATTGTGGTTTAACTGACCCACTGCCCATCATAGGTCACGGGAGACACCTGGCTACTACACAAGAGCTGGAAAAAACCAGCCTGTCTAACAGGCCCCTGGGACTGTACGGACACCTATAACCTGCCCAGGGGGCTAAACCGTTCCATGGGGGTAGGGAAATAACGATGCGCACATCAACTGCCGCCGAATACGTTCAAAGTATTTATGTTAGGCTACGTTACGCCGGTGCATGACAGGACTGTTTAAACGGGTGATCCCTTTCTCAGCACGAGTAATGAGACAAAGCACATAGCCTACAAATGACAGCCAACTTGGTTTATTAACCATTTGGTAACTCAGCCTCATGAGTGTGCATTTTCGAAGATAATTAAGAATTGTTTTATAGGTATCTATTTTCTTTGGTTGTTTTGCATTTGAAGGCTATAGCTACTCACGTTAATATAATGCCGTCCCAAATTGAATGTGGTGATGAATCAGACGGCGGGGGGAAACGGAGGGAATTAAGGGACAGGTTCTTTCTCTCCTATGCACCTCTCTGACCTCTGAAACCATTGTGAGCGCGTGAGGTTTCTGAGAACAGCCTCGTCCTCCGCCATGTCCGTGTTTATCGCTCTGGGAACCCGGCAGCGTTAATTGAAGGCTGATGAACAGGTTCATCTTTCGTAGGGGTCGTGGGATCAGAAGGACCAAAGAAGGCTTGGGAGTGTCGTAATGATCAGGGCGGGTCAACAACCTTTTTTACAAGACCGCAGTTCCGAATACAATCTATACACAAAGACGCCATGGAGAGAATTGAGAATAGGCCTAGAGTTTACTACCATCAAAACCAGTGCCATTATTTCCACGTGTAGCCTATTTTATTTTCGCTAAATATATTTATTTCGGGGGGTGGGAAACTAAGTTAAAGGTTAAAATTACCTCTAATTTATGCCTTAGAATTCATCACTCTTAATTGAACTCTATTAATTTGAACAATTTTCCTGGCACTACCAGTCAATTGGGTTTGGATTAGCCTAATGAATTAACCCTTTAACATGAAAGATCCTTGTGAATACATCGGCCTAATAGTTTGGATTTGTGGTAAATCAATGTCCACATAGCTTTCAGGTCCCGTGCCGGAACACCCGACTGTCATTTCTAAGAACTCGCGGAACTCCCAAAAGAAATCCTCTATGATTTACAAAAACTTCACGTAACCTAATTAACTCGATTGCTTATTTTTATATAACATATTCGTCTTAATGAAAAAATGCCACTTTATCTATTGTTGCGTAGCCTATTCATGTTTCCTGATTTATTCCTGAAAGGAATAAAATGCTAATTGAGTTTAATTCATTTATTATTATAATTGAGTAGCCTAACAACGCCGCGCAGTTTCAACCAGGTTTCATTAGGCTACTATAATCTAGAAGTTGCTTCCGGGCGGCTCCAAGGAACAAAAAAACAATTTTGACTGAACGGTCCTGCCATGGAGATGTATTGGCATCTAGTGGTCAAATATTGGTATTGCACTCAAAATATTCTCTGAAATGAAATACGCTGCCTGGCCAAAAAAAAAGTCGCAGTTGCACCAGTCATGCATAGTGCCCGCTGTAGAAGCCGCTGGAGGCAGTGTTATGATCTGGGGTTGCTTCAATTGGTCAGGTCTAGGCTCAGCAACGTTATGCAGCAGTAAAATGAAGTCAGCTGAGTACCTGAATGTACTGAATGACCAGGTTATCCCATCAATGGGCATATTCCAGGACGACAATGCCAAGATTCATCGGGCTCAAATTGTGAAAGAGTGGTTCAGGGAGCATGAGGAATCATTTTCACACATGAATTGGCCACCAGCGTCCTGACCTTAACCCCATTGAAAGTCTTTTGGATGTGCTGGAGAAGACTTCACGGAGTGGTTCGGCTCGTCAATACAAGATCTCGGCCAAAAATTAATGCAAGTCTGGACGGAAATAAATGTTGTGACGTTGCATAAGGTTGTCGAAACAAGGCCACGACGAATGCGCGCCATAATCAAAGCTAAAGGCGGTCCAACAAAATATGACAGTGTGCGACTTTTTTTTTGGCCGGGCAGTGTAGCTCTCTGATTGTCCCAAAAAAAATTTTGTCCAGGTTTACACTTAAGAATGTGAAAACATGATTAGATATCGAAATCTATGATTCGTGCAAGGACTGGATGCATGTAAACCACAATCATGTAATTTATTGTTGGACAAAAACATAATTTATCAAGTTTTTCAGTCTACATATTCACTCATTCATCATATCATGCTCTTGATGAAAATGTGTAGCCTGTGTTTTTGTGTTGACTTAGGCTACTGTCCTGCCGTTGGCTAGGTGCTCTATTTTCTGTATCTCCGTCTAGTCTATTTCTTTAGCTCATATACGATTGTAGCATTTTTTTCATTCTTAGAGCAATCTCCTTTAAAGGTTAAAACTTGGTTAAACCTAAGTTACCTTATCCTCGACTGCCCAATACGCAGCCTAAATGAGCATGGCTGATCAAAGTCGTTGCTTCGCAAGCTGTTATTACCCTGGCTGTTGAGCACTTTGTACCCCGCGGCTTCACATACTTCTGCGGCTGGTCCGAGCTAGGAGGCGTCCCGATAACTGTTCCTGGGGGGGGTGTCAGTTGCACTTAAATACTGGGCTCATCCGTTGCGCTCAGCACCGGACTGAATTCGTGGTAGATCAACAGGCGAATTCTGTGTGATCGGTTCTAGCTGCATCTCGCTGATCACTTCATTTTGCGCAAAGACCCGCCACTAATAACAGCTGCAATGAACAGTGATCGGTCTGTGTCAGGCTCTGTCGCCAACCCCTTGAAGTTCCGGAACCAGGACTATGAATCTCTTCGCAGCGGTTGTTTGAAGTCCAAGTCGCTGTTCTCCGACCCGGAGTTCTTGGCGGACAATAGTTCCATCGGTATGCCGTCTGACCCGGACCCAAGCAAAGCCGTGACGTGGCTACGTCCCAAGGTACTGTTTTTTAGCAGACTTAAATGTCAAACCATACAAAGCTGCTTTAATATTTATTATAATTGTTTATGGCCAGGAAATTCGAAATGGGATAATTATGTATATCCATGATTTGACTGTATGGGGTCTATGTAGATTAGTAGATTCTTCTATTGATTGTATTTGTTAAAAAAAAATAATAATAAAAAAATTATATATATATATTACATATACAGTGAGCACATATTTTGTTATTTTGATTCTGTACTCTAGCACTTTGAGTTTGAAACGATACAATGAAGTGCAGACTGTCAGCTTTAATTTGAGGGTATTTTCATCCATATTGGATGAACCGTTTAGAAATTATAGAACCTTCTGTATATATATAAGCCTATATATACAGTGAGCACAATAATTCATTGGACAGTGACACATGTTTTGTTATTTTGGTTCTGTACTGTAGCACTTTGAGTTTGAAAGGATACAATGACAATAAGTTGAAGTGCAGACTGTCAGCTTTACTTTGAGGGTATTTTCATCCATATCGGATGAACCGTTTAGAAATTATAGAACCTTTTGTACATAGATTACTTTATTCTACATTATGTTAAACTGTCCAATATTTTTTGATGCCCGAAAATGGTATATATATATATGTACAGAAGGTTCTATCATTTCTAAACGGTTCATCCGATATGGATGAAAATACCCTCAAAGTAAAGCTGACAGTCTGCACTTCAACTTATTGTCATTGTATCCTTTCAAACTCAAAGTGCTACAGTACAGAACCAAAATAACAAAACGTGTCACTGTCCAATGAATTATTGTGCTCACTGTATATATAGGCTTATATACGTATACAGTATATATATAAAATCCCTGTTATTTAAACAAAGCTGCTCAGAGTTCATATGGTAGGCAATTATGGGTATAAAGGAAATTATATAATTGGAATGTTGAGTGGAATGATATATACATTGCCCTCCACTATTATTGGCACCCCTGGTAAAGATGAGTAAAAACGGTTATAAAAAATTCACCGTTTGGTGAATTAGCTTAATCTCACACTGAAAAACACTGAGAAAAATCCAACCTTCAATTGAAGTAAATTTATTCTGAGAAAAAAAAATCCCTCATCAAGAAATAATTATTTTTAACAAAACCACGTGTGCCACAATTATTGGCACCCCTGCATTTAATACTTTGTACAACCTCCCTATGCCAATAAAATAGCACTGAGTCTTCTGTAACATCTAATAAGGTTGGAGAATACAGAGCAAGGAATCGGAGACCATTCCTCAGAATCTCTCTCCAGATCATCCAGACAGTGGCGGATTAAGGGGGGGGGTGGGGTGGGGGGGGGCTGAAGCCAGGGGCCCCCAATATTTACGGGGCCCCCAAAACGAGTTAACAAAAAAAAAAAGTAATTGTTTTGTTTGTGTGTAAAATGAATTTCATACCTAGATAGACCAGATGAGGAGGGAGGGATGCCGACTGTCAGCAATGAGGGATAACTAGACCTTGTACTAAGATCTTATTTGATGCTACAGTGTGCAAAATTTTGCCTGAATGCCTGAAAATCGACATGTAGGGAGAACCGGGACGACATTCATCCGGTTTACTCGAAAGTCAGTAGAGATAGAGAGGCCATATTTTCTGACAAACAACGTGTCTGTGTCCCTCACTAATAGCAACTGGAATTTTGTTTCCAGCATAAACGAGTCGGATATAAATTGGTCGCAAACCGGATGAGTGCAATGTATCTTTTGTCCCTACTGAATCGGGATGAAAGAAGCACCTGACGAAAAAGTGTGCTTTAGCGGTCTTATCTATGTCTTGTTTTTTTTGCTCATTCCTTTCAACAAATGTACTGTCAGCCAAAATGCCATGTTAGTGACGAGTCAATGAATAATGCTATAAGTTTAAAATCCATGAAAATCAACCATGCGTCAAGAGCATAATGTTGCATAATTAATAGAATTTTGCCTCACAACGTTAAACGGTCTATATAGGTATCTGTAGACATCGATGTATTTTAATGTATATAACATATTTATTGTGTCTATGTATTCCTTATTTTAATGAATTGTTAAACACTGCCATGAATTACTTTTTAATTGTGGGAAAAACACTTCCGGTTTCGATATTTTACTTAAAGCGGTCAAAAATAAGTTTGTTCTAGCACTCCGCCAAAATGAGATGCACATCACTGGTTTTTTGCAGAGTGAGAGGGTCACGATAACATCGAACTGCAGCGGAGAGCGATCATTTTCAGAGTTGAAAAGAATTAAAAAATGAAGTGAAAAATAAGAAAAATTTGTAAACGTACGATGTAATAATAATAAGTATGTGGATGAAATTAAATATAATTACAATTCAATTCAATAGAATTTCTTGTTTACTTACACTAGTGATCATTTTGATGGAAGGGCCCCTGTTTGAATTACAGCCAGGGGCCCCATGCAACCTTAATCCGGCTCTGCATCCAGAGTCCTAGGTCCTCTCTTGTACACTCTCCTCTTCAGCTCAGCCCACAGGTTTTCAATTGGGTTTAGGTCAGGGGACTGAGATGGCCATGGCAAAAGCTTGATTTTGTGTTCTGTTAACCATTTTTGTGTTGATTTGGACATATGTTTTGGATCATTGTCCTACTGGAAGATCCAACGACGACCCAGTTTTAGTTTTCTGATGTTCATGATGCCATGTACCCTAACAAGGGCCTTTGGAGGAAAAACAGCCCCACAACATCACGGAACCTCCACCATACTTAACAGTGGGGATTATTTTCGGTATAGCCTTCTTTTTACGCCAAACCCACCTTGAGTGTTCGTTGCCAAAAAGCTAAATTTTCGTTTCATCTGACCATAGAACACGGTTCCAATCAAAGTTCCAGTAGCGTTGAGGAAACTCCAGGTGCTTAAGTTTGTGGTGCAATGACAGGAAAGGCTTTTTTCTGGCACGCCCTTCCAAATAATTTGTTGGCATGGAGGTGACGTCTAATGGTAGTTTTGGAGACCCAAAGATGCTACTTTCCTCTAATTCTCCAACAGTGATCCTTGGGGATTTTTTTGCCTCTCTAACCATCCTCCTCACTGTGCGTGGGGGAAAAATAAACTTGGGTCCTCTTCCAGGCAAGTTTGTAACAGTTCCAGTTGCTTTGAACTTTTTAAGTATTGTCCTAATGGTAGATATGGGCATTTTCAGGTGAGTAGCTATTTTTTTATGACTTATGAAGCTCAACACACGTTTCCCTCATTTGATTTGAAGGTTGGATTTTTCTCATTTTTTCAGTGTGAGATTAAACTAATGCTCTGTGTTAATGGAACGGTGATCAGTGCAACAGTTATTTGGTTCCAACGATCCCAGGCGTTCAGTAATCCTGTGCAGGTAAACGGACGCACTAAAAAGTAATGTTCAGACAAAGCCTAACAGACAAAGCAACAGGATCAAAGCTGAACTAAACTATTAGAGAACAAGACATGTTTTACCCTTTTAGCTCCCAAAATATTCTAAATGTTTTACCCCAAAGAAATCCTCATCCGTATCAACTTTCAGACCCTAGCTTGCATTGAATTGATTAAAATCCCTTAACCAGTTATAGGTTAAAACCACAATGCTATGCCCATGTTTGCATCCCAGAAGCTCCTGGCTCCATGCCTGTTCTACCCCCCTGCTCTGTAGTATTGGTTTAACTGCAGTCGCAAAAGGGAAGAGTGCTTTAGTTGTTGCCAAAAGAATAATGTATTTATGATCATATTGCTACTATAAATATTAAGTACTACCAATGTTACTAATATAGTGAAACACCTTAAAATTTTTATGGACCTTGGTTATGTAATATTTTAGGGGATCATTTCGTAATATCTAATGCTTAAAGCACAGAGCAATAACTGAGAATTCAACCCGTTTTCATGCATGGCAGCCTAAAGTTTATTTTGGATTCATTTTTTGGCACTGTTTTTTTTTGTCACTGTATTATCATATTTAAAGTTGTGTGTACTCTTGTGTGTTTGCCGTTCTTCGGTTTCAATGGGACAATTACAACCAACAGCAGGAGTTTAAACCTCACGCTTATGGCTCTAGACCACAGAACTGCATAAGAACAGGAACAGCTACCCTTGAGCCTGTGTGCTTAAACTACTGTTGAGTTGGTTTTTTTCTCCTGGATAGAAAGGACATAAATAAATGAATGAATAAATAAACATATAAATGAATAAAAGATAAATGGTGAAATGGCGAAGTACGCTGGCGCTCTCCCCCTCTTCTACTCACCGCTTGGTTTTGTCCGCAGGAGATCAGCCCGGACGCCGTGTTCATCGAGGGCACAACGGGCACCACGGATATCTGCCAGGGTCAGCTGGGTGAGCCCTCGCCCCTTCCCCTTTTTTGGAATCCCTCCCCCGCAGCTGAGGCATTATGGGATAGCGTGCGGTGAGCGGTCTACAGAAAGACCACCCTGCTGGCCTGATCCCAGCCCTCCTCACCATAACGACTCCCAATCATCCCATTCCTGCCCCCTCTTTATCAGCGCCACTGTCACCGATTACACCATCCGCTGGCTCCATGGCAACCCATAGCTGTTTATGTGATGCAGCTGAATATTTGGGGACGCTATATGAATTAAGCAGGTTGACGGCCCCATTAAGCCCACCCAAATCTGTTTCTACACATTTTTTATATATATTGCCACAATTTCTTAAAGAAGGGTAGAGATTAAATTAAATATGAATCTCATTTTAAATTTGATTAATTCACTTTATAATTTGACCACATGTAGAAGGAAATATGTGAAAAGTCTGGTGTGAACTTAATGGGTGTGCAATGTACCCTTTAAGCCCATGTGTATGCCAATTAAGCCCAGCTGATCTTTTATAGAACCATTAATATATATCTTATATTTTGTTTGCGCAACAGTGGGACTTGAACCGAAAACCTTCTGGTTGCAGTCGCCAAATCAGTATGGCACACCAATGTCTACACCGAGCACTGTTCACAGTACCCTGGTCAGTACCATAGCGTACAGTACCAAGTACTCTAATCATCCCATTGTTTAATTGGCTAAAAATTGTTCTCTCCCTCTCCACCTTAACTGATGTGTGGTGAGCGTTCTGGCGCAAAATGGCTGCCGTGCATCACCCAGGTGGGTGCTACACATTGGTGGTGGTTGAGATGATTTCCCCCCTCATCATTGTAAGCATCTTTGAGTTTGTCGAAAGGCGCATGTAAATAAAATGAATAATAATAACACCCCGGCACACCCCTGAGGTGTGAATGCTGAGTAATGGCCTGTTTGAAGGGTCCCCGGCAGACTGAACTAGTGCGCTGTACTGTCTGGTTTCGTTTAAAGTTTTTAGTTCAAAGGTTTAGCATTGCGTGTTTTAGGTTATGAGGATGTGTGTGTGTGTGTGTGTGTGTGCGTGCACTGTTGTGTCTGGCCCACATATGGATATTATAAGAAAACAGCAGGAAACGGCGACAGAGAAAGATATCCTGATGCGCGTTGGGGGTGGGGGGGGGTGGGGGGGGGGGGGTAGCTGGTCTTTGAGTCTGGAGAGAGACACACACACACACACGTAAATACACAGTCATGTCACAAAAATGTAACAGCACCTAAAGATGGTCATTTAGACCTGTGAAACAAATGTTTATTATTAGTGGGGAATGTGATACGTGTCTGTATGTGTTTGAGAGTGTGTCTGTTCAAAAGAAAACACAAATTCCCGCACAAGCTGAGAATTCCCTGTGCTTGAAATGTTGACCACTGTCACTTAGACTTCAGCTCTGTATGTTCAGTAAAGGCCGGCCGCACCATGACCCAGTGTGATCACTTACTTTCTCTACCCCCTACAGGAGACTGCTGGCTCCTGGCTGCGCTGTCCTGCCTTACCCTGCACCCCCCTCTGTTCGCACAGGTGGTACCTTCCAATCAGAGCCTGAATGAACCCTATGCTGGAATCTACCACTTCAGGGTAATATGGGAGAGGGGTGTGCTGATTGATCTGTTGACATCTTGATCGTATGATTACACTGACTTTACTATCTTGCATTCACACCATATTTTTTATCCCTGTACTTTACTCAGATATACAGTCCTTTTATTAAATCTAAATGTGTTGCTTGTACAACATTATTGTGACACAACGTGTCACTTAAAGCATTGGTTCTCAAACTCAGCCCCCCTGTGTATGCTGGTTTTAGTTCACAACTGCAATCCCAGAATTTTAACAAGCTGTTCGTTTTTCTTAATTATGTGCTTTTCCTGTTTAGAGGGATTATTTACCCTCTTAAGCCTAATTATGTCAGAAAATAGCTATGCATGCTATGAAAAATATAAGTCCCATGTTCACATTATGCTTATTGTGCTATATTGCAAACAATTGCATAAAAAGAGGTAACAACATTTTTTAACTGACAAGTTAAAGACCGAGGTGAATCAATAAGCCAACATACACAGTGGCCCCACAGGACTGAGTCTGGGAAGCACTGACTTAGAGTACTTCACAAATGAAGGTATCACTTTGTCCATAATACAAGTTAGGGAGAGTCAGCAGTGTGTGTGTGTGTGTGTGTGTGTGTGGGGGGGGGGGGGGGTTTGGGGCAGAGGCGGGGAGGATGCAAAGGTGGGAGTGTGCAGACAAGATTGAAGGGTAGAAGGACAGAGGAGAAGAGAAAGATGAGAGAGAGGTGTGGATGAGACACCAGATTTACGGCCATGCGCAACTCCCCCCCCCCCCCCCCCCCCCTCCCCCCATGGCAGCTGCATAATTACCCTCCGGGATTTACGGCTCGCGTCGGCGCTAATGAGCGGGACTCTTCCTTAGCTCCCTGACCCCTGACCCCAACCACCAGCTGCCACCCATTCTTGCCCCACCCACATCTATCTCAAGCGCATCACTGCCTGTTCAATGAGGAAAACACTGGGTGCCATCAAGGGTACGGTACATTCTTCTATCGTGACCTCAGCACTTCATTTAATAAATGTTATTTATCGGATGTGCTCAATTTGTTGGATATGCTGAAATTTTTGCTGAACACTTGACCTGGCTGAATATTTTGAACAGCTAGAATACATTAATCTGTTAAATATGCTCATTTATTAAAACCGTTTGACTATTTTCATCAGGGTAGTATCAGGCTGTACTAATAGCTTAGCTGGGTCTAGCAAGTCTCGTACCGCAGTTCCTGGCCTTAATTGTGTCAGTTTACTGTAGCACTAGTGCATGTTTCATCCTGTATAATGGATATTCAAATCTGGCCCTCAAATCCAAATCCAGCCCTGGTTTTCTTTCTCC
Source organism: Synaphobranchus kaupii (assembly GCA_029718625.1). Classification (NCBI taxonomy): domain Eukaryota; kingdom Metazoa; phylum Chordata; class Actinopteri; order Anguilliformes; family Synaphobranchidae; genus Synaphobranchus; species Synaphobranchus kaupii. The sequence goes on from CM056378.1 coordinate 41,846,073, forward strand.
CAGGTAATTAACTGAAAAATGAGACCCTCAAGGACCGTGATTTGAATAACAGGGTCCTGTATGATTTCATTTATGTACCTCTTTTCGTCAATTGCTGTGAATAAGAACACCTGCTAAAATAACTAATGTAATGCAGAATGTTTAAAGATTCTGCATTTTATCCATCTTTTCTAAGCACATATTTTACACACTATTTTTACTTTTCCCTCCAAATTTGGAATTCCCAGCCATACTTGTAGGTCTGTCGCATCGCTACAGCGCCCTGTGTCTGTTCGGGAGGCCGAAGTGCTTTCTATCAGCCACCACTCGTGTTCACCGTGCAGCCTGCCGCTGAGTCCACACAGTCATGGTACCACACGCAGTCAGTGCAGGGAGACCAATCAAACAGAGATGTCATTCTTAAGCAATGGCCCTTCCTCCTTGTCCGTCCATGTTTATAAGTCTATTTGTTAGGGAGAAGAACAAGTAAGCGTTAATGCAGAACCCCATGCGCCGTACATGTCTTTATCCCCAGCGCTAATTCCCAGAAAACACTTTGCGGCTGCGAGTCTCCATAAAGGTCCTCCGGGCACAGTCGCCACTGGTACGGCCAGGATTAGATCATGGACTCCAGGGGCGCGACACTGAAGAAATGGTATACAGTGCAGTACTGTACCATTACATGAATACTGTCACTGGTGAAATATTGCATTCTTGGCTCCTGCAATAAAGTGTTGAAACAGGACAAGCAATTACAGTGTAAGCCTAGGTATTTACTGGGGGTGTCAGTGTGACAGATCCTAATAATAATCTTTTGGAGAAAAGGGGGAATTTATGATGTGGAATGTGAAAAGAAGACCCTTGGGATAACATCAATACCCATCAGCCATCAGCAGAGAGGGGGTGGGGTGGCTGCAGTGAGTTATGAATCGGTGTTTTTCCTCTCAGCGCTCGCCAGGCACTGTCGAAAGCTGCGTGGCGTGACTTTACACGACGGAAGGCAGTGTTCCGAGTACTCTGCCCCA